>BFEA01000559.1:504600-514985 GCA_003427395.1 Chara braunii | reverse complement strand
CACACACACACACACACACACACACACACACACACACACACACACACATGCACACAGATCCAAAAACGGGACGGAGGCTGCATGAGCAGAGAAGAGTCAAGGTGGCAGCTGGTCAGGGCGGCCGAGGAAGAGCTGAGGGGAGAAGGGGAGGCACTGTAGTGGAATAGGGTTACGGAGGAGACGAAGAGGAACGGTGGAGCAGTCGGGTGGCATAGGAGCAGCGGAGGGCGGACGAAGACGGGAAGGGGGGGGAAGTGTTTGGGGAGGGAGCCATGCCACTGACCTGAGGGTTCCATCTTGCAGCAGCATTCAGTCGATGGCAACTACTCTACCGCACCTCAATCTTGTCCCACCACAGCTCACGGCGGCAGCTGGCCAAACTTAGGTGAGAGGGAGACAGGGATATGTGTGTGTGTGTGTGTTGTCATGTTTGCTATACAGCTCCATTAAAATAGCATGACTGTGGTCGACTGTTTCGTCGGGCTTTCACCGACTCATCAGGAGGTTGAACCCCGACAGTCTGCCCAGTTTAAAAGAGAGAAGCAGCGAGCCAAAGAGAGAGATGCGTGCTGCGCAGCAAGTTCCACAACAGCAAGCAGGGCATACACAGCACTGCCCGAGGCAGTACCCAGCACGTACTACAGCAAACAACATGGACGTGTCGGGGCAAAGCTCAAGAAAATATGGCGCGATGCAGTTGGGCAGTTCGCCCCGAGGTACCCAAAGTTGCCTGCAAACTGGGTCGTCGGGCCGTTCGCCCCGAGGTACTGGGCCGAGGGCCTCGATCTACGTGCACGACACTCCGGTAATACTCCACACGGCACTCAACAGTCTATCCGCGAAAGGCACTCCCCGGCGTGTCTATCTGAGCCGTACCGACGGCCTGGATCTCGGCACGGTCCTAAGATCTTAAGACCGCATCTATCCAGGCCGTCGGTCTGGTAGGACCCGACCGCCCAGATGGAAGATTTCTTACATGGTTAGATCGTTCTGGGTCGTGGGTCGGTAGGAACGACGGCCCGGATTTCAGATTTGTCACGTTAGCGTGATTTTAATAGTGCAGGGATGCAATCTCCTGATTACCTTCTGGGAAGAGCCGCCGTCCTCCATGACCTTCACTTTCTTGTCCTCCACAACTTTCACTACTCTTGTTCACCACGGTAAGTATGAGGGTAACCTCGTCTTCTTCAACCAACTCTTCAATAGGTTCTCCAGGCCTTTCTTGATAGCAGCGAGCAGGTGCAACAATATGTCCTCATCATGCTGTATTGCAGTCTGCTTAGGCATCCCAAAATCAAGGAGGAAGATTGACTTGTTTCACCTCTACCCCGCGTGGTTGCAAATGCCCAAGCAGGTTTCGAAACCTGTTCCAAATTAAGGCCTTAACCACCATAGCCCTGAGGCCCTGCAACTCCTTCCAGTTGGGCCCCAGAACGGTTTTCAATCTCTAGTCCCTAGGGAAGCATCCTCATAAAGTACTGAATGATAGGCTTTCCCCCAACTGCAAATCCGAGGTTCAAGGATGATCAGGTCTCTGCATAAGATCGACTCCCATACTCTATACTCCGGTGTCAACGGCAAAACCACTTCAGCAGAAGAAAGGCAAGTGAATTCTGAATGAGGAATATGCCCCACTCACCACTCTCGAAAAGCAGCTACTTGCCTGGGCCTACAATGTCTTCCTAGCAAAAGAAAAGCCTAAAAACTACCAGCCAGAAGGAAATTACCAGCCAAAAGCGTCTGACCACTACACTATGCAAATCGGGACTGTACACTCAGGCTCCGGTTTCAGAAGTCGCCAGCTCAAGAACAATGAGGAGCCTGTATTCATTTTGTTTGGTTCCAACAAGAACAAAAACTTGAAATGCAGGCTGCAGGTTCAAATGTCGCAACCCAACAATGGGTTGCTTTGTGCATGGCCAACCGTTTCCATTGGGAGAAGGGGAGGGAAACACTTGACACATTGCAGTGTTGTGGCTTGGCATTGCTGACTGTTCCTTAACAATAGTCTCTCTCTCTCTCTCTCTCTCTCTCTCTCTCTGTGTGTGTGTGTGTGTGTGTGTGTGTGTGTGTATTTGTCTACCTGCCTGCCTGGCTGTCAGACAATTTGTCAGTCCCTGTCCCTATTTCCGCCACGCGCTCTCTTCCCCCCCTTGACAACCCAACTTTCTGTGGATACAAAACCTAAAACTTTGAAAATTAAAATAATAATCAGTTCATCCTTCCCTCCCTTGTGGGCATGTTGGCATTGCGAATGAACGAGCACTTTCCACTAGTGGAAAAAGGCGTTAGGAGCGTTGTTAGCAGAGGAATCTCCAGAGGTCAATATTCTACTTCATGTCTGGAAACTAGAACGCAGTAAAGCAGCAGTTCACTCATGCAGGTGGGTCTATGGAGTGAAAGATTTCAAGCTAGCAAACGTAATTCCCTCTAAAAAGTCAATCATGCAAAAAATTTCCCCCTTGCCCGCATCCTGTTACCTCCCCCATGAAAATATTGTCACCAGTTCACAGCTTGAGATGGCCATCAAGACTAATTATTCTTTGGTTAGTTCATTTTTCCATTCTGGCAGGCAGTCTACTACAGTAAAGGTACCTGCAGTACATTACAAGCATGTAAGTAGGAAGTGTATAGTACATCGGAGGGGGTCAGCATTAGAACGGAAATAACGCTCGTGAGAGTGTGGCTCGGAGCTCACTACCACCCTTGTGGCTTGTGAGATACGACACAACAAGGACAGCACTCCATCCTTAGTACGCATAGTTCATTTGCATTTTCTTCCTCCACCGGTTCACATCCATATCATGCCGGTGAAACATTCGAGTGAATTATCCATCGACCACATCGACCACCATTTGTTGGTGTTTTTCTCTTCCTAGCACATGGATGTCTCAGAAAGGACAACCATTATCTCCCTTGCCATCCCCTTCCTCATGCTTGCTTTCTCATCTGCTATCCTACTCAAACAGCCCAGTACTCAGATCCAATTGTAATTATTCACTTGGCACAAACACAACCACACAAGCACACTTTGTCCCTTTTCTGTATGAGACTATATCGCTCGAGGGTCGGCTGAAGTTCACATTACTAGCTTCTTGCTTGTCCTATGTGGTTGAAAGATTCGACAACACACAACTTATAATCAGATAATGATTTATCTAATGCCGGGTCAGGACATTCCAAATGCCACAGAATAGTACGACACTTGTGCCAACAACAAACGATTTAGATGAGTAACACAGAAAACAAAGAAAAAGATAGGTCACACAATGCCGAAAGTGAGTCAAGCAGGGTCCATAATGACCTGTTACTTTAAAGAAAGGTGTCAAACACAACCAGCTGTACGCTTGCTAATACATATTTTCCCATGCCTGAGAAGGAACCGCAATTACCCACTGTGCAAAAGGGCACCCTGAATGCAGACGCATTACCATGCACATACCAGCACTCACTGGAGAAATTGAACTATCTTTCCGTGACTGGTAAAAACATCGCCTCTCCTCTTTATGACTGTTAACGAATTTCTGCATGTGCATATTGTGCAAGAGTAATTGATTGATTTCCATTCATGTTACTGCCGCGTTCTTTCGCAGTACACATCCACTGCCTTAGACGTCTCACGATGTTCAATCAAGACCACCACTGGCCTTCAACAATCTTGACGTGTCAACCTCCACCGCCATCCTCTTTGCCCCTAACACTTCTCCTCCTTTCTCTTGTGCTCTTGCTTCTCCTCCTCATCTTGTCCTTATCCTGCCACCAGACCTGCGCGAAGAAACTCCCCTTCTTCCTCTACTGCTACTGTGGCTGCTGCTGCTCCTGCTCCCTTTCTCTACGTTTTCTGCGTCTGCTGATCTTGCGATCGATTAGCACATGAGAATGTTGTGTGAAGACAAACTGCCACATTCAGTCGAAATGCTACTCACTGATTACCCTCGACCCAGTCCGCAGATCACATGAGAAAGCTGTCTGAAGATTAACTGCAGCATTGACTCGAAATGCTACTCAGTAACTGTCCTAACCCACTCCACAACTCCCTGCGAACTCCCCCCCCTCCCCCCAACCCACCAGTTTGCACTGAATTCCAGTTCATGATCAGAGTTCTGTGGCCTTTACTATCAAATTGGAGGTTTGGCTGAATGGCGCTCCTGCAAGTTTCTCTACTTCCATGTAATTGACGTTGGTAGCTTATTACTGCCAGCTTAACAATTCCCAATATACACTGCACATGCCACTGCTGTGAAGTCATGAATCAAGGTCTAATCAAGAGAACCCTTGAAGCCATGATCTCATTCAACCAGTCGTGTCATGAAGTGACAAATTACAACCATCCATATTCCTGTGGAAACATGCACTTGCTGAGCTCGTACGTATCGTTGGTTGGTATATATGGTATGTATGGTTGGTATGTATAAATGTATGGTATGTACCGTCAGACAGAACTACCCAGCGAACCGTAGGCAGAGAGGGAAGAGAGGACAACAAACGAAGGGGTGTGACAAACTGTTCCATTGCATCTACCGACTCATGAGGAAGTGTTACATGCTGAACCTGGACACCGGGCCCATTTTGAGGGCCTGACGGTTGCTGGGGACCCCAGGCCACACGCCCCTCAGACGCACGCCCTGGAGGCCATCGACTGGCCTTGGGGCTGCAGGTTTCGGTTTGAGGCAGCATTCATTCATTTATTTATTTATTTATTTGCTGTCCTGTTTTTGTCTGTTCAGACGTTGTTTCGGACTTGCAGTTCATCCGAACTGACCAAGGCCACGTTTTTGGCCTGGTACGGACATAGGCAGGCCCTGTTGGGCCAGGTCCATTTGAGTCCAGTGGCGGATGTCCCTGCTACATCAGCAGGAAGGGTCTGGACGTCCGGTCGGGACCCAGACCCAGTAGGTCACGGTTTGGCCAAAGTCCAGAGGCACACGGAGGCACACGCCCACGAGGCCCATCGCTACTTATAGCTGGGCCACGCCTGGGCAGACACACAGTAGAGTGAGGGAGGCGGAGGCCATACATACCTACAGCATCGGTACTTACCTGGGCGCCATAGCTGGGCTCTGTGCCAGCGACCTGCACAGGGACACCACGCAGTCAGTGCATGGCTGCAGTTACCTGCAGGCGAGACAGCGAGGATGACCTCATCTTCTTCTTCTTCATCGTCTTGCTCTCCATCTCTTCTCCCTCCTCCTTCTTCTTCTTCTTTCAGATCGAGAGAGAGAGAGAGAGGTTACAGGCAGAGGTTACATCGGGCCGTGAGGCCCAGGATCTGATTCGACATTTTGTGGCAGACATTAATTGGACATTCGGCAGTACAGGCAGAGGTTACATCGGGCCTTGAGGCCCAAGATAGAGAACAAAGTACATGGATCCTCTATGAGAAAGAACAGTGGCTCGGGTCTATGAGATGAAGAATTAACCCCCCACCGCAAACACTGCCATGCCTTAAAGAAATAATTCAAAATCCCGCACGCAATAACCACTACGTACCTTGGGCACAAAGACTTAAACCACCAGTACACCTGGGCCTGGAGGCACCTTACTGCGCATCAAGCTTTTCCGAACCACCAGTGGTGCACTTTTCCTTTTTGGGCTGGCGCCGCCAGCCATGATTATGGTCAAGTGGTCCAAGTCTCTGAAATTTTTGTAGGCGACAAGTTGCATTTTAAGCAAGGCTGTGTACTGGCAGTTTAACCCCATCCTGTTCCCACCCGCAAGTCAAGAATATATATAATTGACACAACCACACATCCATCCGTTTGTTCGATCCACGAACATTGGTTATCACTCAGTATTCACTGAAAAAACAGGGACATCAGCCTTTTTTTTTTTCTTTCTTGATAGGTTTGGCCATTCCTTTCACTGGGTATATAGGGTCTCAACCGCACTACTCACCAAAAAATGCACAGTAGACAAAAATTATGGCAATTCATCTTTCCTGGTTCTAGCAAAAAACTCGTTCTCATTTTGTACACTCCGTGCGTGAGGCACATGCTCACACTGGGACTTCAACTTACCTCTGGATGTAGAATGCCGTGAGTCTTGCACGCTCAGGCCCCAGTCCGCAGCTGCTCTTTCCCTTTTTTTATTTTTTCTGAAGCGCCACAGCCTTGCGATATCATCATAGAACTGACCGGCCAGGTAACTCAGAAGGATTTTTATCTGTTAATCTGATTGCTAAATTACCCGCTGCAGCTTCGCTTGGAAGAAAATGGGACGGAATACCACCGAACCTGTTTTCTTTCTTTTACGGTGAGCATTTTCGTTGAGAAGTATCGTTTCGTACTCTACACTGTGTGAAATGACCCACAGAGTTGCAGTCCGGGAACTCGGAACGCTTCAGAGAACACCCTGTCAGGTTAATTTGTTTGCTCAGGATTACGATTCTGTTTGTTGTGTTTTCTGAATATGTTTGTAATCAACCAATCGTGTACGGATCCAATATGCTTACTTGCTGAGTTTGACTCTTTGTGTTTGTGCCATGTCCTAGTGTATGTATGTGTGTGTGACACTCAGTTCGGTGGCCCGAGATGGTGAGATAGAGAATTGACAGGGGGTGCACTGCAATGGTGTGATTGAGAATTGGCCAAGGGCGGTTGTTGGAAGTCCACTTCAATTATAAGATTGTCACTGCTGTCATGCAGGCCTTGTGATGTACGAAGGAAGTAATCAGCATCCAATCTGCTTGGCAGTTGCTATTCGGCAGGGGGAGCTATCTGAAATAGTGTTGTTATGTAAGCCGTAATGCTGGGCATGCATCTTGGAGCATCTCCTGCCAGGCAAAAGCCAAAGAAGAAACCGAGCTGTTATGAACTTGGTTGTCTGACGATTTTTACCGCCACTCATACACAGGCAGTCTCATACACGCCCATACATGCATAAGACAAGGGGGAGAGGAGACAGAGTCCACACTGCACACAGATCAGAGTATGTTGCGGAAGTTCAAAAATGCACAGATGGGGAGACCACACTCAAGTGTTTCTCACTCTCTGACAAACTCCCAACAACCAACCACAAGAAGAGCCTGCGAGGATAACAATTGGAATACACACTGATGAAGAGCCAATTAACCAGAAATCGTTACAGAGTTTGTTCCAGTGTCTCGCCACTCTCAGAACCTCACACTCCACTCACTACCCTACACCCAGTTAGTAGCGCCACATCAGAACGGCCTCCCAGAGGCCAGCGCCAACCACCCAGATGAAAAACAGATCCTGTGATGAAGTCTTCAGTGCCGCTGAACAACTCTGACGAAGAACCGGCAGCTACGGCTGCCGCCACCCACAAGGACTCAGTGAAGAGTCTCTACACAGCCCCGCCAATTGCCAAAACCCACAGGGGTTGATGCGCAGAGGATGCCCCACCTATGGCAAGTCCTCAGGGTCTCAGGGTCCGCCTGCAGACAATCGCCGCTCCCAAAACTCTCCTGGCTCCAAACGCTGCATCGCGAAAATAAATTGCCAAAAAGTCCCAACCCGGTTCCCCCAAACAATTAATAGACTCTACTACTCTAGCCTAGACCAAGACCGGACTGACTGACCGACTAGTATCGTTTCGGTTTCTGCCTCTCGGCCTCTACCGGACCGGCTATAGGCTATAGGACCGTCTCTCAGATTAGGCCCTTAGGGCTTGTCTGTCCTAGGGGTAGCCCGGGCCTTCTAAACGCAGTGAGGGTAGCTGTAGGAAATTCGAAGTGCCGCTGGGCCTATTTTCCCAGCTTGCTCGAGAGCATCAAACATGTCACCACACGTACAAAGTGGCCTCACACAAAACCAGATTGAGATGAGATAAGAACCAAGTAGCGCAGCTTATCTTATCAATGTCACTTGATCCAAAGAGTATCACGAGTTCCAGAGTTCAGCGCCAACAAAAAGGTAAGTCCCCCTCCTCATACAACAGCGTGGGACCTGGCTCATCCAATGCCCTTCTTCAGATCACAGGTGTGGCGCCAACAGGTAAGTGTTCACCATATCCAGACTCACTCCCCGCTTTTCTCTCTCTCTTGCTCTCTCTCTATAACTCTGTCTTGGTTCTCTTCCCTACACTATGCATGCACACTCTCACCTACGAAGATCTACTCTGAATGTAACTCACTGATATCCCACTACTAACTATCTCTCCTACTACTAACATAGGCGGGCGCAGCTATGGCTTCCCTGCAGCCAGCGCCCAGCCTCCCTTCTTCCTAGCCCAGCTCTTCTTCAGCCAGCGCCTCTCCCAGCACTATAGCGCACAAGTGCCTCAGCACTTCCACGCATCAATGCCTATGGGAATCTGCCTGTGGGGGAGGCTGCCTCGTTTCTTATAGTGCTGGCCTCCCCTGGCGAGGTCTGAATTCTGCCTGTCCTTGTCCTTTCCCAGTCCCAGCCTCTGTGTATGTGTCCCAAATCCCTTTCCTTCAAGGGTTGCTGCTGCTGCGGCCTTTAGGCCTGGATTTTGGACTCCCAATCTGAATCTAGACTTTCTTTCTGATTCGAATGCGGACTGGAACTTAACTCTTTGACTTATGATGGACAGACACACCCAATGCACGAACAGACACTCCTTCTGCACGAACAGACACATTGACTGCACGTACAGACACATCCCTTGTCTGAGTAGAACGAATTGCATTGCCTCTGGCGAATAGATGTGACCCACAAATCCAAACATGATGACTGTTCGTCCAGGGCTCAACCATGACCTTTGACATTGTCTTTACTTTAGCCAAGATGTGACCTTTGACCCAGAGAACATGTCTTTTGATCTGCTTTCACGAATTGGGCTCTGGGCAAGGAACCCCAATATGCTGCTTTCGTCGAACAGGGGCTGAATCGGGTAAAGGCCCTTTTACTCTCGCCGGCCTAAATTCGAAGTCCTCTGAGAAACCTTCATCTATCAATAATATTTATTCCTCTTTTAGCTCTTTCATACACACATACAATGTGAGGTGCAGTTTCAAGCAAATTTTCTCTTGTAAACCAGCGATCTTCACTTGGGTCTTGATAGGCGAATCTTACTTTATATTGTCGCTGGGGCCTGCCTCTTCGTCCGGTTTGGAAAGTGCTTTCAGCAACAATCTTATCCACATCGTACTTCCCATTCATACTAGGAGGTATCACCGATCTGCGACTGGGAAACAACTCATTTGTCACGCAAGGTAGAAGCTTTGCGGCGTAAAACACTGGATACGTATGCAGATGTAGAGAAATCTCAACTACATAAGAAGGTCCATCTACCTCTCCAATCACATCAAGAATTTGCCAAGGCCCTCTGTAGGCGGGTAGTAACTTCTGGGAAACGTTCTCCTCATGGGCAAACTCTTTAGACTTAACCCACACCAAATCACCTACAGCAAATTGAGATGGTCTTCTATGCTTATTTGCCTGTTCCACAATTTGGTGTTGTGCCTTCACTATATTTTCTTTTACCTTTTCAATATCTCGCTGATACTGTATTGCAAACTCACTTGTCCCTAGAGGAAGTACTTGATCCGGATTTAAGCGATTAATGGGTCTACGTGGTCGCCATCCCAAATGCAGTTCCATCGGAGTCCTGCATGTAGATAGGTGAACAAAGTTGTTATAGGCACTAGCAACTTTGGGCAAATGTTCATCCCAGACAATTTGGTCGTGACGGATGTACATGCGCAATGTCTGTTGCAAGATCTTATTCATTTGCTCAGTCTAGCCGTTTGTCTCGGGGTGTCTACCCGATGACGTAGTTAACTAAGAGCCATAGACATTCAAGTTGTTGCCATTGTTCACTCGTGAATTGTGAATCTCTGTCACTCACAATCGCCAAGGGATGTCCATAATCCTTTACCCAATGGTTAGAGAATTATCGGATTACTAAGTCAGTCTTGGCTACCGCTGGTAACGCTTCGAACACAACATACTTACTAAATTTGTCAACGATGACCATGACTTGCATGTTTCCATTCCTGCTCTTCACCTTGGTATCCATAAAATCAATGGATACGGAGTCTCCTGGACCTGTTGGAATTGGCAAGGGCTTTACTAATCCAAGGGGAGGTTGAGAGGTGCTCTTGTTTCTTTGGCACACTTGACAACCTTGCACATATGCAATGCAGTCGGCTTCCATGCGAGGCCATGTATAGGAACGGAATAGGCCCACATAAGTTTTCTTCCAGCCAAAATGGCCTTCAGAATCATGGCACTCCCCCAAGATCAAGCTTTTGATCTCTTCCACATTTGTAATGCAAAGCCTGTCATACACGTCTGTTTGCTCAAACAACAGTCCTTGTGTAACTCGGTAGTTAGGAAACTCGTGCGTGAAATCACACTACGATTATTCAACTTGTCATGTATGCAAACAGCGAAACAGCAAATTGGCGACAGGCGCCCACTCAGTACTCAAGATATCGTATCCACATAAGAGTTCTC
>BFEA01000559.1:460098-470349 GCA_003427395.1 Chara braunii | reverse complement strand
GCCCAGGGCCTAACCAATTCTGGGGCCCTGGGATTTCTGCATTTGCAGAGTTCCGATACTCAGTGCACTCCAACCAACTGGCGTGCGGCAGCTGTATGGACCCCACTTCGTGAAATGTTTGAACAAAGGGATCTTGTTGATTTCCTAGCCCGCCTTCACTTACGGCGGGCACGAGGCTTGCTGGGGGCCTTGGCCCAGAACACGTATATCACGGCAAGGCCCCTTTTTTGAGGGCTCAACCCTCACATTCCATCCCCCTTAGCTTTGAAAGTCCGCTAAGATGCTTACTTCGCAGGTGCCTTCCCTTTTAACATCCTCTCATATTCTGCCACCACTTGAGGAGCTGTGTCAATCAGTTCCCCTCTGGTAAACCACCGATCTTCTTTTGGATCCGTATGATGCCTGAATCTGAGGCAATATTCTCTCTTGGGTTTGGGAGGTCTTCCTCTACCCAGTGGCTTTGGAACAGGCAGGTCTCTGTGATCCACAATGTCGTCGATGTCCACTTGGCCATCCATGGTTGGGGGCAGCATCGATCTCCTTGAAGGGAATTGGTCTGTCTCAGCGAAAGGTGCAAGCTTTGAGGCATGAAAGATAGGGTGAGTGCCCAAAGATGCGGATAACATAGGTAGGACCATCCATCTCATCCCCAACTATATCCAAGACTTCCAGGGACCAAAAACTGAGGCATTAGTTTACGAGAGATTCCGAATAACTGTCCTAGGTCACTAGCCTCGACCCAGACACATTCCCCTACCTGAAATGAGAATTGTCGACGATGTTTGTTCTTAGAAGCAATCATTGTTTGCTGACCTTTCTTGATGTGCTCGACAGCTTGCTGCAGCAACTTCTCATACTTCACACCATACTCAAGTGTGCCTGGAGTTGCAGAGGGTCCGTTTTCAAGTAGGAGGAAGTCCAGAGCTGATCTAGGCTTCCATCCCAAGTGCAGTTGATTAGGACTAACGTCGGTACTGCTGTGTACAACGTTGTTGTACAGGCTGGCGATGAGAGGCAACTTCTCATCCCACTCATCCTGACTGGGCTTGATGTAATGCCTCAGCAGGTGTTGTACAACTCTGTTCATTTGCTCGGCCTGTCCGTTGGCTTCGGGATAATTCCCTGAAGTCATCTGAAGTTGACTGCCCATCTGTTCAACAGTCTTCTTCCACAACTCACTTGTGAAGCGGACATCTCTGTCACTAACGATTGACTTCGGTAGTCCAAAATCACGCTCCAGTTGTCCAGAAACAACTTGATGACGTGTTAAGTCCTTGCGGTCTCTGACATGGCAATTAGTCTAGCATACTTGGTGAATCTATCTATGATGACAAAGATGTGCCTCTTGCCACTCCTACTGGTCACCAGGGTGTCCATGAAGTCAATGGAAACACTCTGTCCCGGACCAGCGGGGATAGGTAAAGGCTTCAGCAACCCAAGCGGTGCTCGAGTTCGCGGCTTATCCCGCTGACAGACCTGACAGGTCTCAACATACTTCTTTGCATCTTCTAGCATTCCGAACCACCAAAATCGCTGGACTAAAATGGCACTCGTCTTTTTGTAGCCAAAGTGGCCGGTTGCGTCATGACTTTCTCCTAAGAATAAACTACGCAAACGTTCACTAGATGGAACAACTAACCTTTTAAATCCGGCCTTATCAAGAGAGAGAAGCCCGTCCACCATCACAAACTCATCTTCTGTGGCCTTGTCTTTTGCCTGAAGCTTGCGTATGATGTCCATCGTGACAGGGTCTTCCTGATAGGCTCCCACCAGCGATTGAGTTAGTTCCTCAAATACACCAAACTCAAAAACTCGCGCCCCTAGGTAATCTGCTCTCCGGGACAACGCATCTGCAACCTTGTTGTACTCTCCCTTCAGATACTCTAGCTTGAAGTCATATTGATCTATGACCTCAATCCAGCGCTCAAGTGCATCAAAAAGAGCCGGTTGAGTCTTGATCCATTTGAGGATCTGATGGTTGGTTCTCAAGTAGAAAAACCGTCCCAACAGAAAGTACCTCCAATGGACAAATGCTTTGTAGAGAGCATAGAGTTCCCTTTCATAGGTGGACTTTGCCAGTTTCTTAGATGGCATCTTTTTGCTCATAAACTCATAGTCTCAACTTTTTCCCATCCTGTTGAGCCAGCATTGCGCCAATGTCGTATTGGCTTGCGTCAGTGGTCACTATGAATGGCTTCTGAGGATCGGGCACCATAAGAACTTCATGATTCATGAGTGCATGCTTCAATCATTTGAAAGCAGCCTCGCACTCATCACTCAAGTCCCACGGTGTGTCAAGTCGAGTTAGATCAGTCAAAGGAGAGGCGACTGTGGAATAGTTCTTTACGAAGTTTCAATAGTAGCCGCACATTCCTAAGAAAGATCTGACCTCAATAACAGTTTGAGGTCGTGGCCAGTCCCTTATACTAGCCACCTTCGCATCTTCCGGCCTAATACCTTCCGCGGATACTCCATGACCCAAGTATAAGATCTTAGTGCGTCCAAACTCACATTCTCTAGGTTGACCTTACACTTGTGTTGTCGCAGGAGTGAAAGTACCGTCTCAACGTGCTGTGCATGCTCCTCGACAGACTTACTAAAGATAAGAATATCGTCAAGATAGACAACGACAAAATTATCTAACTGGTCATGGAAGATCCTATTCATAGCATGCTCGTATGTACCCGGCGCATTGCAAAGGCCAAAGGGCATCACTACAAACTCATACAGACCGTATCTGGTCTGAAAAGCAGTCTTGTTGCGATCTGATGATAACCGGACTCTATCTTGCTATAGTATTTACATCCCTGCACCCTATCCAATACGTCGTCTATGCGAGGTAGAGGCTCAACGTTTTTCACTGTGATGGCATTGAGGCCTCTGTAATCGATGCACATCTTCAATGTACCCCCCTTCTTCGGTACAAATAGCACGGGTGATCCAAAGGGGGAAGTACTCGGCCGGATCCATCCCTTTTCTGTCAGCTCTTTCAGTTATCGCCCAAGTTCATCCAACTCGGTCGGAGCCATCCTATAGATCCTTCCCTTTGGGTTTTTACTCCCTGGAATGATTTCTATGGCATGGACAACCTCCCTATCGACGACTCCTGTGGGCTTTGTGAACAGATCAGGAAACTTAGCAACGACGTGTTCTATCTCTGGGGGTCTTTTAACGGCCGCCCCTTTTTCAGAGACATGCACTAGGTACATACCCTCCTCTTGGTTCTGTTTATAATAATTATAGAATGTTGATGCACACAAGCAGCCATAGGTATCGATTATACTACTGACTTTAAACTTAGTCAGCCTCATTGTTCTTCCATCAGGCAACTTATGCTTTAGCACTTTCTTGTCCTAGTCAAACAGGGGCTTGGCAACCTCAAGGTAGTACATTCCTAACAACATGCCAAATGGTAGGTCGTCGCTAATCAGGAACGAAATTTTGTCATCAAGTTCCCCTCCTCCATAGGAGAAGGTACAGACTACATCCTTGATATAGTTTGTGACAACCATGCGCTCCTTATTGGCCAAAGTAGATGCTACTGGTCTACTAAGATGTTGTACCCGGTTCTGTAGGTGTAGCCTATCCAAGCAGATGCGACTTATGTAGTTCCGCGTGGAGCCGATGTCTGTGAAGGCACCACATTTGCGGCCTCCTACATCGACTTCCACAACGAAATGTTCCCCTCTAGGACCTCTTCTTAGTGCCACCGAAGATTCACGAGGGTCCTTACTTGACCACTCACTTTCCAAATCTTCTAAGGCTTCAGACACATCCAACGTACAGAGCATAGTTTGGTCTGGATGAGTCTGCAGCGTGACTAAAGAGTCATTAGCTATGGCCTGCTCATGAAGTGGGGAGGGTATCTGACCCACTTCACCTTGAGTAGCAGCTAAAACTTCCACCGGCCTCACGTGTTTCCCGAGCTAGAAGCCTGGGAAGAAGGTACCCCTACCTTAGGAGGTATCTTCTGCGTGAACTTTGCGTTCTTGCACTTGTACTGGGTGTGTCCGTATTCACCACAGTTGATGCAAGCACCACGCACTCTATGGTCCCGCCACACTTCTTGATCAAGACCTACCTTGACCCAATCAGCAACTTTGGTCAGGTTGGAGGCGGCCTACCCTTGACTCTTTTGATGGCCCTTCCCTTGGCCACCTGCCTTAGTTTTTACTACTACGGCGAGGGTGCTACCCTCAGCGATCTCCTCGCCGTCGTACTTTGAACTGTCCAACAGGTCTGTGAGCTCTTCCATCTCAGTTTGAGTCCCATCGGACTCAACCATCATTAATTTACTCCCCTTCTTCTTCCATTCCTGTGGACCCTTCTTCTTCCTCGCGTCTGTTGGAGTAGGCTGAGCGCTTCCTAGAGTAGTCTAAGTCTTTTCTAGATAATGTCTCAAACGAATGATAATCGAGGCGAGCCTCGCTGGCCAACAAATTTATGAGATTCTCTGGGAGACATCTCACAAACATGGTCAATAAGACCTGGTCATCGTAGCGTATGGCGGGAACGACGATGAGGCTCTCGACGGTAGTCGTTAGCTCTCTGACTGACTTGAACTTTCGCTGGTCTAGTCTGAGCATCGCATCAGTGGCAATCTATGCTTGCTGTGGATTATGCCAGCGAGCTTCTACTATGTCTAAGAACTCTTCTAACGTTAGGGTCTTAGCCAGTCCGCCATGCGTCTTCCGTACCCTGCCTTTGCCACTAATCCATCCATCCATTTGGCTGCCTTACCCTCAAGGTAAGATGCAGCAGTAATCACCTCCTCTCCTGCATAGTCCTCTTTTGCCCTTACCCACACTGGAACCGTTCTCAACCATGTGTTGAGTTCCTCGTCCTTCTTCTCTCCGGAGAAGGCAAGGGGCGGTTTCATAGGGTTCTTTGGGTACCATTGACCTTGCTGCTGCGGTGATGGTGTAGCTACCACCGCTGACCCACAAGAAGAAGAAGCAACAGTCTGTGCGGCTGCTGCAGACGTACCACTTGGTTGTGTGCCAGCTTGTACCGGAAAGGGGCCTGACATCGCCGTCAACGGCAACGGCGACTGCGCAGCTGGCCTAAATCCTGGCCTTTGCAAAAGGTCCAAGATCTGGTCCAAAGAGTTATGCATGAAGTCCAATCTGCTGTCCACATGCGCATGAAGCGACAATACACTTTTCTTCAATATTTTCATTTGGTCAGACATGCCGGCCTCATCCAAACCCTCTAATGCAACTTTGTCTGCCTCTAACGTATCAAGCCTGGCTATTCTATTTTTAATCTCTTTTTCTCTGTCGGTCGCTTGCTTCAGTTCCCTCTCTAACCGCTCGCGGATCCTTTCGACCTGTTGGAGCTCTAGGAGCTTCCCTACCGCGTGGGGTCAACGGACTTAATTGCGAGCCCGCCATTTGCCTTGTGGACTGACTAGAACCTACTGACCCGGAGGTACCCGCGGGCCCAAATGGCATTCCCAATTGGGTCCCAGAGGAGGACGCAGCAGAGGCTGCGCCATTAGCCATTGTTGCTGCTCTGGCTGCTGCTGCCTGTTCTATGGCTGCTGCGTTTGCTGCTGCTCTTGCTGCTGCGAGAGCACGGGCTCTATTTTCGGAAGAAACCGTCTTTCGTCTCCCGGTTGTAAGGTCTGAAACAGGTGCGGGACCCTAAGTGATCTCGAACGTGTCAGTCTCACATTGTCAACTCTACCCTCATCGGTGTCTGACCCACTCATCAGTTAGGCAAACACTATCTGCACTACAACCCCCTGCTGGAGTCCTACCACATCATGTGTCTGACCGGCACCTAATTTTCTAAAAATAATTGTGTCCGGCAGGTCCCCTAATTGACCGATCAAGTGGCAGCCTACAACATTCACAAAAGACTATCAACATAGTTTAGTTCTATCATGATTAGTTCACTTACAGAAGCTTTGCACAGAACTGGCTATGGTAGCATACAACAGTCCTATACTAAACTATCTGTGAGGTGTTAGCAGTCTGTCAACCAACTAATCAACAATAAAACTAAAATATGTTGCAGATGTATGAACAGTGGATATAGTTGTGTTTTCAGTTGAGCACCAATTAGAACCTACCCTCCCCTCAATCCAACATACCGAAGAGCATCTTTGAGCAGCAATGTCTTCGTGTGTAATGTCGGCCCACCCCTGTGCCCCAAGTCGTTGCCGAGCAAGCCAGCCCATCCACTCTTATTTACCTTCATACGGAACGAGCCTTACTACCCGGTTTGATCTGGCTAATCAGGAGGGATTTAAGGAGAGCCCCCATCTCCTTAGGAATTATTTAACGTTGCAGACAGGACGACGATCACAACCAGCATCAACCAAGTCCCCAGCCAGAAGTATTTATAGACGGTCTGGTAAGCGTCTCTTATGGGCTGGCACACCCAGCACGACTTCTATAGCGCAGCAAAGTGCCAAAATGGACAAGCAGCCATCGCATACATTACCTACTCCCATTGGGTTGGCATGGTGACCATGAGTGCTTTGACCAGGGCCCTTCAGAGGCACCGCCCTTTCTCCTTCCAGATGCTTTCGGGAAGATTGTCGTCTCTCAAGGTAGCGCGCACACGACACCTCACCGAAAGAGAGGACTCTCAACTTGGACTCACTTCCTCACGGTAAGAAGAGATTGAGAGGGTAGATAAGGTAAGGGAACAACGTACCTGGAGATAGCTGCCCCAAACCACAGATTTCTCACCAATTGAGCTGAGTGTGCATTTGATGATCGGTCGTAGCCTCGGTACCACCCACAACGCAATGCAGTGCCACCTCAGCTAAATGCCACATCAGCATGCTCTAATCACCAATCATACATTCCACTGTAACCATGACTTTCCATGCCGTACAGCCTTCCGGCACACACCTCTCTACCCAGGCCGTGCGCCTATTATTGGCCTGACGTCACAAGAACCAACTGCGAAGAAGCATCGTCAGCGCACCAAGTCTGTATAACGCCAACGCACCAAGGTAAGTGGCGAATCGAACCAGCTCCGATACCAAAATGCAAGGAACATGAATGTGGTCGAAGCACAAAAATCCAGATTGCAAAATCACATTGAAGTCCAAGTAGTCAAAGCAAGAGCAGATAGCACAATGGAATCGAGTAACCATCCATTTGAGAACGATACAGAAGAATCGTGAGTCAATGTCCAAGCCCAATCGGGCAACACCAACAACATATCCCAATGTAGCTTTCTCTCTTGAATGGCGCCAGGCGCCCTACCTACTCTACAGCCTATCACTACAACTACAGCATGGAAGCAACCAGACAACTTGACGACCAGCGAGTGATGATGTCAACACCAATGTCGACCTCCTCTCCACCAGGTAAGTCTCTCTCTTCACCCTCACTCTCCGTTGTTATCCCACACAGCGCCCTTCACCTCCAAAGAACCACCTTTGCCCTTCACCTCTTCTGCGCCCACAGGCAGCCCGGCTATGGCCGCCAGCGCCCTGCGACCAGGCTGTGCTCTACCGCTTAGCGCCAGCCTGCCCTCACTCAGCCTAGCGCAGCGCAGGCACACTCGCAATGCAGCAGCGTGCCGCCCTTGCTCGCAATGGCCAAGATCCCTGCCCACTCGCCCTCCCTGCCTATATGCCAGTGTTGCGTGTGGGCGCCTCCCTTGACCCTGCGCCTGGGCCCCAGTACCTGTACCCAGGCCCAATGCGGTTGGGGCCCAGGAGATGCAGTTGCGCCTCTTTCATCAAGGCCTGCGGCCAGATTCAGATAGTGGACCGGTTTCCCATTGGCATTTTCCGCCTCTATATCCAGCATGCATTGTCAGCCTCACATTTATGCGCCCAGGGCCTAACCAATTCTGGGGCCCTGGGATTTCTGCATTTGCAGAGTTCCGATACTCRGTGCACTCCAACCAACTGGCGTGCGGCAACTGTATGGACCCCACTTCGTGAAATGTTTGAACAAAGGGCTCTTGTTGATTTGCTGGCCCGCCTTCACTTAGAGCGGGCACGAGGCTTGCTGGGGGCCTTAGCCCAGAACAAGTATATCACGGCAAGGCCCCTTTTTTGAGGGCTCAATCGTCACAATATTATGTTATGCTATGTAATTGGATGACAAGCTAATGTTATGTTATGTTATGTTATGTTATGTTATGTAATGTAATGTTATGCAATGTAATGTTATGCAATGTCATGTAATATTATGTTATGTAATGTTATGTAATGTCATGTAATATTATGTTATGTAATGTTATGTAGTGTTATTTAATGTTATGTAATGTTATGTTATGTTAATATTATGTATGTAATGTTATGTTATGTTATGTTATGTTATTATGTTATGTTATTCAATGTAATGTAATGTAATGTCATGTTGTGTTATGCTATGTTAACATGTTATGTTATGTTATGTTATGTTATGTTATGTTGTGTTATGTTATGTTATGCTATGTTGTGCTATGTTTTGTCGTACAATCTTATGTGGTATTATATGTTGCGTGATGTTGTGTTACCTTATGTTATGTGGTGTTATTATGTTCTCATTGTCATGTTAATGTTATATATTATGCCAGTCATGTTATGCTATGTTATGTAATTTGATGTCATGTGATGTCATGTCATGTCGTGCTTTGACCCTCTCTTTGTGCAGACAAATGTAGAGTCGATGCACCCCCACAGGCAAGGTGGATGGTTGAGAGACGTCTGACAGGCAGCAACTGAACATCACCACCTAAATGCTGGTACCTAACTCGCAGTTACTAAAGCTAAACAGTAGTGATCAATTAGCACTGACTGAACTGAACAGCACCGTTTGCATAAACAAAGAGGAGCATTACCACAGCAGCCAAATCTGTCATTCACATTGATTCTCTCCTTCTTGATACTCCAAGAGAAAACACCCACATGTTCCATTAGAGACACCTTTCCCCATCTAGCTTGTCCTTCCACTCCGTGGAAAGCATCCACACCATTCTCAACACCGACCAGCATAAACTAGGCTCCAATTCACCAACATACCCTTCCTTCAGCGCCCTGGGACACATTAACGTCTCCATCATCATTCCTTGCTCAGGCACAAAGTGCCACACAGTCATCATGGGTGATGTATCAGAAATCCGCAAGGGTTAGGTTACTCGTACTACCCTGAGTTGATGGGGATCAACAGGTCTCAAACCGAAAATAGCCAGACTCCATGGAAAATAATTCTGATGTCCCCACCAGGCACAGCACCGCCCTTATCAGTGAGAATTCAATGGACAGTTTTCATGCACCTCTGCTCAGGACTCCTTTTGCCAAATTTGTAACCACCAGTCTTACACAATGGAGACATCTGTCTGAACTTAATGGATATATAACGTAGATCTTGATTGGCAGTCTACTAGGGTTCACTGTTTTAAAGCATTGTGAACATTGGAAATTTGAGGTAGGCAGCCCCACCGGTTTGGAGAGTTCAATGTGGCATGCAACTCGCCCTACTAAACTGACCCTACAACAATCCATACCCTGGTTTGGAGACTTCAATTGCAGTCAGATGCATTCTGGAAAGTGCTAGTGTGAGTATACCCCAAGTACTGTCAGTTCCATGATGATGACCTTGTCCTCCATGCCATAGTGTACTTTTATGAGGCCGTGGCCAGATTCAGAGGCTCCTTTTATCTAAAAGACAAACCAAAAAAAGGGGGAAAAAAAAATGATTTCTTGTGCTTTCCTCCCACCTATCATGGCGTGAGGGCGCCTGACATCACTGAGGGGAAGTTTTGACCCCGTAAGTGGCAGGCTTAGGGCACGGCCCACACCAGTGATTTCCTTTTCCATCATTCCATACAGACGAATGTGACCGCAATCACATACAGATGAAACTCTTCCCTTCCCCTTCCCCCCCCCCCCCTTTCAGTATTATCGTACAACAATCCATACCCTGCTGTACTCATCCCCCTCCCTCGCCTCTTCACCATTCACCGTTCATGATCGTCAGCCCACATCTTCTGCCCATGCATGATCATCAGCCCACATCTTCTGCCCAATCATGATCTTCAGCCCACATCTTTTGCCCATTCACGATCTTCAGCCCACATCTTCTGGCCTGCTGTGCTCATCCACCTCCCTCTCCTCTTCACCATGCACTTCGCCTTCCACAACCACTTTTTCACTTGTTTCCAGGTAGATGATACTTCGCACCTCACCGGGTAAGAGCTAAAACACCCCGAGAGAATCAAGTCGGTACAATCTCTCTCTCCCTCTCCCTCTCCCTCTCTCTCTCTCTCTCTCTCTCTCTCTCTCTCTCTCTC
>BFEA01000559.1:408475-447442 GCA_003427395.1 Chara braunii | reverse complement strand
GGCACAATTAGTTAGATTGGGCTCTCTCTCTCTCTCTCTCTCTCTCTCTCTCTCTCTCACTCACTCTCGCTCGCTCGCTCGCTCGCTTTTACGTGCACGAGCATGTTTTTTTTTTTTAAGGTCCCGACGGACCACGGGTCAGATATGAAACTAATCGGAGCAGGTACTACACTTGATCGATGTGGGTGGCACATGCATAGTTAGATTGGGGTCTCTCTCTCTCGCTCTCTCTCTCCCCCCTTCTCTCTCTTGCTTAAACGCACGCGCATGCTTTTTTTCTTTTTCTTAAACAAAAAATGTCTCAATGATAGCACAGATCAAATATGAAACCACTCAGAGCAGATACTACACTTGATCGTTCTAACAGCTTTTCATAATTTTCACGATTTGTCTGTAAACAGGAGAAGTAGGAGGTTGAGCGGAAGGACGCCGAAGGATGGTGGTCGAGCGAATGTCGAGCGGCGCGGGGAAGTTGGAGCGAAGGAGACTGGACGAACGGGGAAGGAGGGAAGGACCAAGTCGAGCTGAGGTGGAGCGACAAAGAGAGGAAGGAGGGAGGGAGCAGGTCCAGTGGAGGTTGCGTGCGCGAAGCGAGGAAGGAATGAGGAGGTCGAAGAGGCCTGCAGGGGGGTGGGGGGTAGAGGGAAGAGGAGGAGAAGAAAATTCTAAGGAGAGGAAGAGGAACGGAAGAAGAAGAGGAACAGAAGGAAAAGCACAATCAAGAAAGACAAAGAAAAGGAAAAGTCCTCTCTCATACAGTTGGAAGACGCTAAATCATGGCCGAAGGCTTGCACGTTGTTTGTTGGCTGGAGGCTTCGTCAACAACGCTGATTCACATGAGTTTCCATTTGTCAGTGTCGGTTGCGTGGGAGTTGCAGAAGTGTGGCGGCGTGAGGCAGATGCATTGCACGGCCGCGCAAGGGAGAGGCATGGCGGGGCGGCGAGGCAAAGGCATGGCAGGGCGGCGAGGCAGAGGCATAGCGCGGAGTCGCAAGGCAAAGGCATGGCGCGCATCGGCGTCAAGCAGAGGCATGGCGCCCCGTGGAGGGCCGAGGCAGAGGCATGGCGCGGCATCGCATCGCGAGACAGAAGCATGGCTGCGCGAGGAAGAGGCAAGGACCAGTGGCACGAGGCTTAGCCTTGGCACACGTCTAAGGGCACAACTCGCTGAAGTTGCCTGCGATGTGGGCTGTTCCATCCGAGGTACCGGGCTAACGGCCTGGATTTAGGCACGGACTTCAGACCACATTGATCAAGGTTGTCGATCCGATAAGACCTGACAGCCTGGATTTCGGCGCGATCTTAAGATCTTAAGACCGCATCTTTCTAGGTCGTCGGTCCGGTAGGACCCAATGGCCCAGATGACAGATTTGTTGCATGGTTCTGTCAATCTGGGCCGAGGGCCGGTACGACAAACGACAGCCCCGATTTCAGATTTTTCACGTTAACGATTTTAGTGTAGGGAAAGCAATTTCATAAATAGACAGTTTTTTGGTTGTCCTTGGGGTACCGCTTTCATTGTTCTTGCAGCTCCCCTTTTACTACGCCTCTTACGCACAAGGCTGCCCACGTTGATTGTGGCTGAGAGGCAGCTGCCCACATCCCCGTGTGCCTTCACGTTATTTCAGGAGGCAGAGTAAAAGGGAAGGTTCTCTTCAGCGCTGCATACTCCTGTTCATTTCACTTCAGATCTTCACCTTATACAATCTTTGTGTCTGTCATACATCTTCATACTTCATGCATTTCATTTATGATCTTCATATCGTCTGTTCTTTTTATGATGCTCATTCGTATGTATTTGTTAGTAGTACAAAGGGAGTGGAGGGGAGGGCGGAGGAGGGTAAGGGATAGAAGGCAGAGTTCTATAGAAGTATTGAGCAGGGGAGGTAGGGGCAACGGGAAGGAAAGTAATATGTGGAGGGCAGGATAGAGTATGACATGCAAAGAGCAGGGGAGAGGTGTATGACGAGGTTCGCAGAATTCTAAATATTCACCGCTGAAACAGACTAAAATTTATGACAAGTGGCCACCCCTGCAGACCGGATAGGACCGATTCCGGTGTGGGATATGGAAGCACCGCATCCAATTTTCGCAGTCACAGTTGCTCCACACAGCGCAGACAGATGTCATAGGCTACGTGGCTCGTACATGCTAGGAACATAGAGGCATGTCGACTGCAATTATAGAGGCACTGCCATTCCAGCCTGTCTGCGGTGCCGTACATGAGTACAGTACAGACTGTCATCGTAGGTATGGAAGCAAAAACTTGCATGGACTATCCCTTCATAATCGTCACGGCACAAGGCATGTGAACCACATGCTAGCTGAATCTTTGGCGGGTCATCACAAAGCAGCATGGAGCATCTTTCTTGGGCTTCCTCAGTATTTATTCCTTCTATATGGGCAGTCGACGACAGGGAGGATCGGTCCAACGCAAGGGCGTTCAGCTGCTGCAGGATTTGATCCGCAACAGCACGTCCTGGTGGTGATAAGCACATCGCTCTGCCCGAGGCTCATATAGAAGCCTATTTTCCTCCTCGGACTGCTATGTCCATCGTTTGTCTGGCAAGAAAGAGAGAGATCCATCAGCGGTTGCTTTGGGTTTATGACCAACACCGCATGTGGGACATGCTAGGACAGGATGTGGAGGGTGGAGGCACCGGGGATAGTCCATGCAGTAAAGACACATACTTTCTATGACAGCTTCCTGGAAGCATTGACAACACATGGCATGTTCCTGACACGTCATTAGTATGGAAGGCTAATGTGCACAGTTATTTAAGTGTGTGTGAGTAGCATGTGTGTTCACATGAGGCAAACGGGAGCACGGTAAACCATACTCTCTCAGCTCCGACAAAATTGTCGGCGCATTCATGATCAAAAGGCACGCAGCGGAGGTGATCCATACCGCGGCAGGGTAAAACTATTTCCTGTTCCTCCGCAGGCGGAGAGAGGGACGTATATTGTCGATCCACAAGCCAGTTGGATGAAGAACGAAGTCCCTTTTCGGGAGAGGTGGGGATTCGGGTGGATCTTCTTCCGAAGGTGGAATGGGGGCTTCTCTATATAAAAAATTACCTCATAGTAGGCAGGGGGGATAGAAATTGAGGAGTAAAAAAATTAACTAAAATAACATAAAAAAATAATAAATAATAAAATAAAATAAGCATTCTCCCATGCAAGGAAGACACCACAAAGACGGGGAGAGAGGGAGTACTTATTCAAGAGCATTATGAGCGAGGGAAATACGCAGGGGTTGCAGTGTCCTTGGTAATATCCAGGGTGCAGAGGATGAAGGCACAGGAGGGGAGACGAGCATGCGTCCTACTAGTAGTCCCAACGGGGACGCATAATAACGGCACCTGCACTTCCCATCCCCGAGTCGTCATTTTCGAAGAAGAATAATACTGACGGAATCAAACAGAGAATGAAAAAGAAAAGAAAAGAAACGAAAAGAAAGGAAAAGAAAAGAAAATCATGCCTAGGGAGGTATGATCACGAGGCTACCGGATAGATCAGCTTTTTATGCGAACGCAATTAGACAAACAATCCCCATGAAAGATGGAAATATCGACAAAAATGGGGGAAGGGGACATGTGCCTAACTAGCCATTCCGGCGCTGTTCGGGCGGGAAAGCATAATAATGGTACACGCGTTCCCCACGCCCAGGTTGCCGCCATCCGACAGAATCATTGATACAAGATTCGAAACAGGATGGACCAGCAGAGATTATTCAGCAAAAATATTCACACGCCATTTAATTCAATGAACAGAAGCAATTCAATCCCAGAGAGATCACGATTCAGAAGAAAGGCATCAATCTTTTTTTGCAAAAAAAACATCCCATCGTTTTAACCGTCACATAAGCCTTGGCCATTCCGTCTCCATTATGCGCACACTGGGAAAGGAGAAGGGGGTCAAGAAGAAAAGGGAAGGGAGAGGGGAAGGGGGAAGAGAAGAGACTCCTGCTTTAGCTCTATCCTCCAGATCCCGGTGTGCTCCTGTAGCCGCACGGATCATCACGCCAAATTGCAGGAAGGGTGTGGCAACTCCCTAAAGTGCTTTTCTGCCCCGAGCCACGCAGGACGTCATCAGAGGGGGCCAGGACATCTTCCATGGTCTTTGGAAGGTGAGGGGGAGGGGGCGAAGGAAGGGGGCGAGGAGGTACGGGGGGATTTTTTGTTTATCAAGGGAGGAGGGGAATCGTGGCGGAGGGGAGAGATCATGTCTAGGTTCTAAGGGATCGAAGGTTCATAGGGGGCTGGTGGAACACAGGGGATGGAGTAGATGAAGTAGAGGAAGGATATAAAAAAGAGGAAAACACACATAGACGACTCCGTCGTTGCTCTTGACTCCATGATTCCTCTTGTAGCAAGATCAGCATTCGGGCCAGCACGCGAAGCTAAGGGCGTAGAATAGGCAGCAGCAGCACGTGAAAAAAGTGGTCGTAAAGCAGATGATCTGCGATTGGCAGTGCGAAGCACTTCGTCGAAGAGCATAGGTACACCCTCTCCGATAGGCAAGCGGCGCAGAGGAGGCTGGTGATGGCGAGGTTAGGCAACAAGGCGAGAAGCAGAAGAGGGGCGGGAATGGCACCCAGCGTATGGGCATGAAACCGCATGCAAGGCAGGTCATAAGGCGCAGGGCAGGTCTCACTGGGCCGCATGATGCCAGGCTGAGCTGCGAGGTGGCGCGAAGGGTCTAGACAGAAACCGGAGGAGTGTAGTCCTCAGTGCCTTACCACTTCCTCGTCCCAGCGCTCCTCCTCGTCGTCCCAGTCGGCGGTGAAATCCATCGCGTGAGCAGGCATCTCGGCCTACCGTACAGCAAAAACCGGACCGCGCCGAGCCTCAACGGTCCAGTGAGCGGTAATTGCCACACGACAAATCGATGAATAGTGTCGGTCGAGTCGTTCTTCATATAGTACCCGTCCCAGCCCAGAATAGTATCCTTCAAGCGGAAGCTAAATGTCGCCTGCCGCCCATCGGATGCACTAATCTGACGGTAAGGCTAGAATAGCAAAAAAAGGGGGAGAAAAAAAGGGAAAATGAAAAGAGGAAAAAGGACCAATTAAAAGAACATGAGCGGGCGCGCGCGCTTTCGCGTATGTTCCTTTTATTCCCGCTGTGCTCCTTTGGAGCGGTTTGATCGCGCCGCATCACTGGCCAGGGGAGCAAGCTGCTACCCCCTTGGTTCAAATGTGTCAACCCACGTCCGCTCGGGTCGGGGCATTTTCCCGCGGGCTCTCAATCCGTCGGGCGCCAGGCAGAAAAAAACTTCAAACTTAGCGGTTTAAAAAAAAAAACGAATCCAAAGCTACAACGAAAGAGAAAAAATCAAAGAACAGAAAGTAAAAAGCAAAAAAAGCAAAAAAACGAAAAAAAAAACAAAAACGCAAAAAAGAGCGAAGGGGGAAGTGGGAGTAGGAGAGAACCAACGCAGTGGTGCAATTGCTCTCCATTGGTCGTCGAGCCCATCGTCCTTTTTTCCAGTTGCTCCCGTGATTCCTGTATGCGTGTGTGTGTGTGTGTGTGTGTGTGTGTGTGCGTGTGTGTGTGTTCAGGAGTGATGGGCAATGCCCCCCAAGGCCACCCAACCCCTACATATGTATATCGAATATAAAAATAATTATAAAAAAAAATTATAAAAAACGCTGTTCAGGCTTGGTCAATTTTGGGCCACGTTCGGGCTCGGTACCGAGCGTTCGGGTTCGGTCAGCAGGCCCGAACGCGATGCTACGCAGGACAGAGCATATGGCGGCATAGTATTCCACGTTCTGCAGAAGATTCATTCTAATTTTGCACATTTCGTGAGTAGTGCAGCCAGGCCTTGAGAATCACGTGTAGAGACCACCAAGGCCTAGCTACGTTAGCAACCCATAACTGCTGAAACACATACCTGAATTCGAATCCTGAGTATATATTCAGCCAGCTCGTGCTCTACTTCATATTCACTGCCTGCCTCGATTTTGGTGGAGGGTCTGCGCTACATTGTTGTGAGGACCCTTCACATTGCCTGCATGAGCCCTCTGAGCCCTGTTAAACCACTAGTCCACGGGTCCAACCTTTCAAAAGAGTAAACTTGTGGCCAGAAGAGAAATTTGGCGTTGGGGGCCAGACTGGTGAAGCAACGGGCAAGTAGGCTTGTGGGCAACTGGACCAACGGGCAAGTAGCCTTTCCTGCTTGTCCACATTCATGTACATTTCCACATTCACGTACATGTCCACATTCACGTACATTTCCACACTAAGAGGTTGTCTACATATACTACGATTAACCTATCTAACCACAGCCTAAATAAGTCATTCATGCAGCGCTGAGAAGTGGCCAGTAAGTCCAAAGGGGGGCATCACTATGAATTCGTAATGCCCTTATCTAGTCCTGAAAGCCATTTTGTACTACTCGTCAAGATGGACTTCTATCTGATGCTACCCTGACTTTAAATTTATCTTCGGGAAGTACTTGCAGCACTGCACTCTATCGAATAAGTCATCTATACGGGGCAGCAGCTCAACATTCTTAATCGTGATGGCATTCAGACCCCTGTAGTCAATACACATACGCAACTCCCCCTCTTTCTTTAAGACAAACAGAACAAGTGCGCCAAAAGGCGAAGAGCTAGGCCTTATCCATCCCTTCTCTAGGATTTCGTCTTAACTCCCTACGAAGCGCTCTCAGTTCTTTGCGAGACATCCTGTAGACTGCCCCTTTGGGCGTTTTACTGCCAGGCTCTATCTATATGCGATGTTGGATCAATATGGGCACCACTACTGAAGATGCTTCAAACAATTCTTCGTACTCTTACTGCAGAATGGCAATAGTAGGAGACTGGCAATAGTAGGATGGATCTTCTCTTCCTCCTTGGGTTTATCAGACACTGGTCTAACGTAGGCTATGAACAACTGCTCTTCAAGCGGCTCCTTTCGCGCAAGTCTGGTGAATGCGGGAGCAATAAGGCAGCAATGTGCGAGGGGATTATTTACCCCAGACTCATGGTACAGGCGGACTTGCTCGACTTCACCACACGGACTAGGGAGCCTGCACACGTGTTCTCTAAGGTGCAATGTGGCTCCTGCTGCCTCTTCCAAATCTGTCCCTAAAACTATATCGAACGGGAGATTCTCCTCTATGAGAAGAGTCAAGTGAAGGACCTCTACATTGCCTTCCTTCTCTAGGTGGAAATATGCGTAGACGCCTTCAACGTATTCCTCGACTCGCATCCTACTGTTGTCTGCAAGGGTGCTGACTACAGGTTCACTCAGTCGTTGGACTTTCAGATTGAGCTTTAGCTTTTTCATCGCTTTGCGACTAATATACTTTGGCCTTGTACACCCCCCCTGTCCCACCATGGGAATTTTTTTTGCCCCCTAATCATCTCTATGATAAACCAATGACTTTGATACGTTCTGGTGGCCCCGCTAGCTATGAAGGCTCCTACTCTAGCTCTAAAGATCTCTATGTCTGCGAGGATTAGTTGTCCTTTTCCATCTTTCTTCATCTTGGCCCAGGCTTGCCTTCTCTCCTTCAACTCTTCACATCCACAGGGTAAGGGCTGTCTCTTATACACATCTAGATGTGTATAAGAGACAGAGCTAAGCCTATGACACAAGCGGCTATCCGGTAGCTGAAAATTCAGGAATGAAAATTCTGAAGTGAGAGTTTGTGCGGATCATCTTCGGCCAGACTTACCTTCTCTCCTTCAACTCTTGAGCTAAGCCTATGACACAAGCAGTTGTCGGGTAGCTGAAAATTCAGGAATGAAAATTCTGAAGTGAGAGTTTTCGGCAGTCTGAAAATCCTAAATGGTCGTGAAGTGGTGAAAGTTCCGAAGACCTTGAAACCACATGTTTAGGCAGGCTGCATCTTGAAGTGGTGAAGGGTGTCCTGAAGTGGTCAAGTGAGTGTTTTGGGCAGTCTGAAAATCGTGAATGGTCCTGAAGTGGTGAAAGGTTCGAAGACCATGAAAACCACCCTTCACCACTTCTGGATGCAGCCTGCCTAAATAGGTGGTTTTCAGGGTCTTCGGAGCTTTCACCACTTCAGGACCATTCAAGATGTTCAAACCTGAATGGTCCTGAAGTGGTGAAAGGTCCGAAGACCCTGAAAACCACCTGTTTAGGCAGGTTGCATCCAAAAGTGGTGAAGGGTGTCCTGAAGTGGTGATGAAAAATACGACTGTTGTTAACCTTCTCTCGCCTATGAAGGAAGAGTCTAGAGAGACTCAGACACAAGCAGTCTTTGGACAACTTACTAGACACTGGCCAACAACCTCTGCCATGGATATATGTGGAGTGGGAGACTCTACCTTTCGCGCACGCTCAGATCCACATAGTTTAGGTAAGGGCAGTTGCCACCCCAACCGACAATTGTCTTTTGTCGCCCCAGAAGCAGCACGACTACTATACTTGGGACAAAGTTCAATTATGTGGCCTGGGTCCCCGCAAAATGCACACTCAGACCTATTTATACGACCCTCCCGCACACTCTGCTTGATTCCCAAATCTTCCCAAGGTCGTCCCTCGAGCCGACCTCGGTGCCACCATCCCTGTTTGGGAGGTGACCGACTCTGACGAAGGCGGCTAGACGGGGGACCTTGACCCCTTCCTCCCACTTTACCTCTCCCATTACCGCCAACCCCCTAGCCAGGACCCTCGACCACTAGGGTCCCGACCATTTTGGCCAAGCCCTCGTCCTCCTCCTCGCGGCGTCCCTCCGGCAATGACCGCAAAGTAGGTTCTCCCCGTATCTACACTACTGTCCTCCTCGAGTTCCCACTCAATGTCTGAGTAAGGACATTCCTCTGCACCACCCTCTTCCATTGTTAGAATTAGACTATCCTTGGCCTTGGCCTGGCCAGAGATGGTGTGTCCGTTCCACTTTCTTCCTTTTGTTAGATCTTTATGCCACAACGCAGTAATTGGTGATGCTTAAGTAATGCAACAACCTCCCTACTGAGAACATCACAAGTCATCCCTGGCTGTTGCTTTTTCTCAAAGAAGTGCCCTTGCCAAGGCTCGGGCAAGGCGTGATAAAAAAGTTGGGAGTAGTTGGGAATCAGTTACTCCATGCATAGGCACAACGAGCAACTCATCCATAGCGGATTTGAGCGCATGCACACTCTTCCACTGACATGTATGGATCATCTGTAATTTATCAGAGACCTTAAACCCCTACGTGACGCTTAACAACCGTTCCCTGAGTGCTTTAAGGAACTCATGGAGGGGAGGAAGTCGTGAATATTTGATCATGTCATTGTCACAGTTTGCAGCCCGTGCAAGCGACCTAGCAAGCTAGCCGCCTCTTCTTTCATTGCCTGGAAGACCACTAAAACCTGGTCTTCTCGCGCAGCAGCCTGTAAATACAAATAGGACTGAACGTTGGCCTCCCAATTGTCGAAGTTCTCTCCTTCCATTTCCCTGAGGAGCTCAAGGAATATCTCGCAACGTGGGGCAGGCTCCCTCAATGGTGCCCATGCAAAATTTTTTAGTCTTACTGATCGCATGGTGGACGTGGTCCACCATGTACTTCATCATATCACATGCCAAATCTTTGAATCCTACGCGCATCGCTTCAAACTTGATATCATGACTGCAAAGGTGCTGCATCTGCTGACACTGCGCGTTCAGTAAGGCTTCTACACTATGTGTCAGGGTGTCTAACTTAGTTGCTATCTCAATTTCTTCCCTGATCTTCCCGATCTTGGTCTTTGCCACTTTTAAATCTCTTTCTGTCCGTTCTGCCGCTTCTAGACGTCTAACTCTCTCTTGGGACAAACGCCAACTGTTGTTCCTCCTCCTTCGCTCTTCTCCGCAAAGGGTCCCTTTATGCCTCCAACTCTCTTCTTGTCGCTTCCCCCAACTCAATGTGTGCTACCCACTCTTCAATCTTCCTGTCTACCTCCTTTGAGGACGTTCGCCTCGGCCCTTCTTCTCTCCAGCAACTCTTCTTCTTTGAGTCCCACTTCTTCCTCAATTTCTGCCTCTATTGCTGCCATGTTCTCCTCCTGCTCCTTCGTCCACCTTTCCATCTCTGCCTCCATCTACTACTTCGCCTCCTGTTCCTCTTGCACGGCTACCATCTTCGCTTGCTTAATCAATTCCTTCTTCTCCATCCTTTCTTTTAGCTTTCTCTTCCTGAGCCTGACTGTACGGGGCGGTACTAGTTCCCTGATTGGTGATCATGATGGTACAAGTGCACAATTACAGACAATTCCGCTCCTCAACGCATAGACCTACAAGTTTGAGCTCACGTCTAAAGAACTTCATATCCACTACTTGTGTCTGTTCTAGGTTGTCACTACAGGACTCACTGGCTCATCAGGAGGCATTTAAGGAGATCCCCCATAACTCTTTAACATCGCAGATAAGACCACATGATCAACCGAGTCCTCTCAAGACTTAGACAGCTAGATGCACAACCCACAACTCGAAGTTCGGGCCTGCCATGCCACACTGAGCAGCCCGTCGGGCATTACAGGTCCTTAGGGGTCTTGTCCCCAGGACGTGTCGGTGGTCAGACGCGGCCTTTAGCCTCACAAAGTCCCGTTTGGCCTCGCAGCTCCACGACCACATCCACTAAGTCCTATCGACGTGGACAAAAGTGACAGGGAGGTATGATTGACTCTGACAGACCTGACGTCGGCAAGTACCAAGGTGAGGGTGCACATCCACAGGGTAAGGGCTAGGCCAAGGCTTGGAGAGATAATACCGCTCGTCTTCTTGCACCAGCTTGGTCAACCCTCTCGTGAATGCTCCTAATCAACACTCCAGTCAAAGGTCTTTGTCAATGCTCAATCAATCTTCGTCAACGATCTTTGTCAACCTTCGGTCAATGCCCGTCAATGTTGGTCAAACTTTGATCAATGCTGGTCAACTCCCCGGGTCACCCCTCCTACCTATGGTGGTCAACCTTCTCCTTCGCCTCCCCCTTCCTTCCTTCACATTGGCTATGGCTACTTCACATCCCTCTTCATCATTTTCCTCCTTTCTCTCTGGGTCACTTCTTCCTCTTCTCTCGTTGGTCTTTTTCTTCGAGCTTGGCAGCTATGGCTGCCGCCCACTGCGGCCTCTCTCTCTCTCTATGGCTGCCGCCCACTACGGCTATGGCGCGTTTCCTTCTTCAACGTGTTGTCGTGGACAACAGGTACCAGCTCCGATACCAATGAAATCAGACTACACTTCGAACTTGCTTTCAACATGCATGCACGCGAACTGATGGTAGAACCAAACTCTTTCAACTCAGAATCAACAACAAACTTACACTTAACACTTTGCTCAAGTCAGCTGTACAACTTGCGGCTATGGTTGTCGAACATTGTCTCCACCACCAGCCTCTCTCCCTCATGCACACATGTACGAGGATCTACCCTGAATGTCCACGCTACACAGACACAGACTCCGTACACACTGTCTGTGACAACAGCTGGGCGGCTATGGCCACCGTCGTTTTCCTCCTCCAAGCTATGGCTGTCATCGTCTTCCTCTTGGCCAGTTATGGTCGTCGTCTTCCTCACTGCCCACTTCAGCTATGGGCAGCCGCGATGCTCCACGCACTAGTCACCAAGGCAGCGCTTCCGCATGGCTCCTAGAGGAATGAAGGAATGGCTGGCCGCTGCCTCTATATTTTTACTTCTTCCGAGGTGGCTGGGCCTTGGGCCAAAACGCATGGGCCAGGACCAAAACACATGGCCTGGCCCGGCCCCTTATCGCGTGGGGCCCGGGTCGAGAATCTTCCACGCCTTGTAGACCTGGTAGGCTCAAAACACGTGAGCCGTCTGGGCCAAAACGCGTGGACTGCATGGCCCAAAACGCGTGTTCTGGACCCTTCTGCATACCGCGTGGCCAGAACCTTCCCTTCACTGATACTTGCTGACTGGAGCAACCTACAGGGACCTACACCCTTCTAAAGCCTACAAACCCATAAACTGACTCTAGGCCCTCAGTAGACTCAAGTAGAGACTTCTAGAACAGACCTTCCTAGGACAACCGGTAACAGAGTGAGGTACTAACCTCGGGATAACCTATGAAACAGGACAGGTTGCGGGTTCAGATCTCACACAGTCACGGCGTAGATGTACAGGGCTCAGACATAGGTCTAGGGATCGAATCTCGTACAATGTTCAGGCATTGGTCTAGGGATCGAATCTCAGTGTTCGCAAATGTCGGGTCAACTCTCAGTGTTTGCAGATGTCGGGTCAATTAGGTGAAGCTGTTTCATCCAGGGCATACACTTACAAACTTATGTCTGGATGGAATTGTGGCCAGGCACATACAGGTCTGGCTACAAATGCCGACAGATATATTTAAGGTGGTGCTAGTGTGACAATGCTTGGAATCGTCCGGTCGAAGGTGTAAAGATACACCACCCTATATTTTTTCTTTTTAGAATGTGGTCTGTGCTGGAATTAGGCCCTAACATGGGCGTTGCCATACTTCGCACCAAATCCGACTTACTGAGCTGGCAGGGAGGTTTTCTGAATATTCGTCACAAGCCAATATTCGGCATTTCCATATGTGGGTATTCAAGCTATCCCAGCGCGTCAGTTGGTTGAGTGAAACGCGCGAGCCTCACTAAGTTGCGTCATGCAGTTGGCCCAGGCCACGAAAGTTGCGCTTGGGCACATACACACAAAGCAGGGTCGAGACATTGAGAAGCAGGCTGTCGGCTTTGGGAAAAGCAATACTGTCGACGCATCTACCTGGGGGCCCTGCGCAGATACATTAAACGCCCAGGCCGTGCCCAACTGAAAAGAGCCCAGGCCCTGAACTGTAAGTTTCGGGCCTGGGCACAGGCCCAACCGGAAGCTATTGGAAGGGCCAGACGCAGCATCCAGGAGGCTGCCACTTCCACAAAAGGAAGAGAGCAGCCCAGGCCAAGCATTCTGGCCAGCGCTGGCAATGAGGAAGTGTTGCTGCGCTCTCGCTTGATGTTGCGCTGCTGCCAAGGGCGCTGACGGGGAGCGAGAGGTGAGGTGGGGCGCTGGCAGCCATAGCCGGGCTGCAGGGCACCAAGGAGTACAACGGATGTCGGGTGGTCTTCAAGGAAGGAGGCGCTGTGTGGGGTAATCAAGGTCTGATCGAGGGTGACGAGATACATACCTGGTACATGAAGAGAGGTTGGCGATGGTGTTGGCAGTCATGTACATTGATCTTCAAGAGTCGAAGTGATGTTGTTGTGTGAACCGTCTGTAGTCAGGTAGAGTGGGCTGGGCGCCGAGCGCCGGACAAGAGAGAGCGACTTTGGATATTGTGTTGGTGTGGCCTACGGGCTTGGACATTGGCTCATTACTTCATTGTATTGCTCTATATGGATGGACATTCTGCTTGGGACACGACTACTTGCTCAACTGTGTGATTTCACAACTTGGTTTTATGTATATGGCGCACACTCATATTCCTTGCAATTTGGTATCCTAGTTGGTTGATGATCGCCGCTTACCTGGCACCGGCTGTGTCTTGGTGTGCTGACGATGTTTCATTTGCAGTGAGAACACTTTGCCGCCGGTTGATTAGCGGGGCCTAGGTGGAGAGGCCGGCCGCAGGAAGGCTGTGGCGACAGCGTGGGAGCTGTGGCGACAACGGGTGTATGTGTGATGATGAGAGTATGCTGACGTGGCATTTTGGCTGAGGTGGCACTTCATTGCGTTGTGGGTGGTCCTGAGGCTATTGATCGGTCATCGAAATGCACGTCGGCACAATTGGTGAGAAATCTGTGGTTGGGGGCAGTTGTCTCCAGGTATGTTGTTCCCATTCCTTATCTACCCTCTCAATCTCTTCTTACCGTGAGGAAGTGACTCCAACTTGAGTGTCCTCTCTTTGGTGAGGAGTCGTGTGCGCTCTATCTCGAGAGACGACATTCTTCCCGGTGGCGCATCTGGCAGGAGAGGGTGGTGCCTCTGAAGGGCCCTGGTCGAAGCACGGGTCATGGTCACCATGCCAACCCATGGGTATTAGTACACGCAGGCCATGCTGCTTTGTCCATTGCGGCTCTTTGCTGCACTGATAGAAGGGGTGTGTGGACTGACCAATCCTATTGAGACGGTCCCAGACCATCTATAAACATTTCCGGTTGGGGTCTGAACTGTCCACTGGCTGTGACCGTCGTCCTGATTGCGACGTTAAAGAATTCATGAGGACTCCAAGGGTTGTCCTTAAATTGCCTCTTGATGAACCAGATCAGTCAGACGAAGGCTCGTTGCACGCGAGGGTAAATAAAGGGCAGGCTGGTCATAAGCATACATCTTGGGCACAAGGGTGGGCCGTGGTTGCACACCTTAGACACTGCAGCTTGATGATGCTCATAGGTACGTTGGATACAGGCGAAGGGGATTCCAATTGTGAACTCAACTGAACACAATTACCATTTCCATTGTGCATACATCTGCTAACATTAGTCTAAGTTTTATTTTTGATTAGTTGGTGGACCGACTGCTGACACCTAACAGACAGACTAGAGTAGGACTGTATTCTACCATAGTCAGTTCTTATGGAATCTGTTGTGCGGAACTAATCATGATAGACTTGGACAATGTGTACAGTTTCTGTAGATTCTGTTGATGCCACTTGAATAGTAGTCTAGGTAACTCGCCGGACATTTATTTAATTATTTATTTTTTAGATCTGGTTAGACGCACCCTGCGGTAGGTTCCAAAGAGAACATTAGTGCAGACAGTGTCTGCCTAGCCCATGAGCGAATCAGACACTGGGGAGGAGAGATCCGACGATAGGAGGCAGACACGACAGGGCACCGCTAGGATACCTGTTGTGTTCCAGGTTCTACTACCAGGAGATGAAAGAAGGCTTAGGGCCGAGACAAGGGCCCGCAATCTAGAGACTGCGAGAGCAGCAGCAGCAACGGCTGAATGTGCGTACGCAGCAGAAGCAGCTAGCGCTGTAACTATGGCAACGTCGGTAGCAACTTCTGCTGCAAACTCAACTGGTCAAGTGCTGGGCATGCCGACCAGTTCACAGTCCACCTCCAGTACGTCAGGGGCTGGCAATAGTCAGATGGTGGGCTCGCAGTTCAGCTCGCCGCCTCCGCGCACTCGGGAGCAGATGGAGCTCCAGCAAGTCAAGAGGATCCGCTTGAGGCTAGAGAAGGAACTTAGGCAGGCTACTAAGAGAGAGAAAGAGATTAGGAGTGTCAGACTAGAGGGTAGGGAGACAGACAAGGCTGCGCTAGGGGAGTTAGATGACTCGACCCTTGACAACAATGGAAAGATTCTGAAGGCGAGCATCCTGTTCATGCTTGCATACGTGGACGGTAAACTAGATACAATCCAGGACACCTTGGACCAGATCCTGAATTCTATGCACAAACTAGGAATCAGGCCAGCAGTCTTGCCGTCGCTGCCATTCTCAGCGACGACAAGCCCCTATGCCGCTCAGTTCGGACCACAACCAAGTGGTACATCAGCAGCAGCCTTATCTCAGATTGTTGATTCTTCATCTTCCGGTCCAGCAGCTGGTGCTACACCACAGTCGCCACCTGTCTCGCCAGCGGGACAGCAATTTCCTTGGTATCCCAAGGCCCCTCTGAAACCACCTTTAACCTTCTCAGGGGACAAGAAGGACGAGGCTCTCAACACGTGGTTGAGAACGGTTCCAGTCTGGGTGAGGGCAAAGAGGACATTGGTAGAAGAGGAGGTGATTATTGCTGCATCCTACTTGGTTCAGCAGCTCGATGGCTAAATGGATTGGTAGCTTCCAAGGGGTTTGGCAGGAACATGGGTGATTGGGCACAGACCCATACCCTGGAAAGCTTTATGGACTTAGTGGAGGCTTGTTGGCACAACCCTCAGCAGGCACAGATTGCCACTGATGGGATTTTAAAGCTCGACTCTAGAAAGTACAAGTCGGTGCAAGAATTGACCACAGTCGTAGAGCGTCTGATTGTCGTCCCAGGAGTGGAGTACAATCCACAGGTCTTGTTGACCACGTTTTTTAGATATCTTCCCACAAACATCAAGAACTTGTTAGCCAGTGAGGCTCACAAAGAGTATCACACGTTTGAGACATTCAGCAAGAAGGCCATAGAGGCTACACTGGGTGGTGCTCAAACCTCTTTTGCGGATGGAAGAAAGAAGACTCCACAAGAGTGGAAGAAAAAGGGTAGTCGGTTGATGATGGTTGATTCCGATGGGAATCAAACCGAGATCGATGATGTTTCTGAGCTTGTGGAGGGAACAAAGTTAGACAACGAGTAAAGTGTTGAGGGTAGCAACCTCGCCGCGGTAGTGAAGACTAAGGCAGCGGGCCTCAGCAAGGACGTTCAGCAAAGAGGTCAGGGGCAAGCCGCCAACCCAAACAAAATTGCTGCTCGGGTCAAGGTAGGCTTGGATCAAGATGTGTGGCGGGACCCTTGGCAGCGGGGAGCTTGCATAAACTGCGGCGAGTACGGCCATACACAGTTTAAGTGTAAGAACCCGAAGGTCTCGCAGAAGATCCTTCCTAAGGGTGGGTTTCCTTCTTCTCAGTCTAGGGCCTCTACGAGCTCCAGCTCGGGAAACACTTAGGGTCGGTAGAAGATGTAGTTGCTTCTACTCTCGTTGAATCGGGTGATGTACCCTCCCCGGTTCAAGAGTTGGCCAAAGCTATTGACTCCTTAGTCACCTCGCAGACGCATCCAGACCCAACCATACTCTGTACGTTGAATGTGTCTGAAGCCTTAGAGGACCTTCAAGGTCAGTGGTCGGCAAGGGACCCTCGTGAGCCTTGGGTGGCACTGAGTAGAGGTCCTAGAGGGGAGCACTTCGTTGTGGAAGTTGATGTGGGTGGTCGCTTGTGCGGCGTCTTCGTAGACATTGGCTCCACGTGGAACTTCGTAAGTCGCGACTGCGTTGACAGACTGTGCCTAGAGGACCGGGTGCAGCGCCTTAGTAGACCAGTAGCATCTACTTTGGCCAACAAAGAGCACATGACGGTGGAGGACTACCTTAAAGATGTAGTGTGCACTCTCCTACCCAGGGGGAGAGATTAATCATAAAATACCATTCCTGGTGAGCGACGAGTTGCCCTTTGACATGTTATTGGGCATGTACTACCTCGAGGTTGCCAAGCCCCGGTTTGACTGGGACAAGGTGTTGAAGCACGAGTTGCCTAGTGGGAGGACCGTGAGACTGGCCAAGTACAAAGCTAGTAGGTTAATAGACTCCTACGGGTGCTTATGCGCATCAACTTTCTATAATTATTATAAACAGAACCAAAAGGAAGGAATGTACTTAATTATTACAAACAGAACCAAGAGGAAGGAATGTACTCTATGTCTCAGCAAAAAGGGATGTCGTTAAAACAGCCCCAGAGATAGAGACCATCGTTCGAGGAGCCCTCAAGAGTCGTAGACAGGGAGGTTGTCCATGCCATAGAGATCATCCCAGGTAGCAAGACACCTAAAGGGAGAATCTATAGAATGGCTCCGGCCGAGTTGGACGAGCTTCGTCGGCAACCGAAAGAGCTCACAGAAAAGGGTTGGATACAACCTAGCACTTTCCCTTTTGGCTCACCAGTTCTTTTTGTTCCAAAGAAAGAGGGAACACTAAGGATGTGCATTGATTATACAGGCCTCAATCACCGTTAAGCACGCAGAGCCTCTACCACGCATCGACAACCTATTGGATAGGGTGCAGGGATGTAAGTACTATATAAAGATAAACTTAAAATCCGGCTACCATCAGATTGCCAGAAGACCAGAGGACCAACACAAAATTGCGTTTCAAACCAGGTACGGTCTGTATGAGTTTGTAGTGATGCCCTTTGGTCTTTGCAATGCGCCGGGTACATTCCAACACGCCATGAATAGGATCTTCCACGACTACTTAGATAAGTTTGTTGTCGGTACCTCGACGATATACTTATCTTTAGTAGAACTGTCGAGGAGCATGCTCAACATGTAGACAAAGTACTTTCACTCCTCCGGCAACACAAGTATAAGATAAACGCAGAGAAATGCGAGTTCGGTTGCACTCGAATCTTGTACTTGGGTCATGAAGTATCCGCGAATGGTATTAGGCCCGAAGATGCAAAAGTGGCTAGCATTACTAGCCACGACCCCAACCTGTGACTGAGGTTAGATCATTCTTGGGAATGTGTGGTTATTACGGCAACTTCATAAAGAACTATAGCACAATCACATCTCCCTTGACTGATCTAACTCGACTTGACACACCATGGGACGGGACCGACGAGTGTGAGGCAGCTTTTAAGCATTTGAAGCATGCTCTCACGCACCATGAGGTTCTCATGGTACCCGACCCGCAAAGGCCATTTGTTGTAACCACTGATGCAAGCCAATACGACATTGGCGCAGTGTTGGCTCAGCAGGAAGGGAAAAAGTTGAGACCCGTCGAGTACATGAGCATAAAGATGCCATCAAAGAAGTTCGCAAAGTCAACCTACGAGAGGGAACTCTATGCTCTCTACAAGGCACTTGTCCATTGGAGGCACTATCTATTAGGAAGGTTCTTTTATTTGAGAACTGACCACCAGACCCTCAAGTGGATCAAGACGCATCCAGTTCTTTCCGATGCACTCAAACGCTGGATTGAAGTCATAGATCAGTATGACTTCAAACTAGACTATGTGAAGGGAGAGTACAACAAGGTTGCAGATGCATTCTCTAGACGGGCAGATTACCTGGGTGCGCTGATTTCTGAGTTTGGCTTATCTGAAGATGTAACTCGATCTTTGGAGGAAGCCTACAAGGAAGATCCCATCACGATGGACATCATCAACAAACTACAGGCTAAAGACAAGGCCACCACTGATGAAATTGTGATGGTGGATGGGTTGCTCTTTCTTGAGAAGGCAGGGTTTAAGAGATTAGTTGTTCCATCTAGGGAAGATTTGCGTAGTTTGTTTTTAGGAGGTGCCATGACGCAACGGGACATTTCGCCTATAAGAAGACTAGTGCTAACTTAGTACAGCGATTTTGGTGGCCTAACATGTTGGACGATGCAAAGAAGTACATACAGACCTGTCACGTCTGTTAGCGGGACAAGCCGCGAACTCGAGCTCCGCTTGGGTTACTCGAGCCTCTACCCATTCCTGCTGGTCCAGGGCATCTCCATGGACTTCATGGACACCCTCGTGACCAGCAAGAATGGCAAGAGGCACATCTTCGTCATAGTGGATAGGTTTACTAGGTACGCTAGACTAATCGCCATGCCAAAAACTGCCAGGACTGAGCACGTCATCAAGTTGTTCCTGGACAACTAGGTGCGTGACTTTGGACTTCCGAAAACGATCGCTAGTGTTAGAGATTTACGTTTCACAAGCGAGATGTGGAAGAAGGCCGCTGAACAGATGGGCAGCCAGGTTCAGATGACTTATGGGAATCACCCCGAAGCAAATGGGCAGGCCGAACAGATGAACCGAGTGGTGTAACATTTGTTGAGGCATTACATCAAGCCCAGCCAGGATGACTGGGATGAGAAATTACCTCTCATCGCCAGCCTGTACAATAACTCAGTACACAGCACCACCGACATCAGTCCTAATCAACTGCATCTGGGGTGGAAGCCTAGATCTGCTCTAGACTTCCTCCTGCCTGAAAACCGAACTGTTGCAACTTCTGGAACCATTGAATATGGTGTCCAGTATGAGAAACTGTTGCAGCAGACTGTTGAACACATCAAGAAATCTCAAGGAGTCATGATTGCTGCTGAGAACAAGCGTCGCCGACAGTCCACATTTCAAGTAGGGGAATGTGTCTGGGTCAAGGCTAGTGAGATGGGACAGGAGTTCGGCATCTCTAGGAAACTAATGCCTCAATATTTCGGACCCTAGGAAGTCCTGGACATTGTGGGGAATGATTTGGATGGTCCCTCGTACGTCATTCGTATCCCTGGTCACTTACGCACTTACCCTGTTTTTCACGCCTCCAAGCTTGCACCTTTTGCTGAGACAGCACAATTCCCATCACGGAGATCTATGCTGCCCCCAACCATGGACGGCCACGTGGACGTCGACGACATTTTGGATCACAGAGAACACGCCTGTTCCCAAGCCAACTGACAGGGGAAGACCTCCAAAACCTGCAAGGGAGTACAAAGTTCATTTCAGGCATCATACGGATCCGAAGGAAGATCGATGGATTTCAAGGGAGGAACTTATTAAGACAGCTCCTCAGATCGTGGCAGATTATGAGAAGAGACTGAAGGGGAAGGCTCCAGCATGAAGCATCTCAGCGGACTTTCAAAGCTAAGGGGGATGGAATTTGAGGAATAAGTCCTCAAGGGGCCCTATCAGACATTGTATGTTCTGGGCTAAGGCCCCCGGCAAGCCAAGTGCCCACCCTAAGTGAAGGCGGGCCTGAATATTCGTCACAGGCCAAAATTCGGCATTTCCATATGTGGGTATTCAGGCTCTCCCAGCGCGTCAGTTGGTTGAGTGAAACGCACGAGCTTCACTAAGCTGCGTCGTACAGTTGGCCCAGGCCACGAAAGTTGCGCCTGGGCACATACACACAAAGCAAGGCCGATACATTGAGAAGCAGGCTGTCGGCTTTGGGAAAAGCAGTACTGCCGACGCATCTACCTGGGGGCCCTGCCCAGATACAGCAAACGGCCAGGCCGTGCCCAACTGAAAAGGGCCCAGGCCCTCAACTGTAAGTTTTGGGCCTGGGCACAGGGTCTGAGGCCCAACCGGAAGCTACTGGCCAGCCAGGCCAGACGCAGCATCCAGGAGGCTGCCGCTTCCACAAAAGGAAGAGAGCAGCCCATGCCAGGCATTCTGGCCAGCGCTGGCAATGCGGAAGTGCTGCTGCGCTCTCGCTTGATGCTGCGCTGGTGCCAAGGGCGCTGACAGGGCGCGAGAGGTGAGGTGGGGCGCTGCAGGGCAGCGAGGCGCTGGCAGCCATAGCCGGGCTGCTGGGCGCCTGGGGGTACAGCAGATGATCGGGTGGTCTTCAGGGAAGGAGGCGCTGTGTGGGGTAATCAAAGGTCTGATTGAGGGTGACGAGATACATACTTGGTACATCAAGAGAGGCTGGCGATGGTGTTGGCAGTCATGTACAGTAGTCTTCGAGAGTCGAAGTGATCCTGTTGCGTGAACCGGCTGTAGGTAGGCTAGTCAGGTAGAGTAGGCTGGGCGCTGAGCGCCAGACAGGAGAGAGCGACTTTGGATACTGTGTTGGTGTGGCCTACGGGCTTGGACATTGGCTCATTACTTCATTGTATTGCTCTATATGGATGGTTGGCTCATTACTTCATTGTATTGCTCTATATGGATGGTTTTCTCGGTGCATTTGTACTCACTGCTTGGGACACAACTACTTGCTCAGCTGTGTGATTTCGCAACTTGGTTTTATGTATATCGCTCACACTCATATTCCTTGCAAAACAGAAAAACAAAAATAAAACAGAACAAAAGAAAAACAAAAAAACAGCAAACACAAGGTTACTGTGTAGATATGTTGTACCCAGAAGGTGTCCAGATACGTTTTGTGTTGTGTTCTGCAGTGGAGTTCAGGTGCCGGATCATCTTTAGTCCACCCTGCTGAGCTGGCAGGGTGGTTTGGCCACACACAAACAAGAAAAACAGCAACAACGGAAAAAAAGAACCAACAAATGAAAAAAAAATAATTCAGTTTGGTAGGTTCTTTTTTTGGCAACGTCTATCTTCCAGTTTTATCGCGCATGACCCTTTGATTAATCATTTCCACTTTGTTCGACGATAACTCCTTTTTATGGGCTCACCAACCTTCTCACTGCTGTTTGCTCCATTCTCACACAAATTCGATGAACAGTAACAGCATGTTGGACTGCTGTTTTTAACCAATCTGCCAATTGTGGCCTTCCATGAAACAGGAATGTGAATGGCGCCATTCGATCCCTCTGTCCTCCTCTTCCTCCTCCTCCTCTGGCTGTAAATCATAATGCCATGAGCGGCAAAAAATGTTGTCCACGCATACTCCTCTGGTTATCAAACCACCATGTCACACACTTCAAAAGACCACCCCTTTTACTGCTGCCGCCTCTTCCTCCTTTTAACAACCTGCTTGTTGCGCGCACCAATGCGGCAATAGTAACACCTTGGCACCAGTCTTCATCTTCACTGCCTTTTTCTCTTGTGGTTTCACACTAGTAGTCCTTTTCGTGAAGTGTGTAGCACCACAGAGCTGATCCCTGATTTCTTGGACCAGCAGTACACACTGTCCTGGAGGTGCTGCACTGTGCGCCAAGCTTTTCCGAACCACCAGTGGCACACTTCCTCTCTTTTCCGGCTGGTGCCGCCAGCCATTGTGGTCCAGTATGCCCGAACCGTGAAATTTTAAGAGTAGGCAACGAACAAATTTCTACTAGGCTGGGGTCGTGCGCTGACAGGTCCTATGGACCCACTCTTGCCATCTAAGAAATGGCAACCCACAGGGCCATTCAGGCCTCTCCAAAAATATACAATTCTTTTTGGCACCGTGCTGCAAAACAAACAGCACTCCCTATTTTCCAACATATGCAACTGGGCTAGCAGAGCACGTGTTCCACACCACGGTGATGCCAAAGAAAAACGGGCATGGCAAGAAGCACATGCGCCACATACTTCCATTTTAATTTTATTTCGCACCAGCGATGCATACAGGACTACTGGTAAGAGCCATGGTCTAGAAATCAAGACTACATGGACTACACCACAATCACTTCCTGGGACCACGCACCAGAGCGATGTCTGTGTGTCCTTAAGATTGCCAGTTTCCTGTGGAGCCTGGGGACACTAGTTTTCTTTTCATGTTCTTTGTGGAAAATAGTAGGAACCACCAGCTTGACAGGTAAGAAATATCAACCCCAACTGTTTGGCATTTGCCATGTTCTCCATCATTTCATTACTTGGTAAACATGACCTGAGGCCAATCCTCATCAAGGTCCAATTTGTAGGAATCTAGATAGAGATTCCGTTTTCCAAGCATTTTCTTTGCACCCACTTGGCACTCTTTATGCTAGTGATTTCCGCTCCCTGTTCATGTAGCATCTACTGTAGGGCCCCTTGCCAGCATGTAGTCTGTGCAAATGTATATCTTTCAAACTCCAATGGAATAAGACCAATCAAATCTTTCAGCATGTAGTCCATTTGGCATCTACTGTAGGGCTAACATGCTGCTGCAGTAGATGGTTCTATCAAATGCCGCTCTAGGAATGTTCCTACCCCTCCCTTACCACATTATTATACCACCACCACCTGAAGGGAAAAGTAGATCTCCAGTACCGAGGTGATAGCGGACGTGTGTGCAGGTGGTCAGGGCACTACTGTGAGGCCTGTTCTGTAGTCAAGGCACAAATGCCAAGTCGGAGCTCAATGGCCCGACTCAAAAGTCAAGCAGCTCCAGACGTTTAGTAGAGGTCCTTCCAAAAGTCTCTCAGGCCACATGCGGCACGCCACACATGGCCAAAACAAACTCAGGATGGTCAGCCTTCCCGAACTTGTCACGACCACATGTGGAGCAATTGCCCCAGGAAAACTTCCACAACTGGCCTTTGCCATTCTTTCCTGTCCCAATGTGCCCCAGAAAATGAACTCTCTCTCTCTCTCTCTCTCTCTCTCCCCCTCTGTGTGTGTGTGTGTGTGTGTGTGGGTGTGTGTGTGTGACTTTTCTCTTTCCATTGCAAGCATACCATTCAAATAACAAAAACAACATGCTACTTGGATGCCTCTCTCAACCTTTCTGCGAACTTAGACTCTCTCTCTCTCTCTCTCTCTCTCTCTCTCTCTCTCTCTCTCTCCATTTCCCTACCGATGTGATCATTTTTCTCTTTCGTTGCAAGCACACCATTTAAATTTTAAACTACAAAAAGATGATCCTCCCTGTATGCCTCTCTCGACTTTGCTGCGACCGTAGCCTGGCAGAAAACTCGGTTACTGTGTACTCTCTCTCTCTCTCTCCCTCCGTTTCCCTGACGATGTGATTATTTTTGTCTTTGGTTGCAAGCACACCATTTAAACTACGAAAAGATGATCCTCCTTGGATGCCTCTCTTGACCTTGCTGCGACCGTAGCCTGGCAGAAAACTCGTTACTGTGTACTCTCTCTCTCTCTCTCTCTCTCTCTCTCTCTCTCTCTGTCTGTCTCCCCCTCCCCCCTGAGGACCTTATCACTTTTCTCTTTCCGTTGCAAGCAAGCTATATGAATAACAAAAAGAAAACGCCTATGCCTTGCCCAACCTTGCTGCGAGCGTACCCAGGCGAAGTCAAGATCGCGTCACTCAGGACAAACTGTGGTTTTGGGAGAGCCCTACTGAGATCAAATCCCGGATGATCCACGTGTATCTGTTGATAGACCACCTGTCAAATCAAATCCTGAATGGTACAAAGTTCCTGCAAACATGTAACTGTTGATGAACAGGTCATGAGTTACAGCTCTTTCCGTTGCGAGCAAGGTATACAAATAACCAAAAGAAAATGCCTATGCCTCGCCCAACCTTGCTGCGAGCGTAGCCAGGCAGAAAACTCCTTGTTACCGTATCTCTCCCTTCAAAGTCAAGATCAGGTCACTCAGGACTGTGGTTTTGGGAGAGCCCTCACGAGATCAAATCCTGGATGATACACATGTATCTGTTGATAAACCGGCTGTGTAATCGAATCCTGGATGATACATGTGTAACTGTTGATGAACAGGCCACGAGTTACAGCTCTTGACAAAGAGGTCACCAGCTCCCATCCTGAAGGGCACACACCACTATCTGCTGATAAACAGCTCATGACTTCAAATCCTATGACACACAGAGCACTGTGCTGTCCGTCCCCTGCCGTGCCCCCACCCCCCCACCCCTTCCCCAACAAAAAAAAATAAACAAGTGGAGCCCCCAATATCCTGAATGAATGGTGACTCCCTTATAAAGGCATGATGGCTCTGCCTGTGTTTTCAAAAACACTGTTTGAAATTGTGACTCAGTGTGTGATGACTGACAACACTTGCCATTCATGCACATCATGGCCGTCAGGTGCACCAGATGAAAAAAAGGCCCAAATTTCCTCCTGATCATTCACAAAGTGCCTGATGTCGGGATCATGTCGGACCAGACTATAATAGGACCAGTAGGTCTATTGCAGCTTCGCCAAGAATGTCAAAGTGCAAAATAGTGAAGCCTAGCAGCTTGTGTTCTGCCACATAACTTTCTTCTGCAATTTTCAAACATCCAAATGCAGAATCTGTGGGTTTCAGTGCCACACAATGGCTTAGGCCTCACCAAGAACCTCCTCTTGATGCACCTGATGGCCCATCAAAAGGCCAATATTCAAGGTTGATCAGGCCATCAGAACCATGTCAAGCAGCAGGTTATGCTGAGATTTGCTTTCAAGTGCTGGTAAGGAAATTAACTATGGAAAGTTTTGCACGGCGATCTAAGCGCTCTTCCAAGTTCTGGTGAGAATCGCAGACCACTTTGTGCTTGTCATATTGATCCTATGGTGTAAAAGGATGTATTTGTCCAATTGATGTGACACAGTGTCACATAGCAGAGGCTCTTGCAGGAACGTAAGGAGTTTGCCTCATATGTGTTGTGCGCACGTGTGATCTTAAGATAGCGGGAGAGAGAGAGAGAGAGAGAGAGAGAGAGAGAGAGAGAGAGAGAGAGAGAGAGAGAGAGGGAGTTCATTACTGCACCCATAACGATTGTATGACTGGTGTGGATCCACTCTTCAACAACATGTCACTGTTGAAGTGGCTAAGGCATCCAACCGACATCACTAGTTCAATTTCACGTGCAATCAGGATTGCCCAGCGGGCAATGGTCACCCCTCGATGCCCAATTCAAAATTAAAACCCACATACAGACCATCAAATATAACCTAAAAGGATGGCAAGGGAGCTCTGAAGCAAGTCCATCCCAAGCTCGGAAATGACCCCAGCACCTGTAGTGGTCGTGTGAGCGACTGTATCCTTCACATCCCGCCTTTGAAGGGCTATCTGAGGGAACATGAATCACAAAGATGTTCCTACATACAGCACACTCAGAAAACAGCTTTCCTGAATGCACAGCTACTGAAATCAGGGACATATGGAGCTCTATGAGCCTGTATCAGCTGCCACTGTTATGTTATGCCTGCCCTTGTCAGAAAAGGTCGCCATAACATCACTTGTTTCAGACAGTAACATGCTGCTGCTGATAACTTGTTACACCATTGTGGGTTTCCACAACCCAACGACCAGCCAACATAGGAGATCCAATAAAAAGCCAACATAGGAGATCCAATAAAAGAGGCTATGTTGCAGTTTTAGTCATGCTGAATCTTCCTACACTATTAAGCTTACGGATGTTAAGTATTACGTAGACCCCATTAAGGAGAAGAATCCACATTACACTGCTGCAAAATGCTTCTGGACATCGGTGACGAGATGGCGGTAAGTACTTGCCTCAGTATTAAACTCCCACACCACAGAAAGCAGAATTTTTTTAGTGGAGCACCTGTTTTCTCGCTCAGTATAGCCCCATCACCCCCTTCCTCCGAAATTTAAGAAAATAGGCCAACAGTACTGAATCACATGGCCTTGTGTCAGTTTCACCTGGCCCAACATACAGTGAGCACATACACTGGATGATATTTGAGATGCCATTTGAGATGCCCAGGCAGACGGTCCATAGTCATTATGGTGATGTTGAAAAATCTGACATCATCGATGACAAAATAAAAATTAAAATAATACTTTTTTCTGCCACTAGCAAAGAAAGAGATCATTACGCATGGTTCCCCTCGACTGTGTGACTGAACGGAACGTGAAGGTTTGCCTGTGACTTTCTTGGAAGAATGCCGGAAAGACGATCAAGCAAATAACAGGATTGTGTTCATCTGACTTCATCAGCAGATTTTTTGCCTTTTTTGGCCTCTTTCTGCTTGTGTTTTACAGTGCAATATAGCACATATGAACCATGCACCTCAATAACCCTGTTTAGGAAACAAGAGGGATTGCCCTCCAAAGCATGGCTATGATCAGTACAGAGTAAACGAGGTTATTGTCCAAGGAGGCGCCCGTGCCTCTACAGGCACTGCCCACAGTCTCGGTGTGCACAGCGAATTAGATTGGGCCATGGACGTCTGGTGGTTTAAGGCTCAAAGAACTGTGAGTGAGTGAGTGAGTGAGTGAGTGAGTGAGTGAGTGAGTGAGTGAGTGAGCGAGTGAATGACTGAGTGAGTGAATGACTGAGTGAGTGAATGGCTATGGGAATCATAACTGTAGTTCGTAATCCTTGACACACAGCTTAGTTCCATTTGTTGTTTCACAGAGCCTGCATGAATGCACTATGCCTATTTCTACAAACACACCTACGTTAGAGCAGACGGGGCAAACACAAACCAGATGCAAAGCTGAGAACATCCTGCAAGTTCTCAAACAAAAAGGAGCAACTGCCAGCCCAAACATATAGCACCCACCCCCACATCCATGGAGTGGCACGCAACAACAGGTTGCTGAAAGCTCGCACAGCGGTCATCACCTATGTTGAATCTTTGCTCATGCAGCTGGCCAGACAGAGGCACACTATGTATCATTTGCAAACGACAACTTCCAAATGATAGATCTAGCCAAGGATGGCAAGGCATCATCTCTTTAGACCTCTGCCTAGAGATCTCTCTGACATCAAAGAGAAGGCATACATAGCAACAAGATATCCAGTCCCTCTCCCAGCTTTTATTTTCCGAGGTGGTGGTTAACCCGCAGCATTATCAGAGCCACAGCCTACTGGACCAAAATGGCTGGAGGCTTCAAGCAAAAAACAAAAATTCCTCACCCGCATCAATTCGGTTTTTGTTTTTTTTGTGACGCCCAGCAGCAGTCCAGGTCGGGGAAAAGAGGCTGTTCCTGCCATTCGTAGTTTTGTTCAAGCAAAATGGGGATCCCATTCAAACACACAAGACTTCACGAATGATGAAAGGATGGCACAAGCAGGTCGCATGGTGATTAGTCATGAGTTTTACTGACCTGACTACGCATGTGCACCCACACTGACTGGGCAACAATTATTACTCAAAGTGTGCATCCTGTGTGCCCACTTTCAACAGCATAACAGACCGGGCACAGTGGTGGCCTAAAAGTACCTTAGCCCACCCCTTCACTGATGTGACGAGGAGAAAATGTTAGGCCTGGTATTGCCTCATCTCTGCAGCCACTGACTGCAGTTGTTCATTGGTCATTGACAGCAGCAAGAACCACCACGAGTGCCTCATAGTTGGCACCACTGACTGCAGACTTTCAGTGGTCGCATCGACAGCAGCAAGGACCACCAAAACCAACTCTTTGTGACAATGCAAACTTGTCCTCACCAGGCTCTAATTGCAGCAGGGAAGACATTCATTTTTTTGCGCACATATATAACCATTGCAATGCAAGGACTGCAGAGCCATGGTCTTTCATAGAAAAGTAGGAGACAACGGTTTGGCAAGAGTAGGTCAGGTGATGGCTCCAAGAATATGGTCAGGCCAAAGAGTTCTTCCATACCTTCTTTTTGCCGCCTTCGAGTTTCTTCCAGTTGCCGCTTCACAGTTTCCGGATCAATCTTCTCCACCTGCATCAGCAGAGAGAAGTGAGCATCCTCCTTTTATGCAATGCCCGGTGTTGATCTGTAGTAAAAACGTCAATGCTTTGAAGGATAACGATGACTATGAAGATGATGAACCGATGACAAGAACACTGACAATAACGATGCAATGATGTGAAGATGCCCACACTGGTAGTTATTTGTGCTGAAGACAATGATAACGATGACAACCACAAAGACAACCCTCATACAAGACTGTTCTACGCGTGCCACCACTTCAGCCTGACCTCTAGACCTTGAATCACAGACCATGAACTTGGAGCCCATCCATGTTGTGCTGCAACAATAAGATACTTCCACCTGTCAGTTTCGTCATATTAAAAGAGACCAACAAAGATGATGAAATGAACCTGAATGGCAACATGAATGACGAGGATGATTCGCATGAAATCAGTTTGAAGTGGGAATCATAATCATAGTTATCATCATCAACACCACCATTGCAATCATCATCATGGCGGTGGAGTGATCATGCTTGTTTTCACTGCCGCATATGTTAATCCAAAACTGCACCCTCAATTCCCTTTCCTCCATTCTTCTCTTTTTCTTTCCAAGTTTGCCGCCTTCCATATGATTAGCATATGGCAACACCGCAGTCTCGGGAAAAGAAAGCACACCAAATAGCAGGGAGACCGAACGGCCAGAGGTCCTGCTGTAGTCCGCCTAGGAGGCAGTTACTAGCTCTAATGAATTGGGGAACACAGACAAACCATACTTGCAAGCGCACACCGTGCGGGCGGCGCACGACGTGTGTGGGGAACGACCAGTCACCCCCATCCGAAAAAAAAAAGAAGGCTGGGGGTCGAAATGGTGCGTTCCAGGCCCCCCGCCAAAATTATAAGCGGGATTATTTTTTTTTTTGCAGGAGTGCTGCCTCAGGTCGCTCCTCCTCCCCTTCCTCACCCTCCATGTCTCCTCCTCCCTTCTCCTTTTCGTCACCTCCAACGACTCCTGTTCGTCCTCCTCCTCCTGCCCTTCCTCATCCTCCTTCTATGCCTCCTCGTCTCCTTCCCTTCCTCGTGTCCTCCCCTTCCTCGTCGTCCATGTCTCCTCCTCCTCCCACTCGTCCTCCACCTCCTGCCCTTCCTCTTTTCCGTCCGTCCATCTCTTCTCCTCCCCCACGTCTACTCCTCGTCGTTCTCGCTATCCTCGTCGTCGTCCTCGTCCACATCCTCCTCCTCCTCTCCATATCCCATCTCATCGCCATATCCCCATCTTCCTGGCATAGGTCCCCCCGTCCCCCCTCCCAAATAAAATAATAAAAAAACTGCACGATTCCGCACAGGCACCCCCGGCACGGAACTCCGCACGAATGTGCGGCTCGTGCGGTTGCAAGTATGAGACAAACCCAGTTGAACCACCACTGTTCCCGTACCTATTCTGTCGAACCTGTAACTAGGTCTATTGAATCCCGTTCAACCACCACCATGCCTAAACCGATTTTGTCAAACCCATGTTTGACTGACCTTGAAGTTGCCAACCTTTGCCATTAGCCTCGTAAGCACCACGACCACCATTGCAGAGTGTGCATGCCGCAAAGTGACAGCTGTACACAGCGGGACCAGGCCGCTGCTGGGCCGCCATTAATCTGAAAACAGTGGTGGTTTCCCGCTCCCAGCATGTATATATCTGTGATCCCCAGAGCCCATTGAGGACAGTGGTGGTTTAGCTGCAAGGTGATACAGCTAGTCTGAAGGGTCAGGGAAAAGTAGAGGAAAACATGATGACAAGTGAAATGAACAATATATTCCTATTTTTCCAACTTCTATTGCACTTTGCCACTGTTGTGTTCCTTGTTGCAGTCTCTTTTTACGACCGCTCCTTCACACCCCATAAACTTCAACATCATCATCCACTTTCTTCTTCCCCTTTCGTCCTCCTCTATCACTGTTGTCACCACCTCCCTTCCAGTTTCTCTGCCTCCTGTTTCACACCTTGCACTAACAGAAGAGTGTGCCAGTAGCAGCATCCCTTTCTCCAACTGTTGCTGGTCACCCGATGTCCCTCAGCATCATCATGCACCTTCTTCCCTCTTCTTCCTCTCCCTTCGTCACCATCGTTGCCTCCTCCCTTCCAGTTCCTATGCCCACTGTTTCACACCTCCAACTCGCGGAAGAGTGTCCCCACCACCCCATGCACTGTGGACCCCGTCATCTCCTCCTCCCTCCGACTCCCCATTAACCTCCTCATCTATTTCCCATGTATTTCATGTGCTGCGTCAGGGATTTTATATTATATAGATTTTAAAGCAGCACACCAAGGATATGATATGGCAGCCCATGCTCTCCATGGCACACTGCAAAAGAAGGAAGAGGATCAGGCAGAGGAAAAGGCTGCATGCCTATCGCACACTTGTGAAATGACAGTCCCACACCGATGACTGCCAAGTAACTGGGACTCATGGCACGTGGAGTTACGAGGAGGTAATTAAGGAGGACGACAGCAATGAAGAAAGAGGCTAGGATTAACCGCACGAAGACAAGGTGAAGGAGATGAAGGCAGCAAAGGATGCCACTCATGTTGCCGAACGGACCATGACAGTGGGAGGAGTGAAGGGGATGACAGCAGGAGGAAGGAGGACAGCTAAAAACTGTCAAACTCAGCACAGTTCACAAGCACGAAGCCACTCTGGAGACTGGACCACTGTTGTGCTCCCTTGTGTCCTTAAAAAGGCCAAACTGGAGCCCCCAGTTCTTACACTGGTTCGTAGTCCCTAATACTGGAGGGGCTATCTGATGTACACTGACGTTTCAGGCTGGACCACTAGTGTACTGCCTAGCTTCTCAGAGAGGCTCAAGACGGGCCAACTGATGACCAATGGATTAAAGATTGGTCCACTATCCTCCATCAGTTTTCAGGCTGGTCCACCAGTCTCCCTTAAGCATGTTGCCCTTCATTCATTCATGAACATCAAAATCAGGGTCCACCTACAGCCGCAGGTCATGCTGAGGCTGTCAGTTGCATTTGGGCAAGTAGAATTGGAGACGAAAGGGGAAAAAGAAAAACCAGATCTGGAGCAGGGTCGCACATCCATAGGACCAAGAGGGGAAGGAGGATTATACTGACCTTGGCATTCGTCAGTGAGGGTTGTGCTATCTTCTCACGAGCCTTAATGATTGTCTCTGCAAATCTTCCGCGGAGCATGGCCGCCCTCACAGCCACCTCTGAGCCCAGCAAATGATCCACCTCCGACTCTTCTGCACACAAAGAAACTCTCATTAATTACTCAGATAGTAAAGTGCACAGAAAATGAGCAGTAGCGGGACAACAGATTTCAGATTGCAAAATCACATTGAAAGCCAGGAAGTCCCACACTGTCCAGAAAGAAGAAATGCACTGATATTACACCAATGGAGAACAAAAGACTGAGTCCGAGTGTCAATGCGAGCATACTCTCGTCGAGTCCTTCACCTACTTGGCACTTAGCCCCAGACTAAAGCCTACGAATTGACAATGCAACTGTTGACGTCAGCAGCAGGACCGAAGTTCATGAAGATGTCGACCCATGCAGACTATCGCCAGGCCCAGGTACGTGCCGTCACATCATCATCCTCATCTCTCTCTCTCTCTCTCTCTCTCTCTCTCTCTCTCTCTCTCTCTCACCCACGTCTTCTTCCCCATGCATGAAGACCACCACTACACCTTGCCATATAGTCAAGCGCAGCCAGCTATGGAAGCTGGGCTATGGCACTGCCCTCAGCAGCGCCCTGGCTTACATTACCGCACGTGCGCGAACACCTTGCCTAGCGCAGCGCACAACATGCAAGTGCAGGCTCAAGCAACGCTGCCGCACAATTGGCAAGTGCCCGAATACCTGGCCAGGCAGCGAGCTCTGGAAAGGGCCTGGGCTGGTCTGCCGCCTGGCTTGGCGGGGCGTGTGCACAGAAGCTTCCGGTAGGCCCTGCTGCCCTGGGCCCCATTCGGTTACAGCCCTCAACTGCCTGTCGTGCCTCCTCCTTTGTGTGCGGCCCAGGGCCTGCTTCCTAGCAAGGCCTAGAAGGCCGAAACAAAGTGCTGCTGGCCGAGGCCTGGGTTCCCTCAACCAACTGACGCGATGCAACTGTCTGAACCCCAAAGGCGAAATAGACAACAATGGGCCTCGTAAAATTTTACGAGGCCCGCATTCACTTAGGGCTGGCACACATTGCAGATAGGGCCCCTCATGCCTGCCAAGCAGCCAGATACTCGGAAAAGGCCCTGGAATGCAGGATGCACTGAAATCTACTTTCGAGTCTTGACAAAACAGCACATGGAGTGTTATGCACTGCAACATGCCCCTCTTTCAGAGACATCAGTCTTCACTTAGAAATTGCAACCAAACCGTATGCCCATACATATGGCGATTATTGTCATATACATTATCGCACAGTGAAACAAGGCTGCCAGGGATGCCCTTGCCAAGATGAACACACCTGGTGGGCCAAATTTCTGCATAATCAGAGACCAAGCGTGGGGAGCTTTTTTTTTTTCTTCTGGGACCATTTATCGATTTGTGCCTGTCATCGTCACACAGGGGCCATGCTATTCTTCTGTGTCCCCAAGGACAGCACAGACGACGAACTTTAAAATATTTTGTGCATTTTAAAATCGCAAAGTTGTACCTGCTGATTCATTACCTCCTGGCCAGAAATGGCATTGCCGCTGAAGAACAGTCAGAATTAGCAGCGGCACTCAGGACCAAGGAACTGTGAGCAACAACATATGCAAGCAGTGTAAGACGCAGTGGCAGGTCTCTTCATGATTGGCAGTGGGTCCCAGAAACCAAGAAGAGTTAGAGAGCATCCGTTTGTAGCCACAAGAATCCCCTTGATGTTGAACAAACATAACAGATCTCAGCAATGAGACAGTATGGCTTTACAACCACTTTTCCCTGAACAGAACACATGGGCTGTGTTGCCCTACTTGGCACCACGGTTGAATACACCCTGAACAGAACATATGGGCTGTGTTGCCCTACTTGGCACCACAGTTGAATACACCCCATGCATTCTGCGCACAGACAGGAGCATCAGCGAGGAGTTGCAAAGTGCATTATTTGCAACGCATGCACCAATGGAGACACCATGACGCACATATTTGAGGTACAGAAAGCCAATGAGGAGAGACCCTCAATGAGCAGTTGGCATGCAGTGGGCAACTTACTGGGCACAACTTTCTCCTCTGGGACACATGCAGAAGGTGGTTGCTTCACAACAGAGGAGTCCGCTGCCGGCCCCAATTCTTCGGCTGAGCCCTCCAGGACACCAGAGGTTGCTGGCACTGCAATCAAGCTTCCTGCTCCTGATGCTATGGGAGTAACTGGCGGTGGCGGTGGCGGTGATGACTCAGCAACACCTGCTATTTCTGCAATCGCTACCGTCGGTCCCGATGGCCTTTGCATGGTTGCAGGGGTTAACACCAACGGGGATAATGCTGGTGATAACATAGGAGGTGGTGCATGCTCCGATACGTCTCTGGCAGTTGGCTTGCTGGACGGCTCATCCCAGGCACCTTGCTCGCTTGCCTTCATTTCCAATGAGGGGCCACTCTGCACCAGTGTGCCGCGACCAACCTCGACCATCTGAGGCAGAGAGAATGGTGCCGCATCATCTGAAGAGAGCATCATTGTATCTACCGCCACCGACTCTGCGGCAGCCGAGACCTCCTGATTGACCACAATGCACTTTGGTGGACACTGAACCTCGGCAGAATCATGCATTACACCAACATTCGCAACATGCAGCTTATCCACAAGCGCAACGAGGCCCTGGGTATGGTCAGCCTTAACAGGAGCTTTGGTATCGACCAGATCTTCAACAAAAGTTGACAGTGCTCTCGTCGTGTGCAGTGAATCACTGGGGCATGGAGCATCTCCGACCGCCACATCCTGCATAGCAACTGCCACCTCCACTGGAGAGCGAATCTCTGTGAATGTTGTTCCTGGTAACTCGTCAAGAGTGCAATCAAGAGGCTGCTCGTCCACCTGTGCTGGTTCCCTTGAGGATATAGATGAAGGCAGAGACATCTTGTGCTTCTGTGCGTCATCCTCGTCATTCAGCCGCTCACCACTGCCAGTTGCATGATTCTCATCTGGTCAAGAAAAATAACTCAGTTAGACCGCAAAAAATTCCACACCTTTACAAAAGTGTGATGACAGTTCTCAATGCATGGCATCTATCCACAAACTGGGAGGAGAAAAAGTCGGGGAGAGAATTGAAACAATTACGGTTTGGATTTACCCACTTGAACACCATCGGAGCCTGGCTTTCCCTGCATATAGACTCCTCCCACCACAGTACAGAACCACACATACTGTGACAGTCAAAGCGGAGGGCAACAACAAAGGTAGAGTTGTGGATAAGCTCTTCTCAGGCCTTCAGAGCCATAACAGCTACTGAAAGCAGAAAGACCCAACAGGAATTGTGAAGGGCACAAACGGGAACACTAACTATGATTCCACTGACTAATACCAGGCCTGTAAGTCGTAATTGATTTCCATGACCATTTTAGATGGTGTGGACATTCTATAGCAAATTATTGAATGTTCTTCCCTCTTCAGGCTTGAAGCCATGGTTCGATCTGGATGTTTGGCAACTGATTGCCACACCGCACACCCCACGCTGATCACCTTGTACATGGTATACATTCCGCTGAATTCGGGAAGCCCAGCATCTATACAGCACCGGAGAAAGTCTTTTCTTTGTCAAGTACACAGACATTCTCCACCAGGGTACTGTATGGTGGCAAGAGAGAGGGGAAAGGGAGGGGGTGAGAAGGGGGGGAATGATGGACGTAGCCGTTTATAGAGGATACCTGATGGTCCAATCTCATCCACCTTTCTATTTTTCTGATCAGGATCCCTGATGATCCAATCTCATCCACCTTTCTACTTTTCTCATCTCAGTTCGGTCAGAACATTTTTTTTTACTGTGGTCAGAACTCATAAAAACTCACTTGACTTTCTCACCATTCACTAATCCTCTGATGGCTTCCAAGGCTGACCAGTGCTGAAATGTTTGTCCTCCAGTCCTCCATTGGTTTGCCAAGCGAGAGGTTGTTTGAAGGTCTGCACGTTCCCACAGAAGGGTCAGCGTGCTTGCCCTCACTGTCGCACAGAGATCCTCTGCTTTCCCCAAAGCCGCCAATACCGTTACCCACTTGCGTATGTGGGGAATTTGTTCAATGACAACTACACCACCCACATTTGTCATGCATGCAGCGACCAGCTGACCCCCTACATGGACCACCCTCCCATTTGCATGTGAGGACCATCCCCTTCACAGGGGTTGTGACTGCATTAGCCGCTAGCCTGCCCACTACAAATGGAACCCCCCCCTTCATACTCGTGCACTTAACACACCCGCCAGCGATCAGGATAATCTCTCCATTGTCCAGCATCAATAGGCATCTGCCCCACTCCATTTCATGTAACAGTCGGCATCCCGGGATGCGTCTGCCAGTCCGTCACTCATCCAAGAAAGGATCTCTCGACAGATTCCTCGCAATGAGGCATGTAACCGACAGTATCCCGGGATGCAGCATCAAACTTCAAGAGTCTGCCAGTCCGTCACTCATCCAAGAGAGGATCTCTCGACAGAGTCCTCAGAACGAGGCTTGAGAACAATGAAGTCCAGAATGGGATGCATCCCTTAAAAAAGACCTCTCCGGGGCACAAATGAAACATCTTAAGACTGAAGTGTCTCTAGTGACGAACACTGTGCTATCACTTCAGCCCATGTAATGATGCTGGCAGGGCAAGTGGACAGAAAAGCTCTAGAAAGACCACAGCAAAGAGCTCCACAAGCTTAGACAAACACAGTAGTACAGTGACTTGTGGGGAGTAGCATCGGACTCTTCTTGACCAATGATCGAGCAGCAGCAGGAGCTCACATTTCACCATCCAAACTCTGAATTCCATGTGGTGAAGCACCAAACAAATGCCGTATACGTGGTTTGACACTCTGAATTGCCCGTGGGGGGACACCATTTCACAGATGTTGGAGCTAAGACAGGTATGCTTCCTGCAGTCAGAGCATTGCTTTTCTGCAACGGGTATAAACGGAGATCCCTCCTCCTAAGGGAAATTTCCCTGTTCACATGCATTCCGCTTGAAAAAGGAGACATCGCTTTAACCAGGGAGGACAATTCGTCCAACAGGGCAAGTGGTCGCTCCGCCAGGGAGGATAATACATGGGCAGTACCACAGGAGCAGGACGCATCATTTCTGTGGTTTTGAGGTTTCACAAGAGGGGGAAAGAAGGGACTTCTGCAGGCATGCAATGCAACTGTGTGCTTCAATGTGTGTTGCAGACGGTAACTCTCCAAACAGGGGCACAGTGCCACGCGAACAGGGCACATCATTTCCATGGTTTGAGGTCGGCGAGGGAAGGGACGGGGAAATTCAGCAGGCATGCAATGCAAGTGTGTGCTACTGGGGGATGGCCATCTGAGGAAACAGAGTTCCATCCAGAGGCTTCACGCAACACTGAAGGCTACAAACTGACGAGCACATAGAGAGTTGCAGACCTTCACGCATCCTACACAAAGGAAGATGTGACTATCCCATGCCTCAACGAACAAACCAGACTGTACTGGCAGATGCACGACCCCCAACCAATGATCGGTGGAATTCAGCACACAATCCATGGTCATATACCGAGCTGACATGTCAGCTCTGCAAACCTGCAAAAAATTCCACACCAGATGAGGGTGTACATCACTACATGTTGATACGATCAGCACACTACAAAAGAAAACACACATCAAAATTGATCTTGAGAAACTCCCTTGTCCAGGAACTACCCTATCTTGAAGTGCTGAGTTTCTTCGTTGTTAGTACATAAGAATTCCAAGATAAACTCTCTAGGGATCGAACACATGACCTCTCACCAAAGAAATGGATCATTTCACAAAAAGAAAGTGAAGCCCCTTGTAGGGCAATTCACTCCACCCATCCCACCCCATGATGGACATTAATCCATGACCCAGTGCATACAAGAGTGCATGTGAAGGTAAACATCACCCCTCTTCCCTCCATCTTGAAAGTAAAAACCAGCATGCAGCCGCCGCCCTCACTGTCCCTCCCCCAGCCCCAACCTAACTCCCATCCATCTCCCAATTTGAGAAAACAGCATGCCACTTCTGAGAACGTACAAATGCATCGTCTACCTCACCTTATGAATGATTCTGGATGGTGATACAACACAGGCCACCACGCACCTTCTGACAGGTACCATAACGTTATTCCAAAACTCAACCGGGGTTTCTGAAAATTGCCCTTCTATATTTTTTCTCATCTTCTTTTCCTGATTTCCAGACACCATTTTCCTCGTTGCCAGTACGGAATCGCACAAAAATATACATCCAAACTCAGCTGCAGCCACAGCTGCATGGTGATATGGGGTTAAGATACAAGAGTGCCAAACACTCAAATTGAGCACTGAACCAAGAGGAGTTGAGCCCTGACATCAATCTCTTGAAAATGGTACGTGTTCTCTCCTCTTGGCTATGGTTCTATACCAGCTTTCACTATGCCTATCTTCTTTCCCATGGCTGAAGTTGAGCTCCAACGCAATGCTATGGTAAACTATCAGAGCATGGATGGGTTCAGCCACCTTCGAACTGCAGCTTAAGCCACACCACTGTCATTCCCGTCCATCCATCACCGGTCAGCAACACCTTCCCTCCACATATTGTCACATAACTATGAACTAATAGAGCACACTTTGCGAAACAAACGGTAAAGATTTAAAAAAAAACGAAAACAAAGATGACGGGCACACTGAAACTACTTATTTCTTCTCATTCTTCTTTAAACTCCCCCATCAAAATGTCAAACGTCAATAGACCATTGTATGCCGATATCCAGGTCAAAAATGCATGCACACAGACACAGAAAGAAGGACAGAGACAGAAAGAGTGAGTGAGACAGACAGAGACAGAGCGGGGGGAGAGAGAGAGAGCAGATTGATGCAATAAATCGCAGTATCCCAGTGGACTGTACACAAACTGTGTTTGCTGTTTCCTTGGTTTGGGCCTTGCAGGACTTGATCCCGTGACCTGTAATTTATACGTTCGGCTTGTTAGCTTTGAGCCCTCCTGGGCCTCATCCTTAGACCTGTTGCTAGAAGTCTCTATTTGGCAGTCTTAGACCCTTAGGCTTTGCTGTTTTGTCGTTTTCTGCAATTGCTGAAGTCAACCCAGGACTTGATCCCATGACCTGTAGTGTGTTTGTGCCACTGTGGTGATAGACTGTTTTTGAGCCTTATTGGGCTTGAACCTTGGGCCGGTCGCCCGTAGGTCTTTCTTGTGTGTCCCCTAGCCTTGGGTCCCCTTAGAGGCTTCCATCGAGATGCATGCAGGTAGATCTTGACTGTTTGGCTGTACATGTTTGGTGTTGGGACGGTGTTACATGCTGAAAGCCTACACACGGGCCCCTCACGGGACCCGAGGTTGGAATAGGGCCCCCAGGTC
>BFEA01000559.1:311593-402306 GCA_003427395.1 Chara braunii | reverse complement strand
ATTCGTCCGTTGGCGGACAAGATTCAAGCCATCCAGGAGTGGCCCGAGCCGAAGAATGTGACGGACGTCCGATCCTTCCTCGGCTTGGCCGGTTATTATCAGCGCTTCATCAAGAGTTACTCGAAGATCGCGGCCAACCTAAGCAAGTTACAAAGTGAGGAGCGGCCTTTTGACTTCGACAACGGAGTCAGTAGCTTGCGGGACGGCAACGGAGTCAGTAGCTTGGGACATCTGTCGAGATGGTGAGGGTGTGTCCACCAACTCGACCCTACTGGCCCGATGTGTTTCCGAAGTAGTTCCAGAACTACTGGCAACGTTGTTACCTACGGGTGCGAACGATCCCAACGCCTTCCCCATCATAGGCGGGATCTTTTTCGTCACCTTCTTATTGCCGCACTTGAACTGGTTATGGCCATATCGACCACAACGAACACAGGCCTGCCTGGTGTACCGGTCCCTCCACCTCTCTTCCACCAGCTTCAGGAAGTTTTCCATTTTCTTGTCGACTGCCCAAGCGCGGAAGTCATGTCCGTACCACTGAACTTGCACTAGCCCACTTAACCATCTTGCTGCGCTCCCCTCAAGATAGGAGGCAGCCACAAGCATTTCCTCGTGCGGCAAGGTCAACTTGCACTTCACGTAGACTAGCAAGGTCAACCATGTGTCAAGGTCTTCGCCCCTCTTGTCCCTTGAGAAGTATTTATCTAAGGCAATGACCGTCTTTGGTACCTATTGACCTTGTCCCGGTACTTATCCCACTCCAAGCTGTGGACCCAGGGGCACAGGTTGCTGCACTAGCTGTTGTTGGAACGGTATGCCCTGCGGCTGTGCCGGCTGCGATAGAGCAGGCTGCCCAGTTACAGCAACCTGCGACGAGGGTTGGCAATACACTTACCGTACAGGAACCTGTACACTAAGACCTGCTGAGAACCCTCCTGTTAGCGGCATACCTAGGGAAGCGGCTTGGACCGATGCTGGAGAGACATATGGGGATACCCCAATCACAGGTGGGACGAAAGGAGGAGGCTGTACCACAAGCCAAGCACCAAGCCCTGATGGTGATGGTGCTACCTGAGCTCTCCCAACCAGCATGGCCAGGCTCTGCTGGATGTCCTATAAGAGAGTCGTCTAATGGTCCTACAACTCCACTACATCTAGCAGGACTGTACGCAGGGTCCTCACATCACCATCCATGTTTGTTAGGTCCATCGCCTCTAACTCACTAACGTCCGCTTGTCTCCACTGCATCCATGATCTTCTTCTGATCATTCTTTCTTTCTCCACATTTATTTCTCCTAAAGCCTTCTGTAGATGTGCCTTGCAAAGTACTGCTTGTTGTATGGTGACCTCTTCAGAGCTCGACACTATTGGCTGGCTTGCCATAACGCCATTGGACTGAATCAGGGTCCGTGCAATCGTTGACCCTACGGTCTCTGACTGCTGGCCTGGGAACTCAGCTGCGCAGCAGTTGCCATGGCTGCTGAAGCAGCGGCTTTGCTTGCAAACGCCCTGCTGGCCTCTGCTGCCCTAGCTCTCCGCTGCTGCTGCTCTCTCCCTAAGCTCGCAGAACAGTAATCTGTCACCCTCGGGTCCTAATGCCACGTGGGCTATCGGGCGTCTATGCGATCGCTAGATCCTGTCGTCCTCGGTAGTGGTCTCCCTGTCGCTCATAAGCTACAGAGCTATACACAATCTCCACCAGGTCACACTCGATGCCTACCGCAGCGTTATGCACAGACCGATTTAAAATCAATCGGTGGCTAAGTCAGAGTATATACTTTTGGGTCTAACGGGTAGTCCAGGTTCCTACAAACGAAACTATTTTTAATTAACTAGTCCACGAATAGAAAGCATTTTTCTAACTATTGTTGTCTGTTAGATGTCAATGGCAGTCCATCTAACTAATCAAAATAAAAATAGAATCATCTGTGTGGATATTTGCAGAGTCGAATTGAGCTCGAACTTATCACCTAGAATCTACCCCTTCCTCAGTTCTTCCTGAAAGTCCCTTGACGTCAGCGTTCATGAGCAATCCAAATAGCGTGTGTCTAAAGGTGTGCACACGACCCACCCCTATGCCCCGAGTGTATGCTGAGCTGACCAGCCCTGCACTATTTTTATCCTCGCGTGCAGCGAGCCTTACACGGACCGATTGGCTGATCAGGACGCATTTTAGGACGACCCGCGCAGTCCTCAAGAATTCTTTAACGTCACAGACATGAAGACGATCATAGCCAATGGAAGGTACCCCAGATCACCCAGCATACCGCATGCATGTACCGCATAGGCAGAAGACAAGCACCAGATTAGTGCACCGTACGACAGCTCTGATACCAAATTGCAAGGACAATGTGCGATAGCGAGCTTCAGAAACCAAGCAGCATCATACACATGAGACCAGATAGTTGTGACCTCGAACCAAAAGCAGAATTGCAACATGAGTTCCACCAAATAAGAGCACAGCAAAAGCTCATAAGTGACAATGTTAGAGTAGTCTCATCATCATCAACAAAGAACCAATGTCGACATCCCATCTGGTGCTCTGCACCCAGACTACAAATGGCAGATCCTATCTAGCCTATCTACAATGCCGCTGGTGACGTCAACAGCTCCACGTCACTGAGCGATAGCTACTTCGGAAACCAAGCAGCATCATACACATGAGACCAGATAGTTGTGACCTCGAACCAAAAGCAGAATTGCCACACGAGTTCCACCAAATAAGAGCACAGCAAAAGCTCATATGTAACAATATTCGAGTAGTCTCATCATCATCAACAAAGAACCAATGTCGATATCCATCATCTTCAACAAAGAACCAATATCGATATCCATCATCTTCAACAAAGAACCAATGTCGATACCCATCATCTTCAACAAAGAACAAATGTCGACATCCTATCTGGCGCTCTGCGCCCAGACTACAAATGGCAGATCCTATCTACCCTATCTACAGTGCCAATGTCAACAGCTCCACCAAGTACGAGCAGATCTCCAACAATGTCGTTCTTCTCAAGCACCAGGTATGTCCCTCGTATCACTCACAACCTTGATCCCCCACTCACAGATGCCACGTACACTCGACGACCACCATGCGCCCCATCCAGCATACAGCAGCACAGCTCCGATATGGCTGCCTGCTCCTTCCAGCTCGCCCGTGAGCGCGTGAGCGCTCGCCAGTGTATAGCGCAGCATGCAGCCAGTGCCCGAATGAGGAATGTGTGGGCAGGCACTTTCCTAAATGGAAATTGCCTGCCTGCTGCGTGAAGCCTGGCTGCGCTGGGGCCCTGCCCAGAAGCTTCCCATAGGCCCCGAGAGGCTGTGCCCCAGCCACACGAATCCGTCCCTGGACCTCTGGTAGTTGCCCATGTCCAACTGCCCTCGGCCTGTGTTCTGTCCATGTTGCGTATCTGGCCCAGGGACTGCCTCAGTTACATACAGAAAAAGGCAGCCTGGGCCTGGGCGCTCTCAACCAACTGGCGCTGCGCAACTGCCTGACTTTGCCCAGTTGCGTGGTGACCCCAAAAATAGGCCTATCGGCCTTGGGTCGAGCATGCATTCACTTAGGGCGGTCGATTGTACAGAAAATAGGGCCCAGTAGGGCAGATCGAGGCCTTGAGCCTCGCATTTGCAGCTATGGCTGCCTTCCCTCTCAGTGCAGCGCTGCCCCAGCAGGGCTTTTGCGTGCATGCTACTCGCAGATTGCGCACAAGTGATTCAGCAGCACTTCCACACTTCTCACGAATGAGCAATCTGCTTGAAATGTGGATGACCAGTCCTTATATTGCCTCGGACCGAACGTCAGCGCTTCCCAGCCTCTGCTTCTTCTGGTTTGACTCGGTACTGGTACGACATGCCCACGGCCTGTTTGCTTCAAAATGTCAAGGCCTGGTACATTCCCGAATTTTCATTGGTGTGCCGCTGCTTGGGCCTCTAAGTCGCCACTTTTCCCCTGTGGAAAATGACTTTTGACTGTGCAATGTGACTCTTGCCTCTGGGACACGACTTTTGCCTGGGGATGTGTCCTTTCCTGGTGGGATTTGACTTTTCAATGTGACTCTTCAATATGACACATGAGTTTTGCTTATACAACGCAACCTTTGCCTCTGGGATGGGACTGTTTACCGGATGCCTGTCGGACTTGACTTCTAAGGTACCCGAGTGTGACTTCTCTGAAACTGACCGACTTGGCCTGAGATCTTGACCCTGACATTCGAATTGCGGGTCTGCATCTTGGAATGCCTTTCAGTGGCGATTGCCAGGCTTGATAGGTTGAGACTTGCAAGCACCATAGCTAGACCTTGAGGAAGAGGGAGGACGAATCCATGGGTGTTGATAACATGCTCGGCATCCTTGGAAATTTGTGTTGTTGATTGACTTGGGGAGAGACGGTAAATAGAATTGATTTTCATTTAAATTCTATTTTCGGTATATGTGTGATTCCACTGTGTATTCTTATCATCCGGTGTGGTGTGGATTTGCTCCCTCAAGAGGTCACTTGGCTTTTGCACAGGTGTATGGGAACGTGTGGATGCCATGTTGGATCTCGTTTCAATTCTATTTTCGGTATGTGTGTGATTCCACTGTGTATTCTTATCATCCGGTGTGGTGTGGATTTGCTCCCTCAAGAGCTCAAGAGGTCACTTGGCTTTTGCACAGGTGTATGGGAACGTGTGGATGCCATGTTGGATCTCGTTTCAATCAGGCACATAACATTGAGGTATTGTCAAGGAGTTCCTGACCATCTCATCCTGGTCATTGTTTGGCGATCAAACTGATGGCTCCCTGCAGACGTCCACTGTCCAAGTCATCCACCTGGTCAAGGACAGGCTACAAAGGTCGGCAGAGAATTGTACTGCCACTCACAGCCACATCCACCTGGTGAAGGACAGGCTACAAAGGTCGGCAGAGAATTGTCCTGCCACTCACAGCCACCATAAAGTGCATAGATGTAGGGCTCCATTCTACAGCCTGCTTGCTATAAAGGTAGCAAGACCACTTGGTCAATGTGAGACTTGGTGCAGAAATCTAAGCCGAAATGTGACATAGATGTGGGCAAGTAACCGCACACGCAGTCACATGCTTCACAATAGCCCAAATTATTCCCTGACGAAGAAAGAGAAATGTAAAGCAGAGCGACCATACATGTGGGCCACGTAACCGCACACGCAGTCCTCATGCTTCACAATAGCCCTGGTGCGAATACGGCTCAAATCCTTTCCTGACGCAGAAAGGGAAACATAAGGCAGAATAATGACTTAGAGTGAGCCACTCAGCAGACAGGCACTGTGCTTGTGCTGATCTTGAGTACGCTTGGTTGGGGTACCCTCCGTAAAGCACCACACAAGCAGAGGAAAGAACACACACGATACAAGCAATCGACTGCAATAACCTGGCCTCGCCTACACCAACCACGTGATACAAGCTGTTCGTGATCATTTGCAGCTATTGACTTTTACCAGCTACCATTCTTCATTTGCAGTGCGTTATTCCCAAAAGTCCCTGTCGTTCGAAAACAACAATCATAATCACAGTATCATACATGAGGGAACCTAGCCCAACACTATACAAACAAAGACCTGACACAATATTGTCTTCTACAGCGAGGCGGACGAGAGCAAAAGTGGATGGAGCAGGATGGGAAGGCATGCAGGACTGCTCTGGCAAACAAGTGAGAGAGTAAGAATGGGTCAGGAGGGATGTGGGGATAGCAGTGCAGGAGAGGAAGGGGGAGAGGCGACAAAGAACGAGTGTTCACGACTTGCAGATAAACATACAGCCACATTGAATTGAGGAAGGGAGAGTTGCAGTGAGAAGAGGAAAGCTCAAGCCATCCTGTGCCTGAATGATCATGTATGGAACAGAGCAGCAAGAGTGCGCACTTTTTACAGAGTTTTTCTTCGGAGCAGGGCTGCTGCTGGGTCCCCTGCAGTCAGTGCCGCCGGAAGAACCCGTGGGCTCCTGCAGAGCAGAGAATTCGTTATGAACAAACAAGCATTTCAAAGAGTAAGCTGAAAACACAGGAGGCACATGAGGAGAGCCTCCAGCTCACCAAAATCCGCCACTCCATGTATCCAACCACTGCATTTTGGCAAATCCTATTAAACAAAATAACCACCACAAGAGCTGCAGATTCTTCAAACAGCATCTTACACATGAAGAAAATGCATCAAAGCAAACTACAATACATGTGAAGGGCTATCGATGAGAACACACTGTGAAGGAAGGCTGACTAATTGGAAGAGAAGGGAGCACGGAGGGAAGGGAGGAAGGAGGGGAGGTAGGATGCATGATACGAGGGTACCGGAGGGGACGAAAGAGTGGAGGGGAGCAGGGGGGAGAAGAGGGGAGGAGAAGAGGGGAGGACTAGAGGAGAAAAACAGAGAGGAAAGAAGCAATCTGAAGCAAGGCCGTAAAAAAAAAAGAAGGGCAGAAGACCAAAGAAAAAGGACAGATAAACAGGAAAAGGGAAAAGGCAGGAAGAAAGAGCCTAAGCAGGCAGGAAGGGATGGGCTGGCCTGACGAGTTGATGGAAGTAATGTGGTGGGACAGGGGAAGAGAGCAAAGACAACATAAAGAAGGACAGGACAATGGGAATGGTAAACAGTGCAGTAAAAGATGCACACATAACCGTACCCAACAATGCAGGAGCAAGTAGCAAAAGGTACCACGTTTCGGGAGCTCATAACAGACTGCCTAGAAATCAGAGGGAAAGGTGAAGGATTGGGAGACAAGGAAGAGGGAACATATTCTACAATATTTAAGAGTGATGATATTGGGGGGAGCAGGTAGAGTTATTGAGGAATAGCTGATTTTCTCATACATTTCATGTCTTTGTAGGTCCCACGGACAGCAATGTCCAAGGGGATAAGAAAGAAATGGGACTTTAGACACACCATTCAACCGCAGCTGTCAGGAAAGCACAATCGCAAGCATTCATGGATATACACATACACACATCACATTAGAAGACAAAAGCCACCCCATCACAGCCAGCTATATGAGAAAAGTGGTCTGCCTGTCTTTACCTGCCACACCATGCAACCACACAATTTACTTTTCTTGGAACATACTCACACTAGGCCTTTTTGACTAAGCTCCGGACAAAATTGTGGTCAGATACATCATGGATAGGCTGTGATTCCCGTCAGATGCATCCAGGAAAGTCCTCATGTGAGTATGCCCTTAAAATAGGGGAAGAGACAATGCTCCCCCTATTTCCCAACAGAGAAAGGGGATGCCACTTCCAAACTACATGATCCAGAGCCGACAACATTCGGACTTCGTTCTCGAAACTGGCATGGCGGTGGCTCTCCAGTGGCACTCTCTTTTTCTTCTTTTTTCTTTTATAGCATAGTATTGAATAGGGGCTACATTATCCGTAGGTGCAAAACCTTATCAGAAGAATAGAATATATATAATACAATATACTAAATAATGAGTCAATATTGTATTATTGAATATTGGAGTACAGAATGAATATTTTATAAGATAATAGAATGAGATAGAATATTAAACTTAGAAAGTATTTATAGAGTATGTATATAGTCTACATTTATTGATAGACCGTATACATTTAATGAACCTTATCCATTTACACTCTTAAATTAATGCCAGTCTGCAGAAGTGAATGAGGAGCCCCGTAACAGAAGAGCAAAACCAGGATGAGAGTTTATCCGCAGAAGCAAGAAAGGGAGTCCTGTAACGCTGCAAGAACTCGACTAGCTTCAGAAGCATATGCAAAGGCCCAATTCCTGACACAAACGACATGAAGAAGCATGAAACAATACAGTCCATCCAGCTCCTCCCCCAAAACGGAAGACCAAATCTCAATCACCCTCAAGCAAACCCCAGGTCTGTATTGCATCACATGAAGGTCCAAATAATTGCCAACCATCAGCAACGCAGTCATCCCACAACAGGTTTTACCCTTTTGGACCGCTTCACAGGTTTGTGTGTCATCCTTGCATAGGCGGCATGCTGATCATCTCTTTGTTGTCCCAATTCTTAACATATGTCCTGAAGGCCAGAGTTTTACCCTCCTGATTACATGGGGTAATGCAAACTTGCAGAACATCATTCACAACCAGCGACAATGCAAACTTGGAGGACATCATTCACAATCAGCGACACACAAAGGCTGGACAACTTGGTTAGGTGGACGAGGGAAAGAAGAGCTCGGCACCCAGAGCAAACAACACTGCAGGAAACCTTATCAGAAGAATAGAATATATATAATACAATATAGAATATCAATATACTCAATATTGTATTATTGAATACTGGAGTACAAAATGAATATTTTATAAGATACTAGAATGAGATATGATATTAAACTTATAGAGTATGTATATAATCTACATTTATTGATATACAGTATACATTTGAAACGGTTTTCGCCTCTTTGGAGTAGCAGGTGCAGATCCCAGGGTTCGATCCCTAGACCTTGTCCTACCTGTGTACAGCACCTGTGTAGACCCCGAGAGTTGAACCTGTGACCTGTGTATTAGTAAGCAGTTGGTAGGCTGTCATAGGTCCGTAGGTAGCAGGGGTTCGATCTGTAGACCTGTGGAATAGAAGTCTTAGCGAGTTCCAGAAGTCTTAGCTGTAGTCCTTCTAGAAGGTCAGCAAGTGGGCAAGTGGGCAAGTGGTGAGTCAAGTGGTGGACTAAACTGCAGTGCAATTGCAGTACGAGCTCGGTAGCTAAGCAGTGAGTCCCATTCAGTCAGCGGTAAGGTCCAGTCAGTCCCAGTCCGGTCCAGCAAGTACCACAAGGGACTGTGAGCACGATGGGCCGGTGGCAAAGGGCAGACCAACGACTTTCAGAAGAGTAAATCAAGAGGCAGCGCCCAGCCATTCATTCATCCCTGTGTGAGCCATGCGGAAGCGCTGCCACAGCGACTTGTGCAAGGAGGTCTGCAGTGAGCCTGGAGCTGAAGAGGGCGAGAGAGAAGGAGCGTAGCATAGCGATAGGGTAGTTGCGGCCATAGCCGCCATAGCTAGAGCAGTGTGAAATGTGTGTGTGTATGTGTGAGTATTCAGAGAGTCGCGTGTGGGATATCCAGGGTGATCCCGTGTACGTGAACAGTGAGTTGTTTGGGCGCTGAGTCGCCATAGCCAATTGAGAGTGAACTCCTATCTGGATGCCATGTCTCTGAGTTTTGAGTGGGCGCATGTTGCCAGTTTGCTGCGCTACTGTTACATGCATGAAAAGTGTGAATGAAAGCAAGTCTGATTGCATTGGTATCAGAGCTACCCGCTGTTCCATGCGCGCCGTCGTGCGCAGGGCCTGATGCGCCATGGCAGAGGTGGCCGCCGAGAGCAGTAGTCCGCCATAGCGGACCTGGAGGTTGGAGAAGCCGCCACGCACCTGCAGAGTAGACCACGACGAAGAAGAAGACCGAGAGAGAGAGAGAGAGGAAGGAGAGGCGAACAAAAAAAAAAAAAAAAAGAAAAAAAAAAGACAGCAGGGTGAAAGAAGGCGAGGAAGGTGAAGGGAAGAAGAAGGTTGGTGAGGGAGAGAGAAGCCGGCAGCCATAGCTGACCGAAGGTTGACCGGGGGAGTTGAATGGAGGTGTTGACCAGCTTTGACCGGAGTTCACCGGGGGTTGACAGTGGGTTGACCGCAGCGTTGAACGGCGTTGACCGAGACTTTGACCAAGCTGGAGCCGGTAAAATCTCGCCAAGCCTTCAGCCTATCCCTCGCCCTACGGATGTGCACACACCCTGTGGTACTTGCTGAGTCCAGTCTGTCTGTCTCTTCTTTCTGCATTGAGTCTCTACTCTGTGGATGAAGGATAGGGCCTTGTTGACCAAACCCACACGGGCTGAGTAGGGCTAAAGATTGTGTCCGACGACTCGACTGTCCCGGAGGACACAAACCCTCCCAAAGACCGGTACTGACCGGCGGGCTGCTCGGTGTGGCACAATAGGCCCAAAATCCGAGCTGTGGGCTACACAGCAGGCCGTTTAAGTGTTGAGAGACCTGCTTATCGCGTCGTCCTGTCTGCGACGTTAAATAATTCCTGAGGAGTTACGGGGGATCTCCTTAAATGCCTCCTGATCAGCAACAGGTCTAGTAGTGACAGCCATAGTATAGGTCTAGGCTAGAGACCCTAGCTGGCAGGATCCCTGTCAGGATTCTGTAAGTCCTTAGAACGAGTCAGTAGGTCTGTCAGTCAGGGGTTAGAGACTACGTGGTGAGGTTTGGAACCGTTAACCCGGTTGTGCACATATCGCAATGGTGGACACCTGGAGTGGGAAGAGCACTAGCCCCTATACCCAGGAACAGCAAGAGAAGATGGCCGCCTTAGTGAGAGAAATCAAAGAGAGGAAAGAGCTCCAGAAACAGGCGAAGTTAAAGACTATGGCAGAGGAGCAGGCGGCGAAGATGAAGAACTTGGAGGAGGAGATGAAGAGAGTTCAGCAGGAGGAGGAAGAGAGGAGAAAGGCTGCCGAAGAGGAAGCAGCAGCAGAAGAGGAAAAAGAGAGAAAGTGTATTGAAAGCAAAGAGGATGCCAGCCTGGGCCAAAATGAAGAAGGAGAGCAAGGGACAACTGATCTCGGTAGATGTAGAAGTATATAGAAGCAGAGTAGGGGCCCTTATAGACTCAGGGGCGACCCGTAGTTATATTAGCCGTAGAGCGCTGAAGAAGCTGAGGCTAGGATTGAAAGTCCGAAAGTTAGCAGACCCTATAGTCAGTATCCTTGCAGACAACGGCACAATGCGTGTTCAAGACTACATAGAGGGAGTCCAGGCGTACTTCCGCCTAGAGAAAGATGGAAAGGTGGAGAAAGTTCTCCATTCCCTAACTCTCCTCGTACAGGAATGGATTGGGGAGAGGCAGCAGGGGCCACACTCCATCTGAGAGAGCAAGAGTGTAGGCTCCCTAGTCCGTCAGGTGAGGTTAAGACTGCCCGCCTGTTTCATGTGTCAGGTGTAGATAACACCTTGGCACATTGCTGTCTCAGTGCTCCCGTGTTCGCGCGACTACTGAAAAAAGGAGAACTTAGAGGAGCAGGTTTTTGTAGTGTATGTTAGACCTGTCACTGAGGCTAAGGAAGAGGTGACTTCCAGAGATCCAACCATTGCCAAGCTGCTGGAGGAGTTCAAAGATTTGACTAAGTCGCCGACAAGAGTAGTGTCGCGACCCATCCAGCACAGGATAGAGATAGAGCCTGGCCGTAGGACTCCTATGGGAGCAGTCTACAAGATGGCTCCGAGGGAGTTAGAGGAGCTACGCAAGCAGTTGGACGAGCTCCTAGAGAATCAGGCCCAGTTCATCTGCTTTTGGAGCACCAGTTTTGTTTGTCCCCAAAAAGGAAGGAGAGCTGAAAATGTGTGTAGACTACAGCGGTTTGAATGCGATTATTGTGAAGAATGTTGAGCCACTGCCCAAGATAGACGATCTTCTGGATCGGGTGCAGGGTTGCAAGTATTTTTCTAAGATACATCTAAAGTCCGATTATCATCAGATAGTAGTCCATCCTGATGACCAGTACAAGCCTGCGTTCCGGACTAGATATGGGCACTTATAGTAATGCCCTTTAGACTGACTAACGCGCTAGCGACGTTTCAGCGATGTATGAACGAGGCAGGGTCATCTGAGGCAGGTCTTGGAGAAGTTGAGAGAGTCCAACTTCAAGATCAACGTGAAAAAGTATGAGTGGGCCAAGACCCAAGTCTTGTACTTGGGCCACGTATTAGACGGAGATGGTATCAAGCCTGAGGACACCAAGATAGCGGCAATTAGAAACTGGCCAACGCCCCTCACATTGACAGAGTTGTGGTCGTTCCTAGGCCTAGCTAACTACTATAGAAAGTTCGTGAGGAACTTTTCTACTATCGCCGCTCCCTTGCGCAGGTTGCTTAAGAAAGAGGCAATCTGGCAATGGGACAAAGACTGTACGTCCGCGCTGAAGAAGTTGAAGCGCGCATTGATAGAGTACCCTGTCCTCAAAGTAGCTGATCCGTATTTGCCATTTGTCGTCACCACGGACACAAGTCAGTATGGTATAGGCGCCGTGTTGCAGCAAGATGACGGCAATGCCTGTAGACCCGTAGAGTTCATGTCAGCAAGGATCCCTTCAGAGAAAGTAGCCACCTCGACATATGAAAGAGAACTCTACGCTCTCAGGCAGGCCTTAAAGCATTGGAAGCATTACCTGCTTGGGAGGCACTTCAAAGTGTATTCTGACCATGAGACGCTTCGTTGCTTAAGGACTCAGGCCAAGATGACACCTAAATTAACTAGGTGGGCTGTTGAAATAGACCAATATGACTTTGAGCTTAAGCCTGTCAAAGGCTAATATAACGTAGTTGCGGATGCTCTGAGTAGAAGATCAGACTACTTTGGAGCTATAGTACACTATCTGGATATAGGGAGAGACCTGCAAGAGAAAGTGAGGCAAGCATATGCGCAGGACCCTATCTACAGTGACCTCCTAAAGAAAGTTAGAGAGGCCCCAGAGACCGAGCCACACTACCGCACTACATAAGGATTGTTGTTTGCGAAGACGGATGTTTTCGACCGCCTATGCATTCCCAACAGTGCGGAAATCCGCAGTCTGATCCTAGGGGAATGCCATGACACAGTGGGATAAGACTACTACGTGCGCACCTCTAGGTCTTCTCAGACCTCTGCCTATTCCTGATCAGCCTGGAGACTCACTGTCCATAGACTTCATGGATACTCAAGTCAAGAGTAGGCATGGCAAGAACCAAGTCATGGTCATAGTTGACCAATTTAGTAAGTACGCCGTTTTTGTTCCTTTGCCTGCAAAGGCACGCACAGAATTAGTTATTCAGAAGTTTTTTTATCATTGGGTTAATGAGAACGGAGTCCCATTATCCATAGTTAGCGATAGAGATAGTCGTTTCACCAGCCAGAACTGGCAAGAACTCCTGAGAGTTTACGGGTCAAAGTTATTAATGTCATCTGGCCATCATCCAGAGACCAAGGGTCAGACAGAACATATGATGAGAGTTTACGGGTCAAAGTTATTAATGTCATCTGGCCGTCATCCAGAGACCAACGGTCAGACAGAACATATGAACAAGATCCTACAGCAAGTTATGCGCATGTACATTAGACCTGACCAAATCAATTGGGACGAGATGTTGCCTAAGGTAGCTAGTGCATACAATAACAGCGTGCATCTCTCCACCTTTCGCACTCCCAATGAGCTGCACAAGTCCTTTAGACCACRCAGACCGTTCGAAGGACTGAACCGGGATCAGATTCACAGGCTACCGCCCGGAACCCGGGAGTTCGCGATACAGCACGAGAAGGAACTAGCTACGGTTGTTGAGAACCTCAGGAAGGCCCAGCACAGAATGAAAGAACAGGCCAATAAACACCGTCACCCCTCGCAGTTTCAAGTAGGCGACTTAGTCTGGGTCAAGTCTAAAGAGCTTGCACCTGAGGAGCACATCTCGCGGAAGTTGCTACCTGCATACAAAGGACTGTGGCCGGTTTTAGAAGTCAAGGGCGGAGAGGATGGACCGTCCTACACTATAGAGATCCCAGCACAACTCCACACATACCCTGTGTTCCATGCTTCAAAGTTGTTGCCGTGTGTCACAAGTCAACAGTTCCCTTCAAGAAGATCCATGATCCCACAGGATATGGATGGAAGCTATGACATTGACGGCATTGTAGATGAAGATATCTTTAGAACAGGAGGTAGAGGCCGTCCACAGGAACAGCATAAGGTCCGGTTTGCTTATCAGGAACCGGAAGACGACCGCTGGTTTACTAGAACAGAACTTTTAGAAACAGCTCCCGACATAGTCAGAGCCTATGAGAGTGACAAGAAGGATAAAGGTCCTGCCTTGCACTGAAATATTCTCAGAGGACCTCGGATTTAGGACGGCGGGAGTGAAACGGTTTTCACTTCTTTGCAGTAGCAGATGCATATCCCAGGGTTCAATCCCTAGACCTTGCCCTACCTGTGTACAGTACTTGTGTAGACCCCGAGAGTTGAACCTGTGACCTGTGTATTCGTAAGCAGTTGGTAGGCTGTCATAGGTCCATAGGTAGCAGGGGTTCGATCTGTAGACCTGTAGAATAGAAGTCTTAGCGAGTTCCAGAAGTCTTAGCTGTAGTCCTTCTAGAAGGTCGGCAAGTGGGCAAGTGGGCAAGTGGTGAGTCAAGTGGTGGACTAAACTGCAGTGTAATTGCAGTGCGAGCTCTGTAGCTAAGCAGTGAGTCCCCACTCAGTCAGCGGTAAGGTCCAGTCAGTCCCAGTCCGGTCCAGCAAGTACCACAAGGGACTGTGAGCACGATGGGCCGGTGGCAAAGGGCAGACCAACGANGTCAGCGGTAAGGTCCAGTCAGTCCCAGTCCGGTCCAGCAAGTACCACAAGGGACTGTGAGCACGATGGGCCGGTGGCAAAGGGCAGACCAACGAGTTTCAGAAGTATAAATCAAGAGGCAGCGCCCAGCCATTCATTCATTCCTGCGTGAGCCATGCGGAAGCGCTGCCACAGCGACTTGTGCAAGGAGATCTGCAGTGAACCCAGAGCTGAAGAGGGCGAAAGAGAAGGAGCGTAGCATAGCAATAGGGTAGTTGCGGCCATAGCCGCCATAGCTAGAGCAGTGTGAAGTGTGTGTGTGTATGTGTGAGTGTTCAGAGAGTCGCGTGTGGGATATCCAGGGTGATCCGGTGTATGTGAACAGTGAGTTGTTTGGGCGCTGAGTCGCCATAGCCAATTGAGAGTGAACTCGTATCTGGATGCCATATCTCTGAGTTTTGAGTGGGCGCATGTCGCCAGTTTCCTGCGCTACTGTTTACATGCATGAAAAGTGTGAATGAAAGCAAGTCTGATTGCACATTTATTGAACGTTATCCATATACACTCTTAAATTAATGCCAGTCTGCAGAAGTGAATGAGGAGCCCCGTAACAGAAGAGCAAAACCAGGATGAGAGTTAATCTGCAGAAGCAAGAAAGGGAGTCCTGTAACCCTGCAAGAACTGGACTAGCTTCAGAAGCATATGCAAAGGCCCAATTTCTGACACAAACGACAGGAAGCAGCATGAAACAATGAAGTCCATCCAGCTCCTCCCCCCAAAACGGAAGACCAAATCTCAATCACCCTCACGCAAACCCCAGGTCTGTATTGCATCACATGAAGGTCCAAATACTTGCCAACCATCAGCAACGCAGTCATCCCACAATAGGTTTTACCCTTTTGGACCTCTTCACAAGTTTCGTGTGGCATCCTTGCATAGGCGGCATGCTGATCATCTCTTTGTTGTCCCAATTCTTGACATATGTCCTGAAGGCCAGAGTTTTACCCTCCTGATTACATGGGGTAATGCAACCTTGCAGGACATCATTCACAACCAGCGACACATAAAGGCTGGACAACTTGGTTGGATGGACGAGGGAAAGAAGAGATCGTCACCCAGAGCAAACAACACTGCAGGAAAAACTTACAGCTCCAGATATCTTGAAACTGGCATCAGCGCCGGGAGGGTTCACTGGCTCCTCAGGTTCAGAGTCACTTCCAGATGACGATCCCGATTCAGAATCTGCAAGATGTACAAACATGATAAGTGAGACATTTAGACGGGCAGAATAGCGTAAGGCAGGGCAGGGAACGGGTAAATTTCTTGTTCAGTATCTGCAATAGTCAACTGTACACACTCCGTTCAGAACAACAGAGGGCAAGAAGGGAGGAAGAGAGTCGCCAAACAGTAGAAGGCAATCACATTATTAAGTGCACTACGAAAGAGTACCCTAGTGTGAGAGTATGCCCTACGGTTTTGACTCTCCGCTAAAGTGCTAGAGGTGCTGGAAAAGGCACATACCGCTGGAGGATGATTCTGAATCCCCGCTTGAACTGCTAGAGCTGCTGGATTTGCTTCCATAGCCGCCATCGTCCTTCTCGATGACAACTGGAGAGAAGATGGCAGTTGGCGCGCCATCATCGATGTCCACGTCCTCTTCAACCCCTTCGGGTGCTGCTATGCGCACAAGCAAGAACAGTAGCAGAAGAACCAGGATGCACATGCGACCCAGCCAGCAGGAGAGTGCCACCATCAATACTCGTATGGGCTAACCACAAAATTTGTATACCCTGAGACCTGATTTGGTAACCCTGCGGATTTCTCTCTCTGGTTTTGGTGTGTGGATGTGAAAGGAAATGCTTTGGTATCGCTGATTATACAGAAAATTCTCTGGTCACAGATTGAAGATAAAGGACTCGACTATAAAAGAAGAAATGATTCATAATATACTAATTTTCCATGGGGAATATATATATAGTTCATCCTTTTCTTGCCCCCAATCTCCTGCCATGTCTCCTGAGCAGTAGATGGAGACATCTCTCTCTCGAAAACAAAAGAAAAAAACACCCCAAGCACAAACAGCCCGTCCTCGCCATCCTCTTCTTGCCACCCCCTGCTCCCCCCTCGCGTTGTCCTCCCTGCCAACCTCCTTCCTGCCCACTTCCTCCTCCTTTGTTACCTGGTCCTTCTTCCCCTTCTCAGGCTTCTCCACCACCACGACATCCTGCTGCCCCTCCTGCTTTGCTGTCCTCCTTGCCCTTCTCCTGTCCAATTTTCTTCTCCCCTTACACCGCAAGGACAAATGGCCTGTCCAACTCCTCTTCCACCACCTTCCCCTCCCATGCGACCGCCCACCCATCCTCCTGCACACCCTGCTCCGCCCTCACGTCCTCCTCCCCGTCCATCTTCTCCTCCCCGTTCGTTACCTGCTCCTTTCGGTCCTCGGGCTTCCCCGTTGCCACCACATCCTCCTCCCCCTCCTCGTTGACCCCCTCATCTTGCCCATTGTCCTTTACTCCCCCTGCTCCGCCCTGGCATCCTCCTCCCTGCCATCATCTCCTCCTTGCCCACTTCCTCCTTCGTTGCCTAATCCTCCTTCGCCTCCTCGGGCTTCTCCTCCACCACCACACCCTGCTCATCATCCTCCTTGACCCAATTGTCCTGCTCGGTGTCCTCCCTTTCTCCCTCCCTCTTCTCATGCTCTTTTTAGTCATCCTCCTCGCCCTCCTCTTCCAGTTTCTCTTCCACTCGTCATCCTATAGGAGCGGCAGGGGCAAGACAGGAGGTGGGCTTGGGGTGGGAGCCCGGTCATCCCACTCCTCCTTCTCTCCTCCTGCTCCTCCCGCTTCTCGTCCTGCCCCTCCTCCCGCTCCTCATCTTCCCTCACCCACCCCCAGGTACTCCAGCTCCTCCTCCCCCTCATCATCCTACCCCTCCTGATCAGCTGCACCTCCTGCCCCTCCTCCCCTTCGCCATCCTCCTGCTCGTGGCCCTAGTGCTCGACCCCATCCTCATTCCACTCCTTCCGTCACTCCCTCAGTTTATTGTCCTCCTGCTCATCATCCTCCTACTGCTCCTCATCCATCAAATCAGTTATCCTACCCCTGCTCGTTTCCCTCCTCCTGCCTCGTCATCCCGACACCCAAATTTCCTCCTCCCATGCGTCCACCTTGTCCTGCAACTCATTGTCCTCCCCATCTGCCTCATTCCATTCTGTTTGTTCACACAATCCTCCCGTTCCTCTGCCAGGTCGTCATCCTCCCCCTCCTCATCGCACAACTCCTCCCATCGTCATTGTCGTTCTCCGCCTCCAGCTCCTGCTCTCACTCCTTGTCCTCCTCCTCCTCCAGCTCATCTTCCCGCTCATCATCCTTACCCTCCTTATCGGCTCCACCTACCTCTCGTCATCCTCCCCCCGTCCGCCTACCTCCCCCTCCTCATCACGCTGCTACTCCTGCCATTCCTCCCATTCGTTGTCATCGTCCTCCCTCCAGCTCCTCCCGCTCCTCGTTCTCCCCCTCCTCCTGCCGCTCCTCCAGCTCATCTTCCCATTCAACATCCTACCCCTCCTTTTCAGCTCCACCCCCTTCCGCTCCTTCCCTTCACTTTCCTCCTGCTCGTCGTCCCCCCACTCTTCCCCATGCTCCTCCTGGTGCTCATTGTCCCCATTCTCATTCCACTAGTCCTCCCGCCGCTCCCTCCTGCTTGTCCTCCCCATCCTCATCGCGCTTCTCCTCCCACAACTCCTCCCATCGGCGTTGTCGTTCTCCTCCTCCAGCTCCTGCTCTCACTGCTTGTCCTCATCCTCTCCTGCTAGTTTTGTTTCCCCTGCCTGTACGCCCCCAGTCCCCCCAATCTCCTCCTGTCAATTGTCGACCACATCCTATCGCTCACCATCGTTCCCATCTGCCTACCCTCACTCCTGCTCCACCTCGCCTTGCTCCCTACCCTCACACCTGCTCCACCTCGCCTTGCTCCCACCCCTCCTCCCGCTCGTTGTCCTGCCCCTCGTGCCACTACTTCGTTCGTCGTCATCACCGTCCTCCTATCGCTCCTTGTTCTCCTCCTCCTCGCGGTCCTCCTCCTCCACCTCCTCCCGCTCATCATCCTACCCCTCCTTATCGGCTCCACATCTTGCCCCTCATCCCCTTTGCCATCCTCCGCCTGCTCATCATTCCCCCCCGCTCCTCCTGGTGCTTGTCTTCCCCATCCTCATTCCACTCCTCCCACCGCCCCTTCCGTTGGTTGTTGTCCTCCTGCTCGTGATCCTCCCTTCCGTCGGTTGTCGTCCTCCTACTTGTCATCCTCCTGCTTCTCCTCATCCTCCATAGTTGTCATCCTCCCCCTAGTCGTTCCGCTCCTCCTGCCTCCTAGTCCAAAGGCCCCCCAATCTCTTCATTTCATTCGTCAACCTCCTCCTGTCGATCGTCGTCGTCCGCATCTGCATCCTCCCATTCCTCCTCCCCATCATCTCCGTTGGTTGTCGTCCTCCTGCTTCTCCTCATCCTCCATAGTGGTCATCCTCCCCCTGGTCGTTTCGCTCCTCCTTCCTCCTTGTCAGGAGGCCCCTCAATCTCAACCTCCCAGTTCCTCAATCTCTTCCTCCAGTTCATCAACCTCGTCCTTCCGCTCATCGTCCTCCGCGTCTACATCCTCCCATTCCTCCTCCACGTCATCCTGCTCCCACTCCTCCCGTTCCTCGTCCCACCCGTCCTGCTCCCACTCCTCCCATTCCTCGGCCGACCCGTCCTGCTCCCACTCCTCCCGTTCCTCCTCCCAACAGTCTTGCTCCCACTCCTCCCGTGTCTCCTCCCACTACCGCTCGTCTGCCTCCTCCCATTCCTCCTCCCCATCACCCTGCTCCCATTCCTCCTCGCACTCGTCCTGCTCCCACTCCTCCCATTCCTCCTCCCACTCGTCCTGCTCCCATTCCTGCCACTCCTCCCACTCGTCCTGCTCCCACTCCTCCCATTCCTCCTCTCACTCGTCCTGCTACCACTCTTGCCTTTCCTCCTCCCACTCGCTGTCCTCCCCCTCCTCATTACCCTCCTCCTGCCACTCCTCGCTCGCTGTCCTCACTCTCCTCATCACACTGCACCTCATGCCACTCCTCCCATTCGTTGTTGTCCTCCCACACTCGTCATCTTTCCCCCCCTCCTCATCACGTTCCTCCTGTCGCTCCTACCTTTCGCATTCGTCCTCCCGCACTCCTCATCTTTGTTACATGTTGCGCTTGCACACGGCCCCCAGTTAAGGGGCCCGACAGTTTCTGAGAGGCCCCCAGGCGGCGTGCCATCCAGCACACGCCCTGGAGACCACGGTGGCACTACAGGCCGCAGGTACCAGCGAGGCAGCACTCATTTATTTATTTATTCATTTATGTTGTGATGTGATGTCCTACATTTGTCTGTTCAAACGATGTTTCCCACTGCAGGTCCCACGGCGACGCATTGGGCCAGGTACACAAGGGCGACGCCGTTTTCAGGCCAGGCTCGTTTTGCCGCCTCGTTCTGCCGCCTCGTTGCATGAGAGTGACGTCCAGATACCCAGTAGGGGACCAAGAAGGCTGTTTTGAGGCCAGTACCTCAAGAGCGCCCAGCAGGCCCAGTGCTACTTATAGTTGGGCTGAGGCTGGGCAAGGGCAGTAAGAGTAACTCACTTCTTGAGCGGCACGCTACTGGTTGAGCACTGCGCTGTGGAGTTGGGGGCTGAACACCGGAAGGCAGAGGGGCGGAGGCCATACCTGCGTTAGGGGACTTACCTCGCGCCATAGCTGGGACTCCCAGTGCGCCCGTGACCTGCACACAACAACAGAACGGCGGTCAGTTCAGTGGTCGCACCTGCAGGTGAGACAACGAGGAAGGCGACATCTTCTTCTTCGTCGGTCTCCCTCTCGTCTCCCTCCCTCCTCCTCCCTCCTTTCTTCTTCTTCTTCTTCATCATCATCAGTTACGAGAGAGAGAGGTAACAAACAAAGGTTACTGTGGGCAGAGCGCCCAGGATCTGATCCAACATTTTTCAGGCAGTGGCATCGGCAAGGGACTATTTTTGGACTTCGCTATCGCGATCTCGGTCTTCTCCCTCACCTCCATCTCCGCGTCGCCTCTCCCCCCATCTCTCATTCGTGGTACCTCCCCATGTGTGTGTACAAAGGACGGACCTTTCTTCCATGTGTGCAGTCCCTCCTCTCACATGTGTGGTGTATGACGGCATGTCGCGTCAGTCCCGGTCAGGTCAGGACTTCGAAGTTTTCCACTGACATTGCATTGCCCATTCAATCCTTTTTATCACATTGTGGATCCTTGGCTCCATGTACATTGCCAACCGACCATATCAGTTGGTATTGGAGCCCCGCATGTGAATCACGACAAACCTGATCTTACATGTGTGTGGGGACCATTGATTGATTGATTGATTGATTGATCATTGATTGATTGGTCATTGATTGACTGATTGATTGATTAGGTCACACTAACTAGTCCCCAAACTCGTGAATTTTGACCTAACTGAAACGGTTTTCACCTCTTCGCAGTAGCAGACGCAGATCCCAGGGTTCGATCCCCACCTTGCCCTACCTGTGTAGACCCGAGAGTTGAACCTGTGACCTGTGTATTCGTAAATAGTTGGTAGGTTATCATTGGTCCGTAGGTGGCAGGGGTTCCATCTGTAGATCTGTAGAATTAGGAGTCTTAGCGAGTTCCAGAAGTCTTAGCTGTAGTCCTTCTAGAAGGTCAGCAAGTGGGCAAGTGGGCAAGTGGTGAGTCAAGTGGTGGACTAAACTGCAGTGCAATCGCAGTACGACTCCGGTAGGTTAGCAGTGAGTCCCCACTCAATCAGCGCTAAGGTCCAGTCAATCCCAGTCCGGTTCAGCAAGTACCACAAGGGACTGTGAGCACCATGGGCCGATGGCAAAGGGCAGACCAACGAGTTTCGAAAGTATAAATCAAGAGGCAGGCTCGTTTTGCCCAGCCATTCATTCATTCCTGTGTGAGCCATGCGAAAGCGCTGTCACAGCGACTTGTGCAAGGAGGTTTGCAGAGAGCCTGGAGCTGAAGCGGGCGAAAGAGAATTAGCGTTGCATAGCGATAGGGTAGTTGCAGCCATAGCCGCCATAGCTAGAGTTAGTGTGTAGCGAGTGTGTGTGTGTGTGTGAGTTCAAAGAGTTGCGTGTGAAATATCCAGGGTGATCCAGTGTATGTGAACAGAGAGTTGTTTGGGCGCTGAGTCGCCATAGCCAATTGAAAGTGAACTCGTATCCGGATGTCATATCTCTGAGTTTTGAGTGGGCGCATGTCGCCAGTTTGCTGCGCTACTGTTTACATGCATGAAAAGTGTGAATGAGAACAAGTCTGATTGCATAACTGCTGAAACTCAAATTTTCTTTTCTTTCTTAATCTTCTTCTTTAGCGCAAATTCGTTTGTTGAAATTTTCTTCCGAAATAGCACAGCATCTGAAATTTCCGATTCTCGTTTTGTCTGAATTTTGAAATTTCCTTGTTGGAAAATCCGAAATATTTTCGTCCTTTCGGAATATTGCGTGGATTCATTTTATTTTTTTTCGACTTCACGCATCACGAAAATTTCGATTTGCATTTCTTTTCACTGTTTCCCATTATTTCAGAAATTCAAAAAAAAAAAATGATCTCTTATTTTCACGCATTTTAGTGGTACTGATAACTCCGAAATCCATTATTTCTCTTTTTTTTCGTTATTTCAAGATTCTAAAATTTATTTTTATGGAAAACCTCTTTAGCAGTACATTTTTTTTCTGCGCAAACTCTCATCTGATAATTCCGAAATCTTTTATTTTTCAAAATTCCCGAAACTTGCGAACAATTTACGCAGTTTCGTTATTTATTATTCACTATTATCATTATTATTATTCATTTGTAGACTATTACTTATTTTGAATTTCGGGGGACTGGAAGACCTACCGATGTTGCAAAATCGAGTTTTTTTAATTAATAATTCCTCAAAAAAAAAATGCAAAGCTCCGACTTTTCTTTTTGATTAGTGGCTCCTTGTCCAGGCGATCAATCCCACCCACCCCCACCTATTATGTTGCACCCTCCTTTCCTCCCTTCTCATGTCTTCGGAACCTCCCTACTGCAGCATTGGTGAGTTGCCGCATCAGCAGGTCACATCAGCGGGCAACGTTAGTGCGCTACGTCAGCAATGACACATCAGCGACACGTCAGCCGACAGTCGTGCCACGTCAACAGCCCAACAGCCCCACGTCCACAGCAGAGTTCCAGATCAGCAGTTCCCCCGCCTGATTTATGCTCACGCACTCTCAAGCATCCGCAAAGGACCAGAAGCCAACTGAAACAGCCGAGGCCTATCAGGCTCAGATATTAGTTTTCATTACCGAAGCTAAGCCACGATCGAATGTGGTAACATCCGCAGAGAAGAAGGCAGACGATGTAGAGAAAGCACGTCTGCTCGTGGTGGAACAATAGCGACAGCACAACGAGGCAGCAACAAAGGTTGTGGATGAACAACGCAACAAGCGACGCGAAAAGGTATTTCAAGAGGAGAGAGCCTTACTCCATAGCAGTGTCATGGCGGACTGAGGTCGAGGGTGGCGCATTCAGCAACAGCGGACTCAAGATATCGTTGTTGCTCTCCCACCTCATGGACCTCCTGGCGACGTGCATTGCACAACAGGAGGACATCCATTCCCTCGACAACGAGGTCAAGCAAGTCCACAGCCGCCTCGAGGAGTTGAGGAACAACTCGTCGCCACCCCCGTTGCCAGCTCCTCCAACACTACCAATCGCCTCGACGCCTTGGAGATCAACATCGGAACACTCAGACGGCGCACATGCACAACAAGCGGCTACTCGACAACTCGGGCAGCGGATCTGTGTTGCCGCCACTGGCCCGAGGACGTCAACACGCGAGTCTATTCCGAAATTCGAGGGCCAAGAAATCTTCTACGCCGCCACGAAGACGGCCCCAATTCCATGGTTCCGCCAGTTCGAAAACAAGCTTCACATCCACCAGACCAGCGCACACAAGTGACACACACACTTGTAATCTCGATCGGGTGGGCGCGTGCCAAGCTTGGCTGGACAACATTCTGTCCACGCATGGGGTAGAAGTCTCTGAACTACACACCAAACTCAGCTGGGAGGATTTCAAGGCAGCGTGGCTCAATTGGTTCCAAATAGAGTCGCTGGAACTCAAAGCAATGGACAAGTTGCTAACGTTCCACCAGAACACCTTGCCGAGCTGCGATCGGATTGCCGAGTTCCAACGCTTGGCGTCAATGTCGACTTCATGGCCATCAAACACTACTTCATTCGAGGTCGTGTCCGACATTATCCAACGTGTTGACTCAAGTCGCGGAGACTCTCACTACGACTACGAAGCTCTTTGACAAGGCCGCGCAGATGATCGTCACGAACACCGAGGCCAAAAACATTCATCGTTCGCCTGCGTCTGGCCCGAGTAAGAAACAGCATCGGTCAAAAGTGGTCGTGGTTGCGGTGGCAACGCCAATTGACCGTTCAAACGAGGCTGCATCTTCCAATGAGGGGGACAGACTCGCAGCCGCCCGGGATGGTGGCCACCCCAACAAAGGCCGCGGACGAGGCAAATTGAAGACCAACACCACGTCAAACCCCAAGCCTGGTGCAGCAGCTCAAGAGACATAGTGGGCTGTCCTTTGAAAGCTAAGGGCAAACAGTCGGGAAAGTGAACACCGTCGAGATTGAGACGACAACACTCGACGCATTCGAAACCGGTTGCTAGGCGTGCGACCGTCCTATGTTCCAGCGCACATGCGGAAGTGGACAACTCCCATCTTACATTATTTTGAGGACTATGCTGCCCGGCTCGTTCCTACGCCGACAAGACGTGTGTGCGGCATCTCCTCCGTCTGACAGCCGCGACTTATCGTCTTTAAGTAGTTCTTCACGGAATTCGCCACGCCTGTTCAACATATAGGTATTGGACCTGCTCACGTCCGAGGATTTCATATGGCTTCCTCTCCCGACAACGGGCACCTTGCCGGGACCACAATGCACAACACTATGCACTCATCTTCACACGTACTTATCCTTCTATGCACCACCAACTTCGCCGACGGATGACAAAGTTGTCGAGGGGGACATCCTTGCGTATGTTACCAACGTGGCCCGAGAGTTTCGCACGCAGCGCTACGACAACAATAACGCACCGCTCCTCTATATCCGAATCAAAGTCTGGCAAGCGTCCTGCAGCATTTTGCTGGATAACGGCACGACTCGCAATTTCATGAGCCAAGCCTTTATGAAAGAAGCTGGCCTTAGCGCACAAGTTTGGAGGAAGGCAAACTCGACAGCGATTTAAGTTGGCAGACGGAAAGACGCAACAACTCGTCGACCGTTACATCCGAGGTCGTACTCGTATATTTCGCACCTCATCCATGCGAACCGGTGAGGTTCGACATCTTGGACACTGACTTCGATATCATTTTGGGAATGCCTTGGCTTTCAAGTGCGGATCAGACGGTCAACTTCCATCAACGTACTCTTACCGTCCGCGATGCCTTCTGCGCTGAACTATCGTCTACCATTCCTCTTTCGCTCCCTTCGATCTCGTGCTAGTTGTAACGGCCAAGTCGTTGCGGGCTACTTGTGCTTACGAGCAGCCTGATGAGATAGGCCTATGTTTCCTACGAAACGTTGCGGTAGCCGACTCTTCACCCACGTACTTGTCTTCGGATCCCCAAATGGTGCGGTTGCTTTGAGAGCTCGCCGACATCTTCGAGTCACCTACCGGTGTGGTGCCAGACCGGCCAATCTCTCACAAGATCATTCTTGCGGCCGATGTCGTGCCACCGAAAGGTTGCATCAATCGCATGAGCGAGGAGGAGCTCGCAGTCATCCACACACAACTCCACGACTTGTTGGACAAGGGCTGGATCCGCCCTAGTAGCTTCCCATATGGAGCACCAGTTATCTTCATACGAAAGAAGAACAAGGATCTACAATTGTGCATCGATTACCACAAGCTCAATGTGCAACCCGTCAAGAATGCGGGGCCTCTTCCTCATATCGTCAATCTTCTTGAGCGATTGGGCGGCACAAAGTATTTTTCCAAGTACTTAAAGTCAAGCTATCATTAGATTTCGATACGCCTGAATGATTGTTATAAAGCCGCGTTCAAGACGTGGTACGAACATTTTGAGCACGCTCCGCCGTGCCAAGTACAAATCCAACCGCGACAAGTGCGAATTTAACCGAGAAGAGCTCGAATACTTGGGCCATTCTATCACACCGGAGGGCATCAGTCCGTTGTCGGACAAGCCATCCAAGAGTGGTCGAAGCAGCGGAACGTCACAGATGTTCGTTCGTTTCTTGGCCTTGCCATCTCCAACGTTTTATAAAGGGATACTCAAAGATCGATGCCCACTTGACCAAGCTTCAATGCGAGGATCGGTCGTTTGATTTCGGTGAGGATGCGCAGGTATCATTTTTGGCCCTCAAAGCCAGATTATTATCCGCGGAGGTCTTGCGCATCTACGACCCTCTACTGCCAATACGCGTCACTACGGATGCATCTGGCTATGGCATTGGGGTCGTCCTCGAGCCACACCATGGCGTGGACTGGAACCCAGTCAAGTATTTCAGCAAGAAAGTGCCCATCGTGCACTGAATTGATGATGTACGAAAGGAGCTTCTCACCTTAGTCCACGCGCTCAAGAGGTGGCAGCACTTCCTCCTTGGTCGAAGTCAATTCCGATGGGTGACGGACAACAATCCATTGATCTGTTACAAGACCCAAGACACGATCAACAGCACCATCCTCCGTTGGATGGCTTTCATCAACCACTTCGACTTCTTTCCCGATCACATCCCGAGGAAGTCGAACCGTTTTGCGGATGCTCTTTCACAACGTCCGAATCATTGCACCACCGTTTATTCCACCTTCGAGATCAATGTTTACCTGCGGGACAGCTTCATGAGCAGCTACCAAACCGACCCCATGTTTTGCGACAAGTATGCGAATTGCTCCTCTCCTAATCTAGCACCATCGCACTACCAGATCCAAGAGGAACCTACTTCTCCATATGCGGGGGAATGACCTTTGCATTCCAAATGACTCTCCCTTGCGTACACGCTTCTTGGCGAGTTAACACAAGTCATGCGAGGTTTGTCGATGCTGCAAATCCCGCATATCATGGTCGTTATGGCATGTTTTGACCACTATCGATCCCCTTGCGCCAAAGGGAAGCGATTAGCATGGATATCATCGGGCCATTCCCCAAGCACAAGGCCAATGTGAATGGGATTGTCACGGTGGTCCACCGACTCACCAAGTTCGCCATGTTTTTGCGTTGCCGCTATCATGTCAAGGCACCAGAGTTGGCCGAGGCTCTTTACGCTGATTCGATTCGAACCAAGGGTTACCCCAAGGACATCGTCTGCGACCGCGACACTCGGTTTATGTTCGATTTTTGGTTGGCGCGCATCAAACGATGGGGCTTATCTCTCAAGTCGAGTTCCGCTCGCCACCCGCAAACCGATGGCCAAACAGAGAGGGCGCATCAAACCGCACAGGTTCTACTTCGCACTCTCATCCGTCCCGACCAAAATGATTGAATTGAGCGGCTGCCGGATGTCGAGTTGGCATACAACTCGTCCATTCATCCGGTCATTGAGATGTCGCCCTTCGAGTTCGAGCACGGCCCAAGGGCAGCCGAGAGTGACGACCATCTTCTATTCTTTTGTCGGATGCAAGAGCTTCTTGTGAAGGCACGGGACCAGATGGCAAAGACGCAGCAATGCATGAGTCAACAGGCCAATCACCAACATCTTCCTTGTCCATGCCACGTCGACAACCTCGTATGGGTCTCCGCCTTGGAATTCAGCCTCGAACAAGATCTCTCTCGCAAGCTCCTCCCGAAATGGATGGGGCCCTGGCCGATCGTGGCACCTACTCGGGATGCACCCGAAGGGGCCCAACGGTTGTGGAGGGGCCCACAAGCCTCGTGTCATCCAGCACATGCCCTGGATGCTCACGGCAGCACTACAGGCCGCACCACTCACTCATTTATTTATTTATTTATTTTGTGATGTGTTGTCCTACATTTATCTGTTCATACGACGTTTCAATCTGTGCAGGTCCCAAGTCGACGTCTTGGGCCACGTACACAAACAAGGTCCTTTTTAAGCCAGACGAGTTTTTCGCGCCTCGCTGCATCTGCGGCGAGGTTTGGATACCCGGTAGGGTACCAAGTAGGTCGTTTCGAGGCCAGTACCTGAGGCGCGCCCAGCAGGCTAGTTATAGCTGGGTTGAGGCTGGGTAAGGACAGTTTGAAATGCTCACTTCTTGAGCGACACACTGTTGGTGGAGCATTGCACTGTTTAGCGTTGCGCTACAGAGTTGGAGGCTAAACACCGAAAGGCAGAAGAGCGGTGGCCCTACCTGCGTTAGGGGACTTACCTGGCGCCATAGCTAGGACTCCCTGTGCGCCCGCGACCTGCACACGACAACATCAGGACGACGGTCAGTTCGGCGGTAGCACCTACAAGTGAGACAGCGAGGAAGGCAACACCTTCTCCTTCTACGTTGGTCTCCCTCTCTCTCCCTCCCTCCTCTCTCCTTTCTTCTTATTCTTCTTCTTCTTCATCAGATACGAGAGAGAGAGCGGTTAGAGCGCCCAGGATGTGATCCGACATTTTTCAGGCAGACATTGATTGGGCGTCGACAAGGGACAATTTTGGACTTTGCTATTGCGATCTTGATCTTCTCCCTCGCCTCCATCTTCGTGTCGCCTCTCCCCCCATCTCTAATATGTGATACCTTCTTCCATGTATGCGGTCCCTACTCCACTCTCATGTGTGATGTATGATGGGATATGGCGTCAGTCTCGGTCAGGCCAGGATTTATCTTTGAAGTCTTCTAATGCGCTACTTTTTGCCATTTTGTATGTATCAGGATGTACATTGCCTATTGATGTTTCACTGGCATTGCATTGTCCACTCGGACCTTTTCCTCACATTACGGATCCTTGGCTCCATGTACATTGCCCAACCGGCCATGTATCCTCTTTCACCCCATCCTTCGTTTCCAACTCCGCCTGCCACTCTTCATCCTATTCGCCACCCTCTCCATCCTCTTCCCAAACCCACGAGAACACGAACACACATCGGGCCCATACCAGGGCGGGTTGCAAAAGAAACACATTGCCCACTTTCAAAACGTGTCACGCATGAAAATAGAATTGGGCTGAGGCATCACCAAAACAAACGTGCATGAGGGATGAAATGACACATGGGAAACTTCCTGACCACACCAACACCGAAACACACGTGCTTTGGTCGAGCAACGAGGGGGGGGGGTGGGGTTGGGGGTTGGTTGGTTGTGGGGGGTGTTGTTGTGGGGTTGGGTGGCAAGGCATGAGCGGCAAAGGTGTGTGCTATCCCTGTACTTGCAGAAACCCCCTGATCGCCCGACTTTGCATTTCAGCGGTCACCATCTGGCATCCAATGCTATCCACTTTGTTCGTCTTTCTGTGCATCGTGCGTGCGCACACTTGTCAATCGTCGAACTAGATTCCCCCACTTCCGCTGAGGCTTTGGAATGGACTCACGATTATCCAAGGTGGACATTATGGCTATGATTGTTTGCAATTGTGGGTACCATCTTCCGCCGAACAGAATGTATGCTCATTATAGCTGTATTTGAGGCAACTTCCAGTCTGGTAGATATAGCTATAATGACTGTGCGGCGTGCGCTCTATTAGGGGGAAGAAGGTCGTCAGTCACAGTTCTTGGTGCATGTGTCTCGAGTTGATCACGTGTACTCTGCGTGCAGTGGGTGGGCGTTTTGAGTTGGTCTGAAGGCATACTCACACAGGGAAAGGACTTTTTCGATCAATCTCTTGACGTAATGGCGGTAGGACACGTGCACAGGATTCACCCTTTTGCTGTTTTCTCTGTTTTTTTTTTTTTTTTTTTAACATAGCGAGTTGATACGAGCATCCCCAGGAGGTGATACGAGCATCCTCCTGGGGGTGGCCTCCGTTCTATTAGTGGGGGGCTTCACTTGCTGGGAAATGCGTCCAGAGTCCCATTTGTACAGAAACTGATACTCTAAGCGCTGGTAACTGGACGGCATTGATTGCTTTTCTTTCAAAATTAAAAATGCTCCAATCTATTTGTGGGGAGCAGCAAGTGCCGGGAACCGGGCCCAGCGTCCCTTATAATTGGAATACATTAATGATTGATGAGAATTTGGGATGATTCAGGAACACTTCAGGATGATTGAGAAAATAAGCTAGTGATTGATGCTGACTACTCAGAATGCTTATCTACTCAGATCTCACATACTACCCTAACCCTAATCTCAGGTATCCGTACCAACGGCATTGCTTGCTAGTGTGAGTCTTTTAGCAACAGCTTACTCTGGCTGGCACAAAATTTCAGGGGGAGTCTGATGCTTGATGTCCAACCGACCACCTTTCCTGCACCTCTCTCTTGCGCTCATCATGTGCTTCTTTCTGTTTAGTAGTGGATGAAATACTTGTGCGATAACAGACGTGTTCAGCGAAAGAAGCGCTGTAAGCAGAACAGGTAAGCAGCACTTGATCCTCCTCGCGCAGTCCTGCTTGCCCACCACCGTGACATCTCTCCAGTAGGGTGTTGCGAGTCTGGACTCATCAAGCTTGTGCTCGCCAACATTGCGCTGCCTTTTTTTCTTAGCTAGATGGAACCTGCCCGCAGGGTACTAGTGGTGTCTGCTCGCACCAGCACCTCTAGTAGCCTCTAGGGCGTTTGGAAAAAAAAAAAGGAAAAAAAAAAAAAAAGAAGAGGTGTCTTCTTCGCAAACTTCTATTCTGGACTTCTGAAGCTATCCAATCGCCGGACTGATCAAACTGTACAGCATATTAGGGAGAGAGCTTTTCCCCATGCAAAAGGATAGAACACCCAGGCTGAACAAGTATGCGGACTGACATGCAGACCAAGAACATTTGGAATGATCGAACATTTGAGTGTATAGGTCATCTAACAGGTCCAGTGACATATAGTATGCTGTGTGGTGGAGGAGGCCCACTGTGGAAACAATATCCGATAAAAACAAGCATACACAGACAGTGGCCACATGGGTGCAGGGCAATGGCACACATGGGCACAGGTGTAATAGCAAGTGACAAACACAGGTTCGGTCTGTGAATCCATGTGGCCTTTGGGGTTCTGCAGACACTGTTTCAATGGGCAAGCCCATGTGGGTTGTCATGACATTGGTCGAAGCTGGCTGTGCTAATAGGGCTTTTCATGGAAGTAGCTTCGGGGGTCTGCTGTGCATTTTGTATTGGGAGGCTGGACCCATTTTCCCCACCAATGGAACCGAGCAACCAGCGATCTTACTAAGGGAGGGTGCTTGTACCAGCCCCCCTAGTAGGGGGAGCCTGGTCAAAACAAATAATTAATACACAAATAAATAATAACATTTGGGGGTCTGCAGATGCTAAGGCCAGTCTGCGCTGTTTTCATTTGGGACACTGGGCCCGGTTCGCAGCACGTGCGGCTCCCCACGAATAGATTGAAGCTTTGTTTCAAAAAAAAAAAAAAAAAAAAAAAANGGGGGGGGGGGGGGGGGGGGGGGGGGGGGGGGGGGGGGGAGGAATTAGGGAGCTTCCGGAACACGCCACAGCCCTACGGCCCGTCCCTCGTCCCCGTCCTGGGGATAGGGGAGCTTCTGGAACACACCACACCCCTAGGGCCCGTCCCTCATCCCCGTCCTGTTCCCCACACAAGGAGGCCGGCCTCACTTGGAAGCAGAACACAAGACCCATGTTAACCATTTTAAGGTGTATGGATTGCACCAGCAAGGACACATGTTGCTGGCATATGTACAATTGTCCCAGTTAACCATTGTTGAAAAGGGGAAGATCCTAACCGTGGACAAAAAAAAGTTCATTAACTTCGTTTTATTTTTCTTTGAACTTCGTTTTCTGGATTGTCTTTTTATGGATGCGTTTTCCGGATTGTGTTCTTTGTGATGGTGTTCTTTTGGATTGTGTTACCATGGTTATTAGTTGTGGAAACCTGCCATCATAACCTCGAAGGCGACTCGAGGCAGAATAGATAGTACTGGATATGTATTTCAAAACTGATACGTGTGGTATGTTGACACTATTAATATGATAACAAGAATACCATAGTAGATAGTACTGGATATGTATTTCAAAACTCATAGGTGTGGTATGTTAACACTATTAATAGGATACTAAAAATACCATAGTAGATAGTACTGGATATGTATTTCAAAACAAATAGGTGTTTAATAGGATACCAAGGATACCATTCAAACTACCAGTACCTTCAAACGTTTCCAACCATTTGTATACAACCACAACTTTTGATTGAACAGTGCTACCAAACGTACTTCTTGAGGAACAAATTGACCCTATTTTTCATTTAATTGTAGTAAGTCTAAAAATTATATTTTACATTAATGATAGGCCGTCATGGGGCAATCGACCATTGCAAAAAGCCAATACCATCAATCAATCGGGTAAATCAAAATCAAATTGAATATAACATAGTCTAACCTACATCTAATGCAAACTAATCAAATCAAATCCTAGCAAATTAAATCAGACGAAGTCAGATCTAAAATGTTTTTTACCTTTATGGTAGCATTTCCCGCTCCCAAGGCTCAATCCCTGGAGATCGCCCTTACCGGTGTACAGTTTCAGTGCCCTGTGTGTGTTTGAACCCGCAACCTGTGCCTTGGAAGTTGCCTGTTTGCTTGTTATAGGTAGTCTGGTCATTGGGTTCGGAGCCGTAGGTCTTCCGTGTGTGTACGAACAAGTTGTTGAGTGTGCAGGTGTCTGTGGAGTAGAGGGCTAAAATGAGGAAGAAGGCGGCCATAGCCGTCACATCAACAGCCAGTAGTGTTGCGTATGTGTGAGTGTGCGCGTGAGTGTGTTTGTGTTCGAGTTGTGTGTGTACGTGTGTCGGGCGATCCGGAGAAATCCAGTGTGTGTGTACGAACAAGTTGCCGAGTGTGCCACTGTCGGCCATAACTGGCCAAGACAAGTTCAAATCTGAGTTGCATTCTGGGCTTCATTATCTTTGAGCTTTATAGCTCGTCGCCAACTTTATCCTCATCTGTTTGTACGCATGCTGAAGGTCGAAGTCGGCCAGACTTTGCAAATCGATCAACGTCATATTGGCGAAGTAGTCCCAGAATTGGAGTAATAAAATGTTTTACTATTCTTATTTCACTTTTCACCTTGCTACGACAATCAAATGGTTCAATACTCCCAGAATTAGATGCAAGGAAAATGAGCGACAGGCGCCGATAGCAAATTCCAAAAACCAAGCAGCATAATACACATGAAACCAGATAGTCTTGACCTCGAAACAAAAGCAGACTATCCCCAACCTCGAACATAGATGGGCAGCAGTGTTTGTTTTCTAGCTCTATCATCGCCCCCTGGGCTTTGTGCATGTTGTCCAGTGCTAGCTGCATAAGACTTTCATATCGGTCAGCGAACTCCAAGGTTCCCGGTGCAGCAGTGGATTGGTTCTCAAGTAGCAAGAAATCTAGAGGCAGTCGAGGCTTAAAAGTTAGGGGCAGACTGTTGGGGCTCACCCCTCTATCGCACTGTGCACAGCGTTGTTGTACAAGTTGACATAAGAACGCATCTCATCCCAATCCACCTAATTAGGCTTGATGTAGTGCCTCAGCAAGTGTTGTACAGTGGGGTTCAGCTGCTCTGCAGTTGAGTCCCTTGTTTAGCAGCTGCAGCCTTCCACTGCTCACTCGTGAATCGTACATCACAATCACTATTGATTGACTTCGGCAGGAAAAAGTCTCTGACCCAGTTCTCTTTAAACAGTCAGATTAGGTACTCGGTCTGTTTCCGGTATAGCAACTAACCTAGCATACTTACAGAACCTATCCACAATGAAAAAGACGTATCTCATACCACTCTTGTTGATGACCAGTGTATCCATAAAATCCATGGACAAGCTCTCACCAGACCTATCCAGAATCGGAAGGGGCTTGAGTAGCCCAAGAGGGGCCTGTGTACGTGGCTTGTCCCTCTAACACACCTGACTGACAAGTCTCCACGTACAGCTTCGCGTCTTTCGTCATGGTGGGCCACGAAAACTGCTGCAACAAGTTAGCTGCAGTCTTTTTGTAACCAAAATGCCCGGTAGCATCCTGACACTCACCTAAAAACAAACTACTCAAAGACTCTCTCCCGGCATCGACGAACAGCATGCCATTGACCAACACAAACTCATCCAAAGTCACCTTGTCTTTCGCCTCTAATCTGTGTATGATCTCTGCCATGAACGGATCCTCGCGATAGGTTTCCACCAAGGACTGAATAACATCGTCTGCAAGCCCAAACTCAGTGATCAGTGCACCAAGGAAGTCTGGCCTACGCGACAACGCATCAACAACCTTAATGTACTGCCCTTTGATGTACTGAGATTCAAAGTCATACAGTTACTTCAATCCAACGTTTCAAAGCATCGGAGAGTACAGGCTCTGTCCTCATCCACCTCAGGGTTTGATGACCAGTCCTAACGTAGAAGAATCTCCCAAGGAAATAGTGCCTCTTTTATCCACTCCCAGAGGGTGTCAAGGCATGTGAGATCCGACAAGGGTGTCGACGCTATGCTGCAGTTTTTCACGAAATTGCCATAGCATACGGTCTATCCCAAGAAGGATCTCACCTCATTCACAGACTGAGGACGTGGCCAGTCATAAATGCTGGCCACCTTCACGTCATCGAGCTTCAATCCCTCCGCACAAATCTCATGACCAAGATACAAGATCCAGGTGCGGCCAAATTCACACTTCACCCCGTTAATCTTGAATTGGTGTTGCCGGAGGAGACTCGATACTTTATCCAAATGGGCTACATGCTCCTCGACGGTCCTACTAAAAGTATGTCATCGAGGTACATGAAAGATCCGGTTCATTGCGTGCTGAAAGGTGCCAGTAGTATTGCAAAAGGTCGAAAGGCATCACCACAAACTCGTACAGACCATACCTGGTCTGAAAAACGGTTTTGCGTTGATCGTCGGGCAGAATTGCAACCTGATGGTACTCGAATTTCAGATCTATTTTAAGTACCCACACCCTTGCACTCGGTCCAACCAGTCATCGATGCGCCGTAGGGGCTCTGTGTTTTTCACGGTGATGGCATTGAGGTCTCTATAGTCAATGCACATCCTCAATGTTCCCGCCTTCTTTGGTACAAATAGGACAAGAGACCCAAAAGGGGAGACACTCGGCCGCATCCAGCCCTTCTCTATGAGTTCCTCTAGTTGTTGACGAAGCTCATCGAGCTCCGCTGGAAACATCCGGAACCTGGGGTGCAGGTTGTTGGACCTGTTGCTAACCTGTACACTAGGGCCCGTTGAGAACCCGCCTATCAAAGGCATACCAAGGTGGGAAGCAGCGTGTACTGATACCGAAGGAAGCGTAGATGGGACTACCTCGGTTACCAGTGGGACAAAAGGAGGAGGTTGTACCACGGGCCAAGCACCTGGTCCAAATGGTGATCGTGTAGCTTGCACTCGCTCGACCAGCACGGCCAGGCTCCTCTGATCGTCTTGCAAGAGTGACGTATGGTAGTCCTGCATCTCCACTACATCTAGCAAGACTGTCCTAACGGTCCTTACATCGTCATCAATGTTTGTCGCGTCCATCTCCTCTAACTCTCTTATGTCCGCTTCTCTCCGCTGCATCCTTGCTCTCCGTCTGATCATTCTCTCCTTCTCTGCTTGTATCTCATCTAATGCCTGCTGTAGTGCTTCGTGAGCGCTTGCTCGCCGAATGGCGACCTCCTCGGCAGTCAACACTAATTGCTGGATAGCCATCACACTAGCGGACTGACTCTGGGCCAGTGCATTCGTTGCACCTACAGCCCTTGAACTAAAAACCTGGGAACTTTGTTCCGTCTCGGAAATACTCACTTGAGAGCCCTGTTGTGCAGAAGTGGCCATTTCGACCGCTGAAGCAACTACCTCTCTTGTGAAAGCACTGCTTGACTTCGCATCCCTGCCTGAACATGAGGCGGTCTCCCTCGGCTCCTAAAGCTGCGTGGACCAACGGGAGTGTACGTCGTGTCGAATGCAAGATCCGATTGTCCGGATTAGGGTCCTCCTCGTCGCTCATATGCTATTGCAGTATCCAATGTTTGCACTAAGACACACTTGGTTACCGACAGCAACGTAGTGCTCGGACCAATTTAAAATCATACAAATAATTAATCGGTGACATTGTAATAGGATGCACAACTGGGTCCAACAGGTAAGTCCAAATTCCTACAAACCAAAATATTTTATTTGACTAGTCCGCGAACAGAAAGCAAATAAGCAAAATCAGAAAGTTCTACCTATGTTGTCTATCAAATGTGTTAATGGTTGTACATCTAACTAATCAAAATAAAATAGAATCATTTGTATGGTTGTTTGCAGAGTGCAATTGTTCCCGAACTTATCACCTGAAATCTACCCCTCCCTCAATTCTTCTTAATGCCACTTGACGTCAGCGTTCCTAAGCAATCCAAATAGTGTGCGTGTCTAAAGGTGCGCACACGGCCCACCCATGTGCCCCAAGTCAATGCTGAGCTGGCCAGCCGTGCACCACGTTTACCCTCACGTGTAGTTTAAGGACGGCCCCCAAGGTCCTCAGGAATTATTTAACGTCGCAAACAGGATGACGATCACAGCCAATGGAAGTTACCCCGCCGACAATTATTTATAAACGTCCGGTTCTCGTCTCCCCCCCTCATGACCTATCTATAGTGCAGCTAGCAGACAAGAACAAAGCAACAAAGAATGCGTGCTCTACTCCCGGTGTGTTGGCATGGTGACCGTGACCCAGTGCTTCGTCCAAGGCCCTCAGATGGCCATGCCCTCTCCTTCCAAATGCTCCACGTGAACAATGCCAACTCTCAAGGTTGAGCGCACTCGACTCCTCACATGAGAGGACAATCAAGATAGAAAACACATCCTCTTGGTAAGAAGTGTCCCATAGGGTAGATAAGGTTAAGAGCAACGTACCTCAAAATAGCTGCCCCCAACCTCACATATTCTCACCAGATGACCCAACGTCGTTTGTGATTACCAATCATTGCCTTGGAACAACCAGCATTACACGGTCGTTCCACCTCAGCATCAATCGCACATCATATAGTTCTCATCACACTCCGAAACACCCAATATCACAACTTAGCCTTCCTGGCAATACCCCTCTCCACCTAGCTCGCCTTCGCCCTCCCTACTGCAAACTACCCACGTTCTCTCACCCAGTTGACCCCGTGCATGCACCGCATAAGCAAAAGACAAGCGCCAGATTACCACAACGTACCACAAAATGCCAGCAAAATGAGCGATAGCGAATTCCAAAAACCAAGCAGATTCATACACATGAAACCAGATAGTCTTGACCTCGAACCAAAAGCAGAATTGCAACTCGAGTTCCACCAAAAAAAAGCACAGCAAAAGCTCACAAGTAACAATGTTGGAATAGTCTCATCATCATCAACAATTAACCAATGGCGAATCCCTATCTGGCGCTTCACGCCCAGACTACGAATGGCAGTTGCTATCTAGCCTATCTACAATACGCTGTGATGTCAACAGCTTCCCGAGGTACGAGCAGATCTCGGCCAATGTCGTTCGCCTCAAGCACCAAGTCTCACGCTTCACTCACAACCTCGATCCCCCACACAGATGCCACGTGCACCTAAGGACCACCACGCGCCCCATCCAGCTATGCGAAGGCCAACTCAGTTATGGCTGCCTACTTCCCTGCTCGCTCGTGAGCACGTATGTAGTCACTCCAGCAGTTGGCGCAGCAGCACTTGTGCATAAGGAGCGAGTGCCCAAATGTCAAATGCGGAGTCAGGCACTTCCTTTATGGACGTGCCTTTGACGCAGTACCGTTGACGCATGGAAGACTGGGCACGTGTGTTGATGTGCTGGTATGTCTATAGTGTATGATGGTATCTCTATAGTGTATGATGGTATGTCCTCTCCTCTACAGTGACTTCTAGGACAGGCCATGGTCCTCTATACGCAGGTAAGAGCTTTTGTGAGATGTTCTCCTCGGGTGCAAACTCTTTAGACTTGACCCAAACTAAGTCGCCTACCTGAAACTGTTAAGGTCGGCGGTGCATATTAGCTTGCTCAATCATACGATGTTGGGCCTTCCTTAGGTTTTTAATCCCCTTAGCAACTTCTTGCTCATGCTTCAATGCAAACTCCTGGGTGTCGGGCAATAATCTTCGTATCTGATCCCGGTTCAATCCTTCAAATGGTCTCCTTGGTCTAAAGGACTAACGCAGCTCATTAGGGGTCCTACGAGTAGCTAGATGAACATTGTTGTCATAGGCACTTGCTACCTTGGGAAGCATCTCATACTTGTTCACCTGATCCGGTCTAATCTACATTCTGAGTAGCTTTTGCAAAATCTTATTCATTTGTTATGTCTGGTCGTTCGTCTTCGGTGGTCGTAATGCTGACATCAACAACTTAGACCCATAGACTTTCATAAGATCCTGCCAATTCTGGCTGGTGAACCGTGCGTCTCTATTACAAACTATGGACAATACTAGACCGTGCTCGTTTACCTATAACTAAATCGGTACGTGCCTCTAAAGGCCAAGGTACGAAAATTGCGTACTGACCATAACTGGACTTTTGCAATACCTACATTTGACCCCAGTATCCATAAAGTCGATGGAAACTGACTCTCCAATTCTTGATGAAATAGGCCGGGGTCTGAGAAGACCTAATAATGCTCTAGTCACCGTCTTATTGTGCAGGCAAACTTTGCAGTTGCGCACATATTCTATGCAATCCACTTTCATGCGTTCCACGTGCAAGACATCATCAAGTCAGCTAAACTTTTTTGTCGTCCGAAGCGCCCCTCCATATCGTGGCATTCCCCTGAGATCAAACTACGGATCTCTTCACTGTTGAGGACGAACAATCCGTCAACGACATTGGTCTTCTCAAACAATAGCCCCTTCGTGGTTCGATAGCGTGGCTCACTATCAGGGGCTTCCCTTACTTTCTTCAACAACTCGCTACGAATCAGGTCTTGTGCATATGCAACTTTAAACTTGTGCTGCAGATTGCCCCCTATGTCTAGATAATGCACTATCGCGCCGAGTAATCAGCTCTAGGGGCATTGACTAACACGTTATACTTCCCTTTAACGGGCTTAAACTTGAAGTCAAATTGGTCTATTTTAGCAGCCCATCTGGTCAACTGTCATCTTGGCTTGGGTATTTAACCATCTAAGTGTCTCATGATCTGAATACACCTTGAAGTGCCTCCCAAGCACGTAGTACTTCCAATGGTCTACGACCTGCCTGAGAGAGAGTTCTCTCTCGTATGTCGATCCTGAAACTTTCTCTGAGGGCAGACAGGCTGACATTAACTCTACCGGTTTGTAACCATTGTCGTAATTTTGCTGCAAAACAGCGCCTATGCCATACTGCCTCGCATCTGTAATGACGACAAATTGCAATGACGGATCAGCAACATTGAGGACAGGGTACTCTATCAAGGCCTTCTTCGATTTCTTGAACGCCGACGTGCAATCCTAATCCCACTTTCAAATTGCTTCTTTTTTCAGTAGTCTACGAAGGGGAGCAACGATCGTGCAGAAGTTCCCGTAGTAGTTAGCCAATCCTAAAAATGATCATAACTCGGTCAGAGTTCGAGGAGTTAGCCAATCTCTAATCGATGCAATCTTGTTGTCCTCTGGTCAAATATTGTCTCCACCTAATACATGCCCAAGTAAACGATCTCGATCTTGGCCCACTCACACTTCTTTGTGTTGACCTTAATGCCTCAGATGGCCCTTATGCTCCTCGAGCGTCTTATTGAACACTAAGATGTCGACTAAATATACTACGACGAACCTATCTAGCCACGCCCTAAACAAGTCGTTCATGCAGCGCTGAAAGGTGGCCCGTGCGTTAGTCCAAACGGTATCACCGTATCACTATTAACACGTAATGCCCATATCTTGTCTAGAACGCCGTTTTGTACTGCTCGTCAAGATGAGCCTCTATTTGATGCTACCCTGACTTTCAAGTCTATATTCGAGAAGTACGTTCACCTCTACACTCGATCTAACAAGTCATCTATATGGGGCAGCGGCTCTGCATTCTTAATCATGATGGCGTTCAATCCTCTGTAGTCTATACACATACGCAACTCCCCCTCTTTCTTTGGGACGAATAGAACAAGTGCGCTAAAAGGTGATGAACTAGCCCTTATCCATCCTTTCTCCAGAAGCTCATCGAACTGCCTGCGAAGCTTCTCTAGTTCTTTGGGAGACATCATGTGGACTCCTTGGGGCGTCCTACTGCCAATTTCTATCTCAATGCGGTGTCGGATCGGTCTCGACACTACACCCAAAGTTGCTTCAAACAAATCTTTGTACTCTTCCAACAACTGGCAATAGTAGGATGAATTATAGGCCACGAACACCTAAAATCGGCCTAACATAGGCTACGAACACCTAGCACAGGCTACTGCCAAGTCTAGCGGAGGCAGAAGCGTTGAGACAGCAAAGTCCGAGGGGCTTTTATACCTCGGACTCATGGTATAGGCGGGCTTGCTTGACTTCGCCTCGCGGACTAGGGAGCCTGCACTCGTGCTCTCTAAGGTGCAATGTGGCCCCTGCTGCCTCTCCCCAATTTGTCCCTAAAACTTTATAGAGTTGGAGATTCTCCTTTACCAGAAGAGTAAAGGAATGAAGGACCTATTTCACCTTCACCTCTTTCTCCAGGTGGAAGTATGCCTAAACTTCCCCGACGTACTCCTTGACTCGCATCCTACTTTTGTCTGCCAGGATATTGGCTACATGTTCTTGCAATCGTTGGACTTTTTCAATGCTTTACGACTAACATAGCTCCTCGTGGCCCCACTATATATAACAGCTCGTACTCTAGCTTTGAAGATTTCTACTTCTACAACGATGACTTGTCCTTTCCCATCTTTCTTCATCTTTGCCCAGTCTTGCCTTCTCTCCTTGAACTCTTCAGCTACGCTTGTAAGGGAAGAGACTAGAGAGACCCTGATGCAAGCAATCTCTGGACAACTTACTTAACACTGGCCAGCAACCACTGCCATGGAGATATGTGGACTGGGAGACTCTACTTTGTGCGCGCGCAGAGACCCACGTACTCCTAAGGGAGGGGCAGTTGCAACCCCTACCGGCAACTGTCTTTCACTTTCCTAGAAACAACAGAATTTCTATACTCGGGACAAAATTTAATGATGTGGTCGGGATACCCGCAGAACACACACTGAGACCTAGCAATACGACCCAAGTCCACCCAAGGTCATCCCTCGGGCCGACTTAGGTGCCACCATCCTTGTATGGGAGGTGACCAACTCTGGCGAGGGCCGTTAGGCGGGGGACCTTGACCCCTTCCTCCCGATTGACTGTCCCTATTGCTGCCAACCCCCTATCCGCCTTGTCCTCGACCAACAGGGGCCCGGGCATTTCAGTCGGTCGTCGTCCTCCTTGCTGCCTCCCTTATCTGCACTACTCTCTTCCTCCTCTAGCCCCACTCAATATCCGAGTAGGTAATCTCCTCAGCACCACTTTCTTCCATCGTTAGAATCAGCTATCCTTGGACTTGACATGGGCAGAGATGGTGCGTCCCTTCCGCATTTTTCCTTTTCTGAAATCCTTGTGCCAAAACACGATACTTGGCGACGCTTGTGCAGCGAATGAAACAGCCTCTCTACTAAGTACATCATACATGATGTTTGGCTGTTGCTTTTGGGTGAAGAAATGCCCTTGCACATACTCAAGAAATGTGCGGTCGAAGAGTTGGACTAACTGTGTGCCAATGACTCCATATCCGGGCACAACAAGCAACTCATCCATGGCAGGCTTAAGGGCATGCACACTCTTCCACTGCCGTGTGTGGATCATCTGTAGTCTGTCGAAGGCTTCAAGTCCCCACGTGACATCTGAAAATCGCCTCCTAAGGGACTTACATAGCTTGGAGAGGGGGGTGACTCGTGACTTCGTGACCATATCATTGTCACAATTTGCGGCCTGTGCTAGCTCCCTCACAAAGCTGGTCGCTTCATCTCGTAACGCCTGGAAGGCCACCAAAACATGATCTTCTGGCACGACGCCCTGTAAGTACAGATAGGACTTTATGTTGGCCTCCCAATTGTCAAAGTCCTCTCCCTTCTTTCCACTGAAGGGCTCAGGGAAACGAACCTCGACCTTCTCGCCGCGTGGGGCAGTCTCCTCTTCCTTGGAAGCCACTAACTTGTCGCCCTCAATGGCGCCCGTGCAAAAATTTTTAGTCTTCCTAATCGCGAGGTGGACTTGGTCCACCATGTACTTCATCATATTGTGTGGAACGTCTTTGAATCCTGCGCATTGCTTCTAGCTTAATATCATGATTACGAAGATTCTCTTTCTATTCGCTCTGCCGCTTCCAGACATCTAACTCTCTCTTGGGATAAACGCCACCTCCATGCCAACTGTTGTTCCTCCTCCTTCGCTCTTCTCCACAAAGAGTCCCTTTCTGCCTCCAACTCTCTTCTAGCCACTTCTCTCTCCTCTGGGGTATCACTAACTCAGCGCGGTCAGTAAGGCTTCTACACTTCGTGTCCGGGTGTCTAATTTAGCTGCTAACTCGGTTTCTTCCCGAATCTTCCCAATCCTCGTCTCTGTCAGTTTTAAATCTTTTTTTGTTCGCTCTGCCACTTCCAAATGTCTTAACTCTCTCTTGGGATAAACACCACCTTCCGAGCCAATTGTTGTTCCTCCTTCGCTCTTCTCCGCAAAAAGTCTCTTCCTGCCTCCAACTCTCTTCTAGCCGCTTCTCTCTCCTCTGGGGGTATCACCGACTCAGCTGCTGATCTGCTTTGACTTTTGCCTTTGCTTCTACCGTTGCCATCTTCTCCTCCTGCTCCTTTGTCCATATCTCTATCTCTTCCTCCATTTGCTTCTTTTTCGCCTCCCATTCCTCTCGCAGGGCTACCATCTTCGTCTACTTGATCAATTCCCTCTTCTCCATCTTCTCCTTCTACATCAGAAGGGGGGCAGCTTTCTGTTCCTGCTCCCTACTATAGAGGTGGTACTAATTCCGGACCTGGTGGTCACCATAGTGAAAGTGCGCAATCAAAAAAGATTCCGCTCCTCAACACGTATACCTACCAGTTTGGACTCACGTCTAAAGGACTTCCTATCCACTACTCGCGTATGTTCTAGGCTGTCACTACAGGACTCTCAGGCTAATTAGGAGGCCTTTTAAGGAGATCCCCCAAACTCCTCAAGAATTCTTTACCGTCGCAGACATGACGGCGCAATCAGTCGAGTCCTCTCAAGACTTTGATAGTTGGACGCACAGCCCACAACTCGAAGTTTGGGCCTACCATGCCACAATGAGCAGCCCGCGGGTTCGTACCGGTCCTTGGAGGTCTTGTCCCCGGGACGTGTCGGTCGTCAAACGCGGCCTTTAGCCTTACCAAGTCCTCTGTGGGTTTGGGCTCGCAGCTCTACGACCACATCCACAAAGTCCTGTCGACCTGGACAGAGGTGCCAGGGAGATATGACTGACTCGGACAGACCTGACGTCCGCAAGTACCAAGGTGAGGGTGCACATCCACAGGGTACGGGTTAGGCCAAGGCTTGGAAAGAGAATACCGCTCGCCTTTTGCTCCAGCTTGAAGGTCTTGGTCAACCTCTGGTCAACGTTGGCCAAATCCTCGGGTCAACCCTCCAACCTCCGAGCTAGGGTGGCCAACCTTCTCCTTCATTGCCCTCTTCTTCTTCTTCCTCCTCCTTTCTCTTTGGGTCACTTCTTCCTCTTTTGTCGTTGGTCATCTTTTTCTCCAAGCTTGGCGGCTATGGCTGCCGTCCACTATGGCCTCCTCTCTCTCCCTCTCTCTCTCTCTCTCTCTCTCTCTCTCTCTCTCTCTCTCTCTCTCTACCGCTCCTCGACTATGGTGGATTTCTCCTTCCTCGCTTGCTTGAGCTCTCTTTCTCCTTCCTCGCTTGCTTGAGCTCCAACGTGGACAACGGGTACCTTCTCTGATACCAGTGAAATCAGACTGCACTCCAAACTTGCTTACAACATGCATACAAGGGACTGATGGCAAAACCAAGCTCTCCAACTCATAATCAACAATGAACTTGCACTTAAACTCTGTTCAAGTCAGCTGTACAACTTTCTGCTATGGCCCCCGAACACTATCTCTACCACCAGCCTCTCTCTCCCTCACGCCGCATGTATGAGGATCTACCCTGAATGTCCACGCTACACAGACACACACCCTCTGTACACTCTATGTGTGACAACAGCTAGGTGGCTATGGCCGCTGTCGTCTTTCTCCTAGCTATGGCCGCCATCGTCTTCCTCCTGGCCAACTATGGTCGTCGTCTTCCTCACTGCCCACTTCAGCTCCGATCAACTTCAGACCTCCAAGCACAAGTCAACAAGGCAGCGCTTCCGCATCGCTCACGGGCGAATGAATGAATGGTTGGACGCTGCCTCTTTATTTACACTTCTTCAGAGGTGGCCGGGCCCTGCCTCAAAATGTGTGGGCCTGGGCCTCTAAACGCATGGGCCCCGCGTCTGGAAGTTTCCAAACCGCGTGGGCCTAAATGGCCCAAAACGCATGGCTGCTGGGCCCCAGGATGCGTGTTCCGAAACCTTCCGCATACCTCGTGACCAGAACCATCCCCCACGTGCAGCCCTTCCCTGATACTTGCTGACTGGACCGGCCTACAAGGACCTACAGCCTTCTAGAGCCTACAGACCTACAGGCTGCCTCTAGGCCCTTAGTAGACTCAAGTAGAGATTTCTAGAACAAACCTTCCTACAGACCTAGGGATCAAGTCCAACTTCCCTACCTACGGCCTAACCTATGACACAGGACAGGTCGAGGGTTCGAATCTCACATAGTCACCAGGTAGATGTACAGGGCACAGCCATAGGTCTAGGGATTGAAGCTCACTCAGCACACAAGGGAAATGTACAGGGTTCAGGCATAGGTCTAGGGATCAAATATCAGTATCTGCAAATGTTGTGTCAACCGATCTGAGAGGAAGCCACTTCGTTGTGCTCGAAAGACTGATCAGGAAGCCCGTGGGCATCAAGCGGGAAAATCAAGTAACCTGCCTTTCGCTTCCATCATATGCGCTTCCTGCGAAGGCAAGTTTGTGGGTGTCCAATAGGAACTTAGCAAGGGGAATCTGAGTGCACAATGACGTGTCTCCGTTTGTTCTGGACAAAGTGGAAGGACGGGAAAACTTGGCGAGATTGTTTTTTGACAAGTTCATCGAAAGTCATGGTGAGAACCTCAGTTTAGAAAGAACAAATGACGTGCAGTAACCCGCTTAATATGCCTCGTGGAATGACTAAGGGCCTGGCCAGGCCACAACCCGGCCTCAGGCCAAAGGGGCAAGAGACCCCAGAAGTGGTGCCAGGGCCTGAGCGCCGACAGTTGACTTCAGGCAACTGTCTGAGGCTCAACAGCCAAAGTCGACGTGGACCCAACCCAGGCTGCCCTTCAGACAAGTCTGAAACACTAAGCGATCCGGGCCCTCCGCTGTGAGTGAATCTGGGCCGCCGTGGGTGACCTTGTGGGAGACCTGAGGCAGGTCAACTCGGTCTATCGCTACATAAGAGGCAGGTCAACTCGGTCTATTGCTACATAAGACCCTGTGGGAGACCTGAGGCAGGTCAACTCGGTCTATCGCTACATAAGACCCTGTGGGAGACCTGAGGCAGGTCAACTCGGCCTATCGCTACATAAGACCCTGCGTCCAGGAGTCAACATTCGGTGTTGCTATGCTGACTTGACGCTAGCTGGATGCTGGCTGTGCGCTGGCACTGGGGACGACAACGCCAGACTGAGGCAGCATGCTAGCGCCTTCTCTGCTGAGCGCCAGCCTCTGCTGATGTGGCGCATACCACCTGTCTTCATCACTGATGTGGCCACGCTGTCTGCATTGGGTGACTGGATGCGACGAAGAGGGAGATCAGGATCTGTGGATGATTGAGGATCGCGATACTTACCTGAAAGTTAATGTCCATACTGTGCGCTATTGATTGTCTCCAACATCCTCACGAGAGAACTGTGCCACGTGGCACTTCAATGTGATCAAAACCTGTGAGACTCGTTACTGCCTACTGTTTGTTGACGTGAAGGTGAGGGGAAGTCAGTAGGAGTGGGAAATGTTGGGCTATTCTCTTGGTGGTCATTGCTGGTCGTTATCTCTTCCACCCTCTAATCTGTCTATTCTTCCTCCACTCTCTTCGTCTACTGGTAACGAGACATTGTACCAGAAATCACGTTCATGATTATTGGAGGCATTGTTCAGTCTGAGTTATCTTGTATATTTGACATCTGGCGAGTATCTTACAGACTTAGTTCATTACAATTTGGTGTTGGAGCATACCTTCTTCGTCGCAATCTGCTGTCAGGTGCCGCGTGGGGCCCAGGTAAGTGGGAGGTGCCGCACATGTACAGGACGGAACGCATTTCTAAACACGTGAGATTACCATCGCGAGTCTAGACATACCACACATGTGTGCAGCCCCCTTGAAGATGATGACGTGGACACTTTGAAGACGAAGAGGGCGACATTGCTTACGTTGCTGATGTGGCATTGAGATACCGGCGAGAGTATCATAGGCAGTAGGATGACATGGCGCTGGTAGACGAGAAAGAGCAATTGAGTGTGGATATTGGGACTGCTGACGTGGCGCACTGCCTACATGGCATGGCACAAGGGTGCTGACGTGGCAAATTGGCAGGACATTGTCTGGTGTGGCACGTACATATGTCGCAACTACCTGCTGACTGGCGCTCCACACTTCAGCAGCACTCCACACTTCAGCAGCATTACTTCAATCTGACATGGCATACCAGTGGTGGATGAGTTGGCAGTCCAGGCATTGCTGATGTGGCATCCCTCCTGAAGGCCGTGCTGGCTCTTGACGCTGAGGTGGCACATGTGCTGAGTTAGCATTCCAGGGGTGGCACGTGGCATGCTTTGCACGCTGTCGTGGGTTAGGTGTTAATACTTGCACTTATCTACTGGCAGGCGGTACAGCTGCACGATTGCTGTAGTGCCACATGTCGGCCCTTGTGTCTGACTGCATTGGCTCTGCAAATGGTAACGCCGTAGAGGAAAGGATGCTGACAATTGATTGCTGTTCATTGTGTTGATACTCACCTGTGTTGTTGTGTCTTGATCACACTGGCCATGGCTTCGGTACCTGTGCACTCTCGTTAGGACGTCATCACACATAGGACAGACAGCAGAAGTTAGAAATAGGAGAATTTTTGAAATTTGTTCCTTTATAATTGTTGTTTATTTATTCTTGCTGTTGTAGATTGAAACCGGGTGTGACCGTGGAATTTGTTATTGTCCTGTAATTATTTTATTGTGCGGCGAATACAGTTTGTGAATGTCTTACCTCTGGAATTTTGTCCGCCTCTCCATCCTGACTCGCTTTATTCCTCTCTTTCTCTTCACTGTCTCTCTAATATTCTTCGCTGATGACGACGGTGCTGAAATCAGAGCACGTGGCCCAATTGTGAATAGAAGACAAAATGCTAAATCTACATCAGTTTATCACAGAGATCCATGACGCAGGGGAAGATGCTGAGAAGCACGTGAGCAGCCAGTTCGATCTGCGAGCAGCAGAACGCGAACTAGAGCAGGCTGACACTGCTTCCCAGATGATGGAAACCTGCGTTCGTGTCCAGAAAATGATTGGTAAAGGACATGAGGTTCTTGATAAGTTTGTCTATGATCAACAGATGTGGATAGCCCACAAGAAGAGAAACAAGGAGACGCAAGCGAGCCGAAAGTAGAACTAGAACTGCCTGAAGAGATTATGGAGGAAAGAATTGGACAGTCGGAAGAAACACTGAAGAAAGAAAAGAAAAAGATAGAAGAATACCGGAGCCAGAAAATGAAAAAGGAACAGCAAGAAAGAAAAATTGAGGAAATCAAACAGAAGTTTCATTTTGGAGCAGAATCAGACTTTGCATCCATTATGCAGGCGATGATGGCCTACCTAGCCCACCTAGAAATGAAAATTGACAGCAACACCGACACAATTGCGACAATGACTAGACACGTAAAAGGAAAGTACAAGGTGGGGATTGAAGAGGAGGCTAAGGGGGAAGAAAAGAAAGAACCCCAAAAGAAGTTAACGAAGGATGGAATGAAGAGAGTGACGCCAGAGAAACCTGAAGGTTCCAAGACGGAACCTGAGAAACCGGCGGAAAAGAAAGAAGAGCCGGACAAGAAAGAACCGGCCAAAGAAGTGGAAAAGCCGAAAAGAAAAGAAAAGGTCAAAATGAAATTACCTTTACTTTGAATGGAAAGACGGGCGAGCATCTATTGCTCTGGATCGCCGAGATCCAGACCTCCTGTGGGACTGCACCGGTAGAGCCAGAAAGCCAAGAGGTCCGATAGGTGGGTACGGCAAAAAGGTTTTGTGGTGGCAAAAGTGTCAAGACCATATGCTTGTTTTTTTTTATGATGACACCGTGGAAAAGTTACCCCTCGACGAGCCCAAGGGAGGAGGTAATGGCGGCGGCGAGTCTGGAAAGGGTGACGTTGCTGTCAGGCAGGCCAACAAAGGGTGTGGCACCAATCAGTGGAAGAAGAAGAGGCCACGCTCGTTTCCGATAGCCTAAGTATTGCGCGAGGGATGCCTTGGGAAAAGATGGGTCTGTCAAGGGAACAACGATAGGAAAAAGGTTGTCAAAATAAAGGATGAAAAATCCAAGATGCGAATAACCAAATTGTATCATAAGTTTTGATCTGACTCAACCTTGTCTTTTTGTCGTATGAGTTATCCAACCTTCAAATCTATGGTCTCAAAGAAGAAATTGGATCAAGATGTGATGATGGTGCTTGTTAAGCCAGCGAGTGTTCCTCATCCTATCCGTCTTCTATTGAGAAGATTATGGCGGCAGCGAGTCTGGAAAGGGTGACGTTGCTGTCAGACAGGCCAACAAAGGGTGTGGCACCAATCAGTGGAAGAAGAAGAGGTCACGCTCTTTCTGAAGCACCTCAGTATTGCGCTAGGGATGCCTTGGGAAAAGATGGGTCTGTCAAGGGAACAATGATAAGAAAAAGGCTGTCCAAATAAAGGATGAAAAATCCAAAATGAGAATAATCAAATTGTACCATAAGTTCAGACTCGACTCGACCTTGTTTTTTTGTCGTACGAGTTATGCAACCTTCAAATCTATGGTCTCAAAGAAGAAATTGGGTCACGATGTGATGATGGTGCTTGTTAAGCAAGCGAGTGTTCCTCATCCTATCCTTCTTCTATTGAGAAGGTTATCGACAAGTATAAGGACTTGCAAACTGAGCCAACGGGAATCACCGAGCGTGCTGTCAAGCACACCATTGTGATCATTCCTGGCAATAAGATTCCCAAGGGTCCCATCTATCGCATGTCTCCTAGGGAACTTGAGGAACTTAGAAAACAATTGAAAAACTCACTAAGAAAGGATGGATTCGACCGAGGCCCATCTCCTTATGATCGTGTCTCAATCGTGCCCAAAAAGGCAGGTGAACTTAGACTATGTATTAATTATCGTAGGTTGAATGTCGTCATTGTCAAAAACACGTAATCACTGCCACGCATTCACGACCTATTGGACCATTTACAATTTGCAGGGACTTCAGCAAAATTGATATCACATCTAAGGTACCACCAGATCATGGTGGCTCATGAAGATCAACATAAGACAGCCTTCCGAACAAGATATGGTCACTACGATTTTGAAGTTATGCCCTTCGAATTGACTAACGCCCCTGCAACCTTTCAAAGGTTCATGAATGAATTGTTTCGTCAATGGTTGGATCAATTCGACGTTGTGTTTGGATGACATCCTCTTGTATAGTAAGACACTTGAGGATCACGAGAAACGCCTACGAATCGTTCTACAAAAAGTTACGTGAGGGCAACTTCAAATTAAATCCTAAGAAATCCGAGTTTGCTAAGCTTGAGGTCTTGTACTTGGGGCATATAGTGAAAACAGGAACTAAGGCCTAAAGAAAAGAAGATAACAGCAGCTCGAGATTGGCCCCAACCCAAGACCATAACTAAGCTTAAATCTTTTATAGGACTATCCTGTGATGCATCGAGTTCGGGTTCGGTAACCAAACCCGAACGTTCGCGACCGAACACGAACAAGCGCCAAAACTCTCTGAAAGCGAACATTTAAAAAAAAAAAAAGTTCTCAAAAAATTCTGAAAAAAAATATATGTTATCTAAAATAATCATACAAACAACTTTTGCCTGGAAGGTATGCTCAAATTTGTAAGCAAACTCGAGTTAAAAACCAAGAACTAAAATTTTTTGTTTCTTTTATGTTTTCGGCCGAACACACGAACTTTTTTGAGATTATTGAAGAAGAAAAGCCTTGGTTGTGGGATAACGATTGTGAGTCCTCGTTCAAAAGGTTAAAAACACGTACTGACATGATACCCTATCTTAAACGGCCAGTACCTTTCACGGGTAGAAAAACCTCCCTCTGAGCATCCCGGAAGGGCGTTTTGCAGACTCGACACAGCCTCGAGCTCAAAAACCATGAGGTAAGCAAACACAATATTGTGTTATCTGCAAAACCACGGAAAAAAAAAAAAAGAAGATTTCTGGCACGTGAAAACGACGAGGCGATTCCTTTGGGGCAAAAGAAAAAAGAAAGTTCTAACACGTAGAAAAGACATTTAGTCCTTCAAGACATCCGTTAAGATCGAAACGATACAGAGAGGATTAGCATGACCCCTACGCAAGGATGACACGCATAAATCGAGAAATGGTCAATATTTTAAAAGACGTTGTGATTCGTTTTGGGGAAAAAAAACAAAGCAGAAAAAAAATTGCATTGCACGTATCTCAACAGTGGCAGGTCCTGATAAACTTCTACAAATTTGACAAAATCTCAGGGTCGTACCGTACATGACAACAATCACCACTGACATTTTTGGCATGCCGAAAAGACGTGATTCGTTTGGGGCAAAAAAAAAAAAAAAAAAAAAGCACACCACGTATCTAAACAGTGAAAAGTCCAAATACACTTCTCCAAATTTGATGATATCTCAATGTCTGTATCCTACGTGACAACTATCACGGCTAACACAGCGTGGACTAGCACGCCTACTCCAATGAAGCTGTGTTGACGACTCCACTACTCACGAAATGCAAAAAAAAAAAAAAAAAAAGTTATGATCGCGCATCTCTACATTTTCCAGAAGAAGATTCATTGTGATTTTGCGCAATCGGTGAGTGCGGGAGTGAGGCCCTCACCCCATCCATTTTTATTTTTATTTTTCCCTTTTCTCTTTCCCTTTTCTCTAACTGTTGGAGTGCTCTTCCACGTCTTCTCTTTTCTAGGTTCCTAACCGTGCGACCAAGGCCACCCCCAATCTCATTTTCTTTTTCAAACAGCCACAACTTTTTTTTCGGCCTGCCCTTCCACAGCATCGGACACTGGCCACGGATTGGTTCAGCGAGGGCAACTCAAAGGTACTGGCGGTTTAAAGATTGTTGATAATTCTCTCTTTCATTGTCAAGACTGACACAAGTCGGTATAGAATTGGGGTTATGCTACAACAAGATGACGGTAAGGGATATAGACCTATTGAGTTTACGTCTAGGAGACTTTCGTTAGAGAAAGTGGCAACTCCACCTAGGAAAGGGAATTGTACGTCTAGGTTGTTGCATTAGACACACCTGGAAACACTACTTGTTAGGGAGCCACTTCATTGTCTATTCAAATCATTCTACTCTAAAGTGGATGACACACCTGGAAACACTTGTTAGGGAAGCACTTCACTGTCTATTCAGATCATTCTACTTTGTAGTGGATAAAGACTCAACCGAGACTCTCTGATAAGTTAAAAAGATGGTCCGCTTTCATTGGTACATGTTACTTAGTTGAAAACAATCAAAGGAAACTCTAATGTTGTGGTGGTTGCTTTGTCCAGGCGTGCAAATTTATTTGGTACCATTGTCTCGTATCTCGATATTGGGAATGTTTCGGAACCGCCAGCAATGCTGCCAACGAAGCATTCCTTTTCTTTTCTGGTTGGCCGCGCCAGCCATTGTGGTCCAGTAGGCCCTAGCCACAAAAACAATCTTGTGGCAACAAGATGTTTTGCTGCAAGGCTTGGGGCCGTGTATTGGTGCTTTAAAGAACAAATACAAAAAGGTTATGTGAACGAGCCTATTTAGAGTCCTATCATTGGGACCCTACAAAAAGACCCAGAGTATCGAATGACTGATGGCCTACTCTTCTTTTTGGATAAAACCGAAGAAAAACTGTGTATTCCTCACCAAGAACAGATCAAAAGTTTAATCATTGGGGAATGTCATGATGTTGAGGGACACTTTGGGTTTAAAAGACGTACGCCGATGTACGAGAGCACTTTGAACGGAAAGGAATGAAAAAGGATGTACTGAACTATGTGCGGACTTGTCTTATCTATCAAAGAAACAAGCCCTCACATGAGAATCCCCTGAAACTATTGAGACCACTACCTATACCAAGTGAGTCAGGTGAGTCTATCTCCATAGACTTCACGAGTCTTACTAGGAGTCGGAACGACAACAGTCAAGTAATGGTCATTGTAGATCAATTCTCGAAATATGCTATCTTCATTTATTTGCCTTTTGAAGCTAAGAGTGCACTAGTCATCCAAAAATTTGAGATGCAATGGGTCTCAGAATATGGTTTCCCGAAGACCATGGCTTCCAATAGGGATGTCCGATTCATTGGGATTCCATGGCAGAAGTTGATGGAAGTCTATGGCATTAGCTTCACCATGTCGACAAGTAAACACCCTAAAATGAATGGCCAAACTGAGCAAATTCATCGCCTATGCCAACAACTTTTGCACATGTATGTACGACCTGATCAGATAGATTGGGATGAGAACTTACCTAAGATTGCAAGTGCATATTGCTGCCTATTAGCATCATAGCATAAGTAAAAGGTAACAAAGAAGCTAATCCTCCCATTTTGCGCATATCTTGTAGAGTCTATTTATGAAATCTCATCTATCAAATAATAAATTCAATACAACATTAAGATATATTCATTTCTTCCATTATTGATTATTGTATATGTGTATGTAAATGTATATACTGTTACAGGAAGAACATTGAATGCATTGCATAAAGGTCTGAAACCTCGGCGTCCCATTGATGCTCTAACCCGAGACCAAATTCAAAGGTCCAGCCACTCGAGAATTGGCAGTTTTATACGAGGAAGACGTCAAGAAAGTTAAAGACAATATACAAAAAAAAACAACTACAGATTATTGGACTGGCCAACAAGCATCGTCAGCCTTCCAAGTTTCAAGAAAGAGAACTAGTCTGGGAAAAATCTAAAGAGTTTTCTTTGGAAGAAAATGTGTCTAAAAAATTGTTGCCTGTCTATTACGGACCCTAGGAAGTTCTCAAGGTGATTGGGGATGCAGAGGGACCTTCTTACCGAATTGATATACCCCCACACCTCAAAACCTATCCTGCCTTTCACGCATCTAAACTCTTGCCATATGTAGAGGGAATCAAGTTTCCTAACATACCATCTCCCTCCCCCTCTATGAATGGAGGATACGAAGTTGAAAAGATTTTGGAACATCGCTACTTCTCTACAATCGGCAGAGGACGACCACAGAAGCAATATAAGGTAAAGTTCAAATCTCAACACCCAACTGAAGCTAGATGGTTCAGTAAGAAACTTCTACATACTACTCTTGACATTCTTTCTGCATATGAGCGCGTCTTATGAGAAAGTTAATATATTTATGTGAAATAACTCAAAATTCGGGCCGTCGGGCCGTCGGGCCGTCAGGAATGCAGTGACCCTCTTCATATGCCTCATGGAATGACAAAGGGTCTGGCCAGGCCACAACCCGGACTCAGGCCTAAGGGGCAAAAGCCCCCCAGAAATGGTGTCAGGGTCTAAGCACCAACAGTTGACTTCACTCAACTGTCTGAGGCCCAACGGTCAAAGTCAATATGGACCCAGCCCAGGCCGCCGGTCAGACACACACTTAGTCGTATGCAGGTACCATAACAGCAATCGGACCAGGTGGAAGTCTGCAACTGTAAGTGTTCCAGGCCCTCGACTGTGAGTGAATTTGGGCCACCGTGGGTGTGAGACCTGAGGCAGGTCAACTCGATCTATCACTACATAAGACCCTGCCGCCACGGAGTCGACATTCGGTCTTGCTATGCTGACTTTACATTGGCTCGACTCTAGCTGGACGCTGGCTTGACACTGGCTGTGCGCTTGCATTGGGAGGACGACACGGGACCGAGGCAGCATGCTAGCGCCTTCTCTACTGAGCGCCAGCTTCTGCTGATGTGGCGCATGTCACCTGTCTTCATCATTGATGTGGCATTGGCCACACTGTCTGCATTGGGTGACTGGACGCGACAAGGAGTGAGATCGGGATTTGTGGATGATTGAGGAGGATCGGGATACTTACCCGAGGTTGATGTCGATGCTGTGCACTGCTGATTTTCTCCATCGTCTTCACGAGAGAACTGTGCCACGTGGCACTTCGATGTGATCAGAACCTGTCAGACTCGATACTAGATACTGTTTGTTGACGAGGAGGTGAGGGGAAGCCCGAAGGAGTGGGAAATGTTGGGCTACTCTCTTGGTGATCATTGATGGTTATTATCTCTTCCACCCTCTAATCTGTTCGTCTACTGGTAACGAGACATTGTACCAGAACTCACATTCATGATGATTGGAGGCATTGTTCAGATCTGAGTTACCTTGTATATTTGACGTCTCGCGAGTATCTTACAAACTGGGTTCATTACAGACGAGGCAAGCCGTTGGGGCTTCTTGGATTGCAGGGTCGTTGAGTTCAAGGAAGAATTCAATGCTAGTATCCTATGACAACATTCAATGAGATCTGGGAGGAATGAACCTCTTAATGAATACAAGAGCTTCCAAGACTTCGACTCCTACACCTGCATGAAACAAGAATGCATGTTACTACATGGCACTCTGCACAGAATCAGGGCTGGTACCCTGACACCTGCACAAGCGGTTATCAAGTAGCTGAAAATTTAGGAATGCAAATTCTGAAGTTCATGAATGGTCCTGAAGTGGTAAAAGGTCCGAAGACCCTGAAAACCACCTGTTTGGGCAGGCCGCATCTTGAAGTGGTGAAGGGTGTCCTGAAGTGGTCATGTAACGGGTGCAGAGGCAAAGGACGAGGAGGGAACAGAGTGAGAGAGAGTGAGAGCACACACACACACTCACTCACTCACGTGACTGAACTCGACCGGACGCAAAACCAAGGGTCGAGGCAAAAGTCGAAGTCTTCGTTTCGAAGGTCCAAACAGCAAGTCACACTGTGTACGGGTACAGCAGGAGAAAGCTGGTACGAGACTGGTCCCCGTACCGTACGGGGAGCCGGTATAAGTATCGGTGACACGTACGGTACCGCGGGCATTTTTGCAAAGGCCCCGAGGGCAAAACTGAAAAATGCGGTATTTGAAAGTGGCGCCCGAATTGCAGCTGAAAGTGGCACCCGAATTGCAGCATGGCGCCAGTTGTCCAAAATCCTACGGTACCAAAGGAGGGGTTTGGAAAAAGGGTGCCAGGCCGAAAACGGGATGCAGCCGAAACAGCGAAAAGATAGACCAGGGATCAAGCCCTGGCGGAGTCCGCAACACTATCCCCTCCCTCTAGAAGGCAACGTCCCGGCTGCCAAAAATCATGAAGCAATGCTGAAATCTGTGAAGGACGGGACGGCGCCGCTCACTGGTTAACAAGTCGAAAGGAAGAGGGGTATAATGTGGGTGGCATGGGCTGCGTGAGTAAGAGGGAACAGGGTTTGGTACCGGTGAACAGAGTTGTCCTACTGATGAACTAGGGTGGTCGCAGGGAACAGGGTAGTCCTACAAGTGAACTATATGGATGGCAGTGAGCAGGGTAGTGAACTATACGGATGACAGGGAGCAGGGTAGTGCTACTGATGAACTAAGGGGACTGCATGGTTTACTATAGGTTAAGGGGGAACAAAGTTCAGGGAACAGGGGACTTCTATTGAAGTTCTACTGGGTAAGGGAAACAATGGTTAGGGAAACAGGGATCTGCTAATGATGAACTAGGGGTGCGGCAGGGGTAATAGGGTAGTCCTATAGATGGTTGACAAGGGTGAAGAGGTAACAGGGTTTCCTATTAATGATCTACAAGGGAGAGCAGGTAACAGGGTTTCCTATGGATGTTCTACAAGGGTGAACGGGTATTTCAGTCAAAATTTCACAGGGTTATAGGTTGTCAAGGGACGGAAAAAAAAAAAAAAAAAAAAAAAGTTTGTTGCAAGGTTCAAGGGCACAGCTTGCATGTACAAGGGCTGGGATGTTTGATGGGATGTGGGTACAGAGTGGAAGGTCTGCAATGGGTCACGGGATCTGGGGGAGGTCTTCAAGTGTCTTGATCGGCAGCAAGAAGGGGTCTTCGGGAGTCTTGAGGTGTCCCAGGTCAGCAGCAGCAATAGAGGTCTTGAAGGAGGTCTTGGTCAGGTCGATGATGGAAGCAAGGCGAACTGCAAGGGTCTTGGTCAGGTTGATGATGGAAGCAAGGCGAGCTGCAAAGGTCTTGGTCAGCGGCAAGGGGGGTCTTCAATGGTCTTTGTCAAGGAGAAACAAGATGCTGAGTGTTGATGCGTGGAAAGTCAAGAGGTCCATGTTCGATGGTTGTGGGCACGTCCGGTACATGATCTGCAGTGAAGTCTGACCTATAGCAAGGAAGTCACAGACTGGTACATGATTCATGTCACAAGTAGCTGCTCCAGGGAGTCTGCGAGGCAGGGTGCCGGCCAGGTGTAGCAGCACGGTGGCCAATCCAGCTGCATAATCTCCATGAACAATGGTGCAGCAAGCCATCGTCCTCGTGCACATGCCATTAGATCCTTTATCGCCAGCATCGCGCAGGTCCACAAGCATTGGACAAGATGGACAAGGAAGTGGGGAAGGCGAATGGGGCAGGGCTAGGCAAGGGACAAGGGCAGATCAGACATCAGGAAGCGGGATCAACGGCAAGGGTGGTTGTGGCAGAGGTGTGTGTAGAACAAGGTGGCGAGGTTGTCGCAGGGTTTAAGCAAGGGTTCAGGTAGCCAAGGGATATGCTGGGGGATAGCTAGGATGCAAGGTGGGAACGATCATAGGCACGAACAAGTCTCATGGCATTCTTAAGATTTCCAAGGGTTCCCATGTTGATTCTTCATCCGGGTAGCCTGTCCACTTGACTTTGTATTCTTTGATTGGTTCCCGGTAATCAGCGACTTGGGTTGTTCTACGGCCAATGATGGATTCCACGGAGAATTCAGGTCCAGTGGGGAGCATGATAGGAGGGGGACGACGGTGAGGGCGATCAGAGAACTGTGGCCGGGATTCATGGTATTCTTTGAGGTATTTGACATGGAAGACAGGGTGGACACGGCTCATGTCAGGGGGAAGCTGGAGTTTGTAATTAACCGGGGAGGTTTGTTCAATGATGGGGAAGGGACCGAGCCACTTGTTTGAGAGTTTCTGGGACAAGCCCTGTTCAAGTTCAATGCGTTTGGCGGAGAGCCAGAACTTGTCCCCTGCTTGGAAGGTGATATCACAGTCATGCTTGTTGGCTTGTTTAGCTTGCTGTTCCTGGGTGTGTTGGATTGACTCGGTTGCTTCTCTTAGGAGACGGTTCATTGTTGCAACCCATTCATTGAGAGAGGGGCAGGGGGATGGGTTGAGTTGAGAAGGGAGCAAGAAATCAGAGGGCAAGCGGGAGTGATACCCAAGGTCAAGGTAAAAGGGGGACATGCCGGTGGAAGGGGAAACGGCATTGTTGTAGGCAATCTCGGCGGCGGTGAACAACTGATCCCAATCATGCTGGTGGGGATGACAATACTTCCACAGGATTCTTTGGAGAGTATCATTCATCTTCTCGGTTTGTCCGTCGGTCTGTGGGTGGAATGCAGTGCTGTACCTGAGCATGGTTCCGTAGGCATGGAAGAGTTGTTTCCAAATTGGGAGGGGAAGCGAGGGTCGTGATCACTAATGATATTCTCGGGGAGGCCGTGGTGTCGGGCGACATGGTCGAAGAAGAGAATGGCAATGTCTTTGGCATTGTACGAGGTGGTACAAGGGATGAAATCAGCACGTTTGGTCAGCCAGCAAACAATGACGTAGATGCAATCATGCCCGCGGTCGGTCGTGGGAAGACCGCACACGAAGTCCATATAAACAGACTGCCATCGGTACGTGGGGATGGGCAATGATTGGAGCTTGCCAGGTTTGGCCCCGTTCGAGGGGTTGACAGCATGAAATGTGGGGCACGAGCGGATGTAGGCTCTGACGTCGGCAAGGATAGAAGGCCAATGGAAATATTGGGAGATGGTGTCAAAGGTTTTCTGGAAACCAAGGTGGCCAGCGGTCTTGGTGTCATGGTGCTCGGCCAAGAGCTGGGTGCGGAGGCCACGGGCGTCAGGGATGCAGAGTCGCCGAGTGCCTTTGGTCTCAATGTACAGGAGGTTGTCATGTAGGGAGTAGTCGGGGACGGGGTCGAGGTCGCGGAGTTTGTTGTAGATGGTGGAGAAGTCGGGGCAAAGAGAGGTATCCTTGGGTGTAGCGATGGCGGAGCGATGGCAGGAGTTGGATGTGGGTCATGGCGGCATAGACTTTCTCGAGGTGTTTGTGATCGGGGCGGCGGGAAAGGACATCGGCAACGCGGTTGCTCTTGCCAGGGGTGTGACAAATGGTAAAGGTAAATTGGGCAAGGAAGTCTAGCCAGCGGGCTTGGCGCGGGGTGATATCTTTGGTCAAGATGGAGGAGACGACGGTGTGATCGGTACAGATGGTGAAGTACTGCCAGTCGAGGTACGGGCGCCAGACTTTGAGGGCATAGACCACGGCGAGGAGCTCCTTGTTGGATGGGTAGTTCATTTCTGCGGGAAGGAGTTTCTTGCTGGCAAATGTGATGGGGTGCTCGTCGGGTGGGCATTGGGAGTGAGTGGAGAGTCCTTGATGGAGGGGGTTTCCGCGGGGTCGGGAGGAAAGTTCTGGGATAAGACGGCCCCGATGGCAAAGTCGGAGGCATCCGTGGTGACGAAGAAGTGGCGAGTGGGGTAGGCGATTTTGCGGACAGGGGCAGTGGTGATGAGCTCCTTGAGTTTGTCGAAGGCGGCTTGGCGGCGGTCTGTCCAAGCGAAGGGTTCGGTGGCACGGGTGAGCTCATGGAGAGGGTAGGAAACGTCGAAGCAGTTGCGGATGAAGGGGTGGTAGTAGTTGGCGAGTCCGGTGAAGAAGCGAAGTTGGGTTGAAGTGGTGGGAGGGGGGAACTCGACGAGGGCAGAGACCTTTTTGGGGTCCATGCGGATGTCGTCGGTGGAGACAATGTGACCAAGGTATTCTACGCTAGAGGCAGCAAATGTGCATTTGTTGAGCTTGGCGTAGAATTTCTGGTCATGGAGGATGGCGAGAACTTGGCAGAGATGATCAAGGTGGGACTCGAAGGTGGGGCTAAAAACAAGGATGTCGTCGAGGTAGATCACAACACAGACTTCTAGGAGGTCGCGGAAGATGTGGTTCATGGTGGATTGGAATGTGGCGGAGGCGTTGGTGAGACCGAAAGGCATTACGAGAAACTCGTAGTGCCCGAAGCGGGAGCAGAAGGCGGTTTTGTGGGTGTCCTAGACCGAAAGGCATTACGAGAAACTCGTAGTGCCCGAAGCGGGAGCAGAAGGCGGTTTTGTGGGTGTCCTCCTTGCGGATGCGAATCTGGTGGAAGCCACTGCGGAGGTCGATCTTGGTGAAGTATTTGGCTCCACGGAGGCAATCAAGAAGTTCGGATATCCAAGGAAGCGGATACTTGTTCTTAATCGTGATCTGGTTCAAGGCCCGATAGTCCATGCACATGCGGAGTTGCGAGGTGTCTTTCTTCTCGACGAAGAGATGGCTGGTGCCGAACGGGAAGGAGTTAGGCTTAATGAATCCTTTTTCAAGGAGTTCATTGAGCTGGCGCTTCATTTTTTCGGCCTCGGGGACGGAGAGCTGGTATGGGGGGCGGCAAAGAGGGGAGTGGTCGGGCTCGAGATCGACGGTGTGGGAAACACCTCGGTCGGGAGGTAGTCCGGCGGGCAAGGATTCGGGAAACACCTCTAGACGGTCGCAGTCAATGACAAGGCAGTAGTAGGCGGAGTCGGGGTGCTCACAGGTCATGTGAAGAAATTGGTGAGGAGAGACGGGGGAAGGGGTGGAGGGAGGGAGAAGGTAGGGGATGTCAAGGGGTGGATCGGGAGGGGTGGAGAGGCGGACGAAAGAGGGGTGGAAGGTATAGGGCATGTAGCGATCGAGCCAAGGAATCCCGAGTACGATGTCGCACATGAGGTGCATGACATCGAAGGAGACCTGACTGCGAAGAGGGCCGACAGTCATTGTGGTCTCGCGGACTGTGTGGTCGACGACGATGGTTGAGTCCTTATCCCCTTGGCGGATGGTGATCGTGGAATCATAGTCGGTGGAAGAGAGGCCGACTTTGCGGACACAGGCATCCGTGGTGAAGTTATCGGTGACACCAATGTCAAGAAGGGCCCGGAACTTCACCGTCAATGCTCCAAAGGAGACGGCGACGTACTTTAGCTGGAACTGGGCGGTCCCGACACAAGCGGAGGAGATCATGGCGTTGAGGAGGCGCTGCTCGAGGCCAAATCTAACAAGCCGAGTGTGTCGGTCTTGTTCCTCAAAGAGATCGAAGAAAGTGATGGTGGAGGGGTTGGGGAGGAGGGTAGTGGAACATGTGACCGTGGGGTGCTCAGTCGCCAAAATAGAGGACGTCGTTACGAGGAGGGAAGGCGGAGTAGATTGCGACGCCTGGGGGGTGTCCGGTGTGAAAGTCATTGCCGACAGACGAATTGTTGATGTCAGGACATGGCAAAGTGGAGAAGGGCCCAGAGGCCGCGGTGGAGGAGGAGGAATTGGATGTGGGAGGGCTGGATCCAATGGGGCGGGAAGCGTGGTGGGTGGAGCGACCGGCCTTGGGGCAATTGGTTTGCTGATGCCCCAGCTGGTGGCAACGGAAACAACAGCCTTTGGCCTGGAGGAAGGCACGTTCGGCGGGGGTGAGCTTCTGGAGACGAGGTTGGGGGGAGGAGTAAGGTTGGGAGGCCAGGCGTTGTCGTTCCATCCTCATGAGATGGACAGCCTAGAAGTCTTCCTCGGTGAATTGGGTTGGGTCAAGGGACTCGGGAGAGGAATCAAAGTCGTCGTCGGAGGGGAGTGACGAGTCGTCGAAGGCCATGTTGTGGAAAAATCGGGTGTGGTTGGGGGCGGCTGGTCGTTGAGAGCGGAGGTGAGGAAGGCGATCATGGTGGAGAAGGCGGGTAAGGAAATCGATGAGAGGGATCTCGGGCTCATGGGCGAGGGCTGCGGTGAGGTGGGGGAAGCATACCTGCTTGATGCGAGAGATGAAGACGTAGTCGGGAATGAGAGTCGACGGGATGTGGAGGCGAAGGGAGCGAACATAATGAATGAATCGCTCGGTGGGGCCGGTTTGGCGAAGGTTGACCGATGTAGTCATCGATGGTCTTTTGCGGACGGAAGGTGGCAATGAGAAGGTCGGCCCATTGAAGGAAGGTGATGCGGTGAAGGCCGTTGGTTGGGCGGTTGTTGGCTTCAGTTAACCGCCATTGAGCGGCGGCGCCGAGGTTGCGGTGGGGAGCCAATGAGCGAGGGGCATGTTATGCAGATTGAAGGCATTTTGAATTTGCGAGAGAAAAAGGAGGACGTCCTCATGGGGGAGGCCGGAGAACGTTGCAATATCGGTGGCGCGGAAGGAGCGGGGAATGTCCTAGTTGCGGGGGACGATGCAAGCGAGGTTGTTGAAGTTGAGGTCGTCGGGAGAGGTGTCGTCGCAGGTGTGATCCTGACTGCAGTCACCAAGGAGGTAGCAAGGAGGAGGTTGGGGTATGGTGGGGTAAACGCCTGAAAGGGCTGTAGTAGGAGGGAGGAGAGGCGAAGGGGAGTGGTTCGTGTAATGGTGGAAGCGCTTGTAGTAGGTTGTGAGAAGGGGAAGGAAACGCGAAGGGAAGTGACGGGGGTGGAAGAAGGTGTGGTGGAGGACGATGGTGTTGGAGGATGAGGCCTGGCCGGCTTGGCTGGCAGAGAGGCTTTGGGCAGATTGGCCGGAGGAGGGGAGTTGGCTATTTTGGCCGGAAGAAAAAGGTTGTGCGGAGGTGGATTGGATGGATTGGACGGAGGAGGCGTGGGGTGATGACGTCGTGATGACGGTGATGGCGGGTGTGTGGTTTTCGAGGGAGGTGACGCAATCGGATATGGAGGTCATGGAGGCCTCGATTTTGCGGAGCGAGGCAGAGAGTGCTTGAAACATGGAGAGGAGAGATGTGTTCTCCCCGGTGTCTGGCTGGTCGACAAGCTCGCAGTGGATATCCTCGACGGAATCCATGCGGATCGAGCCCATGTTGATGCTTCAAGTGCCTTCGGCCATAGGGAGGGACGAAGGTGGGGCAGAGGGAGAAGATGGAGTGGAGGGGACAACGGAGGTGACAGCAGCGGCGGAGGTGGCAGCAACGGCGGCGGCGGCGGCGCATTGGGAGGTCTTGGATTGGCGGGGTGGCATGTCGGAGTGGTTTCTCGCAGTGACGACGACGGGGATCTAGACAGCGACGAAGATCGTGGCAACGGCGAGGGTCACGGCAGCGAGGAAGGTCTCGGCAACGACGAAGATTGCCGCGGCGGCAAAGGTTACGGCGGCTATGGGGGAGCGAGCTGCTTCGATACCAGTGTAACGGGTGCAGAGGCAAAGGGCGGGGAGGGAACAAAGGGAGAGAGAGTGAGAGCACACACACACTCACTCACTCACGCGACTGAACTCAACCGGACGCTAAACCAGGGGCTGAGGCAAAAGTCGAAGTCTTGGTTTCGAAGGTCCAAACAGCAAGCCACACTGAGTACGAGTACAGCAGCAGAAAGCTGGTACGAGACTGGTCCCCATACCGTACGGGGTGCCGGTATAAATACCGATGACACGTACGGTACCGGGGGCATTTCTACAAAGGCCCCGAGGGCAAAACTGAAATATGCGGTATTTGAAAGTGGCACCCGAATTGAAGCATGGCGTCAGTTGTCCAAAATCCTACGGTACCAAAGGAGGGGTTTAGAAAAAGGGCGCCAGGCCGAAAACGGGATGCAGCCGAAACAGCAAAAAGATAGACCAGGATCGAGCCCTGGCGGAGTCTGTAACAGGTCAAGTGAAAGTTTAGGGCAGTCTGAAAATCCTGAATGGTCTTGAAGTGGTGAAAGGTCCAAAAACCATAAAAACCACCCTTCACCACTTGTGGATGCATCCTGCCTAAACAGGTGGTTTTTAGGGTCTTCGGAGGACCATACAGGAATGGTCCTGAAGTGGTGAAAGGTCCGAAGACCCTGAAAACCACCTGTTTAGGCAGGCTGCATCCTGAAGTGGTGAAGGGTGTCCGGGAGTGGTGATGAAAAATACGACTATTGTTAACCTACTCTCGACACCTGAGCGGGGTAGGAGAGAGCCTTCTCACACTGCATCTTGAGGTCAGACTGCAAGGTCGAGGGTCTTCAAACTGGTCTCGCATAATTTTTGTGGGAAAGTGCCGCATGACTGGAAGGGGTTACCAACCTTCTGAACACGCCGACCGACCAGACATAGGTTTGCACAAGCTGGTCTATGGTACGACTGATTGGAATGTGCCCAAGTCAAGCAGGACATCCGAGACGCCAGCTGTTCATCTCCTCGGTCAATTCGTCACCTGTTTCAACTTTGCTCGGCGGGTGGCTGTTTATCAGTCTAGTCCAATTCCAGTTGGGTTTTTTTTTTCTGGGTTTTTCGCTTTTTCTTTTGTTCTATCTGTTTTCCTTGTTTTTTTGTGCTATGTTTTGCATAGGCTCTCCTCTTGTGCTCTGATATGATAATATTCGTTGATACTGGAGATAAGTGTAGCCACCCCAAACTGATGGGAGTGAACAGCTAACGTCTGGAAATGTTGCCTTGACTTCACGAACGACCGAGTCTAACAGCTGTAGCTCGTCAGGAAACGTGTTAGTATCTATACAGAGTTAATGACAGAACCAATCCTCTCAATTTGTCTCGAATGTCCTGACGAAGCCGATACACGCATTGGCAGAACCGTGGTGTTGGTGTGGCACCAGCATGCCCTGTAGACTTTTGAAAAAGAGTGACGTTCTAACATGGCAGAACCGTGGTGTTGGAGTGGCACCAGCATGCCCTGTAGAGTTTTGAAAAAGAGTGACGTTCTGACGTGAATTCGCAAAGGCAATGGGTGAGGATCGCAGACCTCATCGCATCAGGACACTGCTGGGCTCGATGATATCTTAGTTTTCTCTCTCTTTGTAGCGCTTGAGACATAAGTGATTATGGGCATGCTGTGGAGTTCTCGTAGTTGCCGTGTGTTTCGAGTGGATGTGTGACTTATCCTGCAGTATCGATGTTCATGTATGCATCGATGAGCTTCGAGACCTTAACGTCGTAACGAACACACAGTAAAAGATGTGTGACTAGCAAGCATTACATTTGCTGCTTTCGCTTTGTTGCACATGGGGTTTATGGTAGATGGTACAGCAGGCATAATAAACAAAGAAACAGATATTAACAAGCTCCCCACTGTCCCTATCTATCATCCTGCATCAGACAGAGGGAGCATCTGTGAGGAGTAAGACGAACGAAAATTTAAGAGGTGGTTGGGCAACATATAAAAGAGAGAGCACAAGCATTCTGTCCATAAATCTCAAAGTTCTCTTGACAACTCCGATTCCGAAGGACACCCAAATTCCATCTTTGTCTTTTTGGTGCAGCTGCAATGTTCGATGTTCCCAGAGGAACCGCAAAGAAACGGATAAGCTATCCAAATTCGAAGAAACAGAAACAGAATGCCAATTTGTCAAACGAGAAAACAAAGAGAGAAGACATCAAGATAAACTCAGGGACATTATTCTGTTTGGGAAGAGAAAAAGACACAGGGTGGAATGCCAAATGAAGCCAGGAGAGAAAGGTGTGAGGAATGTGCCATCACGGGGCCCTAGCCAACATGCACATGATTTGGCCTGAAGGCCCCAGCATACCTCGTGCCCGCCCTAAGTGAAGGTGGGCCTGAACATCCATAAGAGGCAGCATTTTCCCAATGTAGGTATCCGACAGTTGCAGCAACCAGTTCGTTGAAGTGCAACGTGAGCCTCTCCCTGGGCTCCTTCCAGAAACGGCAACTGCGTCAAGCAGTTGAGCCCAGGGCCACGTGGTTGCACCCTGGGCACACGCAGTGTGAGGCCGACACATCACTAAGTTGCCGCGGTCGAATCAGAACGCAGCAGTGTCATCTCAGAGGCCCAGGGAGCCAATGAGAAAACAGTGAACACTTGGAGCCTGGAGGACAGACACTGGGGCCTGTCCGGACGCTACTGGGAGCCTCATCAGCCTGGCCCTCACAGCCAAACAGACGCCGCAACTTCCGTAAAGGAAGGTCACTGGCCAGAGGGAGTTATTCTGGCCTAGGCAGGCAATGCGGACGCACTGCTGCGTTGCTGCGCAAGTGTCTGCATGTGCGCTGCTGGCTGGGGCGCACGCGGGCACTATGAGGTGAGAGGGGCGCTACAGGGTGGCAGGCGCACGGCAGCCATAGCCGGACTGCAGGGGCGCAAGAGGGTGATGGGCGTAGGTGGTCTTCGGGTAGGAGACGCACGAGTGGGTGGTCAGGATCTGATGAGGAGAGGAGAGAGAACGTACCTGGTGTATGTGGGACTTCATGTACACTGGTCTTCAACGTCGGAGTGATCCTATTGCGAGCACGTACAAAGGCTAGATTGGCTCAATAGAGTAGGCTGGGCACTGGGCGCCAGACAGAGATGAGCGACATTCGATTCTGTGTTGGTGGGCCCTGGGGGCGATAACATTGGCACACGAGTTCACTGCTTTGCTCATATTGAGATGGAATCTTGGTGTTGAGCTCTCTGCTGGGTACATGACTATCTGGACATCTGTGTGATTTTGCAATTTGGTTTTCTGTCCATCGCTCTCGCTCATATTCCTTCCAAAGGAGGAATGCCGAATAAAGCTCCGGTTCTTTTGGCACTTCACCTGAATACCACACTTCCCTCTCAAAATATTGTTTGTTCCTCTCTCTCTCTCTCTCTCTCTCTCTCTCTCTCTCTCTCTCTCTCTCTCTTATGTGGTCCATCCAAGCACTTCCGTGGTCATCCATCATCCACTCCTCTAGGACTCCATCCACCCCGCCTCTGGATACCCATAAACGAGAAAGAAAACACTAGACGCTCCCGCAATACCCAGCATTCCGCACTCCGAAAGAATGCATACATAGAGAGAGAGAGAGAAGCTACAGAGACCGCTGAGCACAAGGAAAACAAATCTCTCGCAGCGTCACTCAGGGGCTCCAATACACAAAACATCGTAGGAGGGGAAAAGAAGTTTAACACCTGCGCCAGATGGTGTGCAGCGGAAATCCAAGTCAAGAAAAGGAGTGGCTTGGCCAGACTGCCGGTTTAACTACACGAGTCTTCTTTAAACCACTAGTACCTCCGCCAGTGAGGGGAAAATAGGGAAAAGTGGCAGTTTTCCCAAAGTCCTAAACAATCAGAGGCCGGGACCAACGACGACTGCCATTGACAAATCTTATCGGCGGCCTTCGTTTCGTTTCAGCCTTCAAAAAGGTCGGAGGCCCACCCGAGGGCCGCTATTTTCCCACGCGGCAAAGCTACTAGTTGTTTTCAACTACGTGCCATGAGGCCACCAGGCACATTCACATGTCGCCGCCCGGCAATTCTGGGGTTTGCTTTTTGGGTAGCTTTCCATCAATGTGGGTCCATCGATTGTTTTTACTGTGTACCGTGTGGCCACCGGCCCATTCAAAAATATTATGGGGTTGGTTTTATTGGCTAGTTTTCCATTTGCCTGTATACGACACGACTCGTCCCCTGGCGTTCATGGGTTCAAGATAAATGCCACTGCTTTGAAAAAATCAATGGCGTTGATGCACAATGGAGCCCACGCTCCTTTTCTCCGCTCTGTCATGTCCCTACCTATTCTCTTTGCATCATCCTTCGGGCTCCTCACTACGCTGGCGCTGTCACCTTTTCTTGATTCCTCCTCTCCAATGAACTCCTGTCCTACACCCTAATCACAGAGTGCCACACACAAGACCATCCACCCACACAGACACGCAATATCGGTGATTCTCATCCTGGCATATGTCATCAAACCTTCTGTGTTTCCCAATGAAACATCTGATCAGGCAGATGCATCAAAAACACACCATACAATGCCAATGTTCAATGGATACCACACGCACAAAGCTGACAAAACCATCCACCCACAAGCAATCAGAAACATTTGCAAGCATTGTCAGTTACACAAGCACCTTTCACATAATCAACTTACCACATATTTCAGTTTTTGATTGCATTCACAAGCATTGTCAGTTCTTCCATCACTATAATGTCTTCCCTGTTTTCCATTGCAACGACTTCCCAAGGCAGATGCCCCAAAACAATCCGCCAAATCCATACGCAGAAGACATTTGCCTGCTCAATGGCAAACTGCCATTCATCAGGAACGGAATAGATTGACAAGTGACAGAGAGAGAGACGCAGGAGGCATTACATTACATACCCTGCCTGTTCAACAGCAAACTGACATTCATCAGGAAGGGAATCGTAACAAGAGAGAGAGAGAGAGAGACTGACAGAGAGTGAAGGCTACATTACAACTCCTACGCAGAAGATTTATGCATGACTTTCTGTTCTGTTTCAGCCATGAACTTCAATCATACCCACCTGTTTGCGGGAAGCAGGTCTTGTAGAACTGCTGCTTTGATGATTCTTCGCCCAGCATGCCTTTTTCTCCTCATCCTCATCTTCCTCCTCTTCCTCATCCTGTGGTCGATGAAGATCGCCACTCGAGTGAATCCAGGCATCATGCTCGTCACTTTCATGGTGATCATATCCTCCTCCCCCACCCCGTGTGGCATTCCTTCTGCTGCTCTTCATGCAGCTAGAAACAAAGGAATGAAGGTCCCACAAAGTTTCTGTGTCGAGTGAGTCTATGTCCAGCTCTATCTCGTCCTCCCCCTGATTAAGACTCGGATTTCTCAAGGACAGTATGTGAACAATGTGACCCAATTTCTCACCAGGAAGTTGCCCTAGGTTCTGGCTCAACTTCCGCTTCTCCTCCATCGTCATTGGCCTCTTCCCGGCCGCCATTGGCTCCATAGCTGATTGCTGCTGTGGAGGTGATGGCGGAGGCAGGGATGGTGGTAGTGCAGTAGGTGTTGCTGCTGCTGCTGCAGGTGGCGGTGGTGGTGGCTTGGCCTTCCCACCACTGTACTGGCGCCCAGTTCCTGTGTTGACTGTGCTAACAGCTGCTGTGGACCTTGGTGGCACTCTCCGTTCTACCAACTGTTGCTGCTGCGGAACTTTCGGCCCCGTTTTCGGTTGATTTACCACTTTTGAAGCAGGTCCTCGAACCTCTGCTGGCGGCTTGACCTCACCTGCCAGTGCAGCCAATGCCTCTTCCTCCACCCGGAATTTGATTGCCTCCTCTGCTAACTTATCTTCAATATTCTTGTACCTCTCCTCAAACATGCCAAGAAGGTCCTTGGCTAGGTCGTGCACTTCACTGTTCGGTTGGTTGTACGTCATCGCATTTGAAAAAACAAGGCGCACATCCTCTGCAAAAGGGCCAGGAACCCCATATACCCCACTCTCCAGCTTCCTCCTCACTGTACCCAGGTCCATAGGCTTCTTGATGATCTTCGGATAGTCATACAATTTAAGCTGGACCCAGTTCACAGGCTCATTGAACACCCAAGAGTTTTTCTGATTTTGAATCTTCCGCAGAACCGCTGCACATTGCTTCATGATATCAGCCATCCGCTTTGCACGGACGGTTTCAATTTTCTGCTTCTTAGCTTCATACACTGATAGTGGCTTCGCTTGCGCCGTTGCACCCCCACGCTTCGTGCCCGCCGATGATTTCCCCTTAGATTTGTCTGCTGTCGGGACCCTGTCCTTGCCGGAGACAAACTCTGAGTTATTGTAAACAGGGTTGGCCTTTGGCGTACGCTTTTCCTTAGAAGGACCCAGACCTGCTGGCAATGAGCCCCCTGCCACCACATTATCAGCAACTGTTAAGCTTGCTTGACGAGAAGATAAACGTGTCTCCTTTGTCGTCACTGCAGGCACTGCGACTGCCATATCCTCAGCATGTCCACTCCGACTACTACTGGTCTCTTTCATCCTTCCCTTCACAATGTCATCACTTCTTGCCGTTGTTGTTGATGACGGAAATGGCTCTGTTGAAGTCAGTGGTGGTGGTGCCACTGCCGCGGCCAACCTACCCCGCTGCTGCTGCTGCTGCAGGCATACTCCTGCCCCTGCCATTGCCCTGCCTCCACTAAACCCATTCGAAGAGCCGTTTTCTGTTCGGTACCCCGACGTAGACGGTGCTATAGCATGTAGCTGCTGTTGATGACGCACACCGCCTCCTCCAAGGTCCCTTGCCCCCATCTGTTTGCGTCGTATCAGATCATCAACCCTAGCTTGCAAGGATATGCAACGGTCAATCTCTCTCTTCAAAGTCTCCCTCTTCCAACGCTTTACCTCCCTTGGGGTCAGCTCAGGAGCATCTGCACCCCATTCTCCCTCATCCTCCATTCCACCTCTCCCACCAGAATGGGCCGTAGTTGTGGACATGTCGTGGAATCGTCTAGGAGGGGGACATGAAACACCACTTGCCATCTCACCCCCCTCGTGAGCATCCAAGTATGGGCCCTCAGATTTTCTCTTGAAGCCGCGTCCTATTTCCCCTCCACTGATTCCTGCGACAGTCCCCATGACTCGCCGGTTGCGTTCATTGTCCGCACCGATGCCAACCGACATCATCCCATCGATGACTGATCGCTGGTGCTGATGGTAATACCGAGACGACACAGACCGCCTTGCTCTCTTGTTGCGTGGGTGTGGTGATATTTCCTCTTCAACCATACCTCGTCTTATCTCGGTACCTTTAACCGCAACACGTCCAAGTTCTTCCTCTTCCTCCTCCTCACCGTCCTCCACATCCTCCTCTTCCTCCACCCGGCTGCTGGGTACGATTGCCTCATGAAGATGCTGCGGGAGGTGATGAGGAAGACTATGGTGAAGGTAAGGCGTCGCTGTACCCCTACTTCCGCTGCCACTATTACTTCGGTATCGTGTCCTCTTCATTGGCTCCTCCCTGAAAACATCAGGAACCATTTGGAAGTGCAACTGCACATCGGCTGTCATGTGGTAATGACAACTCTTCTATTACTATTATTGTATGTATATATTTATTATACCACAGCTGAGTTGGCTGCTGTCGGATCCTCCCCCGCACTCAATTCATCCATTACCTGAAAACAAAAGGTGACAAAGTAAGCCCCGACCACCCATCCACCACAGCATGCATCCCCTGTCAGTCGTACTGGGACTTCTTGCCCCCATTCTGATGCCAGGATCATTCCCCAACAGAACGATGGGATTGCTGCCAAAAAACGACAAACCGGACCACATCAAATTCTTCTAACAACAATCCACAAAAACCAGCATTTGTTTGAAACTGCCCTTATTAACCTCGTGCATGGATGTTCCAGAAGGTTCCAGAAAGAGCAAGCGACTCCCCCAGGTACCACACAAACATATCCCGTGTCCCTGAAACCTGCACCCGTTGGACAGCCGTCCTTAACTGTCTGGGATTTCTTAGGGACCCGCCTAAAAGGGCCTTTACGAATTAGACCCCAGATGAGTACCCCAACAGCAAGGGGCCCTGTCGGCCAGAACTTAAATTCACGAGCAGCAACCCAAAAGACAAACTTCCTGAGGCAAATGTCACATCCATAATGAAATGAAAGGTCATTTTGAACAGTCACAATCAAGTCCTGAACGAACAGGTATTGGACACAATTTTTAAGACAGAAAGGATCATGTCTCCTCGATGGAAAGCCACGTCTGTTCGGCAATGAGTCAAAGGCCACAGTCCCAGTACAGTCATAATCCCACGAGTCAGTCCTGATTCAGACCAGGAGTCCAAAAGACAGGCCAGATGGCCCAAAGCATCAGCAGACAATGGGAAAAGATACTGGTAGACACACTTTGCAACAACGGTTACTGGGTAGGAGTCCCAGACACTTGAGGCTGAATGCAGGGCACGCCAGACCAGTCCAGCATTATAAAGGACTGGCCAGCCTCCTATTTGACAGATGCTCACTTCGCATGAGAGTGTGGAAGTGCCATGGCACTTGTGCACTAGATATGTGTGAGCTGCGCTAGGCTGAGAGCAGCGCTGCGTGTGAAGACAGGAAGAAGAGCGCTGGCTGGAAGAAGGGCAGCCATAGCTGCCCCAGTACTAGTTAGTATGTTAGTAGGGATAGCCAGTAGGAGACACCAGCGAGTAGTATTCAGAGTAGATCCTCATGTAATAGGGAGTGTGCATGCATGATGAGTGAGGGTAGACCAGGACTATAGACATAGAGGGAGAGAGAGAAGAAGGCAGACGAGAGAGGGGGAAGTGTGAGCTATGGTGACACTTACCTGTTGAGCGCTGTTGTTGACGTTTGGCAGCTGGCGCTGACGAGCGTCAAGCTTGGAACTCATGTTGATCGAAGAAGACTTGTAACACTGTTCACCGCTATACATTTTGGACTCGCGAATTTCCTCTCTTAATCTGGTCATGATAATTGAGTTGACCTTCCTGGTTCTCATTCATCTTCTATTGGGTTTTGTGTGAGACTTCGCAATCTGTGAAATCAGTGTATATGCATGTGATCTGATGCACTCCAGCAAGTTATGAACAGTCAGGTTCCTTGCAAATTTGGTATCGGAGCAGTACTTGTTACTCACACTGGACACGCTGGCGTGATCAAGGCTGGCGAGAAGGATAAGCTGGCTTGAGTATAGCTGGCAAGAGTTGAGGTGAAGAGGAGATTGGGATAGAGGGGGAAGTTGGCCGAAGAAGCGGCTAAGGAGGAGAAGACTTACCTGCAGTTGGAGCGATTGGAGAGATTGGAGCAAACGTGGAGTCTTCATCAACGGCTACAAACAAAGAACCTCCTGCCCCACTTACCTCAATTGATTGCAAACCTGGAGAGATTGGAGCAAACGTGGAGTCTTCATCAACGGCTACAAACAAAGAACCTCCTGCCCCACTTACCTCAATTGATTGCAAACCTGTTTGTTGTGTATCTCTTCCCCCTCCTTTCTGGTGGTCGCTGCTGCTGTCTGGACGAAACCTGTGCCCTGGTCTGATCTGACAGATAGGACTAGAGAGTCAACATCTGGTCTTCGTGTCATCCATCTGGTCAGGGAAGGAAGGTTGAGTCAGGGAACTGTGTACTGCCACGTTAGAGTGTAAGAAGCTAAGAGTTGAGATAATCGTGCTAAACTGGATTTGCTTTCGAAGTAAGTATCTCCTAGCTACCTTCTCTAACGAAAGTGACCAGACAGACCATTGAAGGCATAGACCAGCTAAGTAACTAAACAGGCAGCAAACAAAGGAAGAGGGGAAAAAAAAAAAAAAAAAGAGTTCCTACTTTGCATATTGATAAGGAAATATATTATATATCTTCTGCATTATTAAATTTCTTTATTCTGAAGCAGTGACATCCAGATTAATAAAAAAAAAAAAAAAAAGGTTACAGATCCCAACTACTCAGGTAAACTAGGTTCTTGGGTAGCTACTTGGTGGTCCAGCGGAGCCCTCCCCTGTGCTGTACCCCACCATGGATGACTATCCCATGTACTGGATGGTGGCTCTGTCTGTTCTTTTGGGGCCACTATTCCGTTTCTTTTTCCCTCTCGGCTTCAGGAGAGTGTGTTCTTCCCGCATGATGATGAGATATGGAACAGCAAAGCCCCGACTCTCCGCGGCAGAGCAGGCAGAAGTAGACCGCCGCCTAGCCGAGAAAAAGAAAGAAAAGGAGCAGAAAAAGGAACATAAAGAAGAAGAGTTGAGGAAGAAAACTCAAATAGAAGAAGAAAGAATTAAAAAAGAGTTGAAAGAAAAGTTAGAAAATGAATTGCAGTTAGAAATAAAGACTAGAGAAGAAGAAGATGACCCTGATGATGACAGACTCATTAGACATCGAATTGAAAGGGGCGAAAGCAGTCATATAGGTGGATGAATATACGGGTCAGTCCCTTAAACTGGGATGACCAGTAAAGTTATTCCAATGAACGGATTGAAGAGACGGAGGAAGAACGGGACACGTTCATCGCAAAATTTGCATCCATTAAAGATAAAAGGGAAAAGGAGCTCTTGCTGGAGGAAGAACGAACTGAATTGCACAGCAAAATGTTAGCTGCAAAGCGACAAGAGCTGGAAGAGACAAAAAGACTGCAGGTAGAGGGTGAGAGGTTGCAAAGAGAATTACAGGCGCAGAAATAAAAGCAAACATCAACAAACAGCAACCGAAGAACAACTTGCCCTCTTCACAGCAACTGTTTTCCATACAAAACAAGAGTCGGCAGAGGCGAACAAAACCTTGCAGAAAGTTGAAGCTCATCAGTATGAATTCGAAGGAGTCTGGAATACCTTCCTGCAGAGATCTGCAGCGGAAGTTGACCAACATGTACAAGCATACATTGTAAAATTAGATGAGCAGATCAGTAAAACTTTAACACCCGACGTAATTGAGAAATTGGTAAGCAACGGTGGAGGAGATGGAGGAGATGGAAAAGGTGATGGAGACGGAGATAGGAAGAAGAAGGGTGTGCTACAAGAAGATGCAGGGGAAGTCAGAAAGATAAAGGTAAAGGTGTCGTGGACATACAACGACAAAAAGGAAGAAAGTGTTTTACATTGGATTGTTGCAATTGAGTCCTACGTGTACGGGCATCGTATACCATATAGGGACAGGGTTCTCATGGCCAGTTCATGTATGGCCAGAGATGCAACGAGTTTTGCAATCTCCCTGCAGAAGGAAGTTAATTGTTAATCTATCGTAGAGTATTCCCAGCAAACTCGTATTGAAGATTTCTTTAAAGCGGTCCGGGAATGGTTCGAAGATAAGAACTTAGCTCGAAGAACTGAAATGCTAATCTTAAATACCGCAGATAGGAAATGTAAAAGTGTATCCGCACTTAAATCTACCATGGACGAACTTCTGCAATGCGCTGAACATGGACTCACCCCGAACCAGATTCTCAACAACTTTGCTAGAGCACTACCCGATCCTCTCCGCACTCAACTATATCCCCGTACCAAGGAAGAGGGGATGACTTATGGGAAGTTTAGCACGCGTATACCATATAGGGACAGGGTTCTCATGGCCAGTTCATGTATGGCCGGAGATGCAATGAGTTTTGCAATCTCCCTGCAGAAGGGAGTTAATTGTTAGTCTATGGTAGAGTATTCCCAGCAAACTCGTATTGAAGGATTCTTTAAAGCAGTCCGGGAATGGTTCGAAGATAAGAACGTAGCTCGGAGAACTGAAATGCTAATCTTAAATATCGTAGATAGGAAATGAAAAAGTGTATCCGCACTTCAATCTACCATGGACGAACTTTTGCAATGCGCTGAACATGGACACACCCCAAACCAGATTCTCAACAACTTCGTTAGAGCACTACCCGATCCTCTCCGCACTCAACTATATCCCCGCACCAAGGACAAGGGGATGACTTATGGAAAGTTTAGCAAGATCGCATTAGATCATCGGTTTCTTGGGAAAAGATCTGCAAGCCGGGAAGAAATGGCAAAACCGTACCATCCCAAGAAGTATTCATAGGAAACACAACCTTCTTTTGACTTTTGAAGGAGGTGTCGAAACTCTTTCCAATGATCAGATAGCCTACAATTAAAAAAACACCAGCACATTAAAATCCAAATTCGTATCAATTTCCAATAGGCACTTCCAGGAGGTCGCGTTATGGTGCGAAGCACACAACGTAAGATCACTGCCTTTCTTTTTCCACAATGATCTTTCAGCTTCCCACTTCCATTGATTTCACGCGCAGTGTGTTTTTTTTGTTGAGTTCCGGGTACACAAGCAAAAACCAACAGTACTGGCAATGTTTCCCACATAAATACAAGAGGACGTATAGCCAATACGGGGTCTTGTAGTACAAGGTTGAATTTTTTTCCCGAATCAGTGCTTAAAAAGGAAACTCAAAGAAAAGGATTGGAGGTCAAACATTAAAAAAACAGAGAAAAATAAAGCAAGACTATGGTCTAGAGGGAGGTGCACACAACGGACCGGTAGTTCAGAATGGGGACTACGCAGCCGTTGCAGCCCGCGGGGGAGGGCGGCAAGGAAGAGGCCGTGGCAAAGGAAGAGGAGGCCGCGGTCGTGGAGAAAGAGGACCCGGCACCCAAAGGGATGGTGGCAAAGGAAGCTACTACATGGGACGAAGGGGCAATGGTCCCTCACAAGGAGGCCGAGGACCCAACTCCACACGGGGAAGAGGAAGAGGCACGAGGCACGTGAATTGGGATCGTCCGTATCCACCACATCCAGGCCTGCTCGGAGGCAGACCTTGGGAAAAGTTGGGAATCACAAAAAAAGTTTGGCAAGAGAGAAAAGTCGTCGATCAGTACCTCAAATGTGGTGACCCCAACCACATTGTTCCCTTCTGCCCACATATTATAAACAACCAAAGGGGAAAAACCAGTAGGGGTTTCAATTGCCTCTACATGCAAGCAGACTGACATCCTCCCATTCAAAGGTTCCCGTGGCAGAAACTGAAGACATAAACGATCCCCACCTAGTCACTTGTCCAAAGGCAGTTAGTGTATGTACCTCTCTAGGTGGATCCCTCGCAGGCATGGGTGATGAGTTGGCCACTCGTCACAAAGCCTGGGTCGAAATGAAAAAACGAAAAGGGCAGCTAATTATTGCAGATCCAGAAGGCAATAAAGTATGAGTAGGTGGTATGATTGACAGTGGGTCATCACATAGCTATATTAGTAAGAAAGGACTGCAAAAGTTGAGTCTACGGCTAAAGGTAAAACAATTGGGAAGCCCGTAGTAAGTAAACTAGCGAACAATAGAGAGATTGTATTGGATAAATATATTGAGGGGATTCATACATACTTTCCTATCGAGGCAGAGGGGAAGGTGGAACGCGTTTTCCACTCTCTAACTCTCTTGGTGGAAGATAGTCTCCCTTTTGACATTCTCTTAGATACAGATTGGGGGGAAGCTGCAGTTGTGAATGTGAAGCTAAGGGACCATAAGTGCATAAGTGTTGGCTCCCTAGTCCGCAAGGTGGCAAGAAGAAAGTCTACCTATTTCATAAATCCGGTAAGGAAAGCAGCTTAGCTCATTGTTGCACGAGTGCCCCCGCGTTCGCCCGCCATGTAAAGAAGTATAATCTATATGATCAAGTATTTGTGGCATATGTGCGCCTAGTTAAAGAAGGTGAAGATAAGGAAGAGGCAAAGTCCCCAAAAGTTGAGAAAATTTTGAAAGAATTTGCAGATGTGGCGGAGGCCCTAAGCGGTGTGGTAGAATGACCTATCAAACATCGCATTGAAATTATTCATGAAAGTCAAATTCCCAAGCGCCCGATTTACAGAGTGTCACCCAAAGAACTGGTTGAACTGCGAACCCAGCTTCATGAAATGCTGGAAAGGGGATGGATTAGACCTAGTTCCTCGCCCTATGGTGCGTCAGTGCTATTTGTGTCCAAGGAAGATGGCGAGGTCCGCATGTGTATTATTTATAGATGGTTAAATGATATAACTATTAAAAATGTTGAGCCATTACCCAGGAACAATGATTTGCTCGATCGAGTTCAAGGTAGCAGGTACTTTACAAAAATTGACCTGAAATCTGATTTCTGCAATCAGACTCGTTCTCAAACACACTTTTCATGCATGTAAACAGCAACGCAGCATTCTGGCAAAATGCGCCCACTCAAAACTCAGATGTATGGCTTTCAGATACGAGTTCACTCTCAATTGGCTATGGCGACTTCARCGCCCAAACATCTCACTGTTCACATACACTGGATCACCCTGGATATCCCACACGCATCACTCTAACACTCSAACACACACACACACTCACTACTAACTACARCTATGGCAGTTGTCGCTGCATCTACCCTATCGCTATGCTAACTCCCTCTCTCTAGCCCACTGCGTCCTCCGGGCTCATCTGCAGACCTCCTTGCACAAGTCGCTGTGGCAGCGCTTCCACATGGCTCACGCAGGAATGAATGAGTGGTTGGGCGCTGCCTCTTGATTTATACTTCAAAAACTCGTTGGTCTGCCTTTTGCCATCGGCCCTTGGTGCTCACAGTCCCCCTGTGGTACTTGCTGGACTGGACTGGGACTCTCTAGACCCTTCTGCTGACTGTASGCAGTCGTACCGTCGACTCAGTGCAGTTGCACTGAGGTCCTACCTGTTGACCTCGCCACTTGTCTTCGTCTGAAAACGTGGGCCTACCTTAGACTCACCACTTGACCACTTGACGACCTTCTAAAAGGACTACAGCTAGGCCTTTGGACTCTACTTGGACTCCTACCTTACAGGTCTACAGTTCGAATCTCCCTGCAGCCTACAACCTACGGCGACCTACTTACCACTGGCTATCGTGCAGGTCACAGGTTCAACTCCAAGGAACTGTGCAGATACTGTACACAGGTAAGCTGAGGTCAAGGGATCGACCCCTAGGATCTGCATCGGCTACTGCCAAAGGTGAAAACTGTTTCACGCCCACCATCCTAAATTCGAGGTCCTCCGAGAATATTTCAATCCAAGACTGGACCTCTACCTTTCTTATCTCGTTCGTAAGCCCTCACTATGTCAAGGGTTGTCTCCAACAGTTCTGTTCTTGTGAACCAGCGGTCGTCTTCCGGCTCCTGGTAGGCAAACCGAACCTTATACTGTTTCTGGGGACGACCTCTACCTCCTGTTCTAAACACATCTTTGTCTACAATCCCGTCAATGTCGTATCTTCCATCCATATCCGGAGGGATCATGGATCTTCTCGAGGGGAACTGTTCACTTGTGACACACGGCAGCAACTTGGAAGCATGGAAGTCTAGGTACGTGTGGAGGTGTGTTGGGATCTCTATAGTATAGGACGGTCCATCATCCTCGCCTTTGACTTCTATTACCGGCCACAGTCCTCTATAAGCAATATCTTCTGCGAGATGTGCTCCTCAGATGCAAACTCTTTAGACTTGACTCAGACTAAGTCGCCTACTTGAAACTGTGAGGGGCGACGGTGCTTATTAGCCTGTTCTATCATTCTATGTTGGGTCTTTCTGAGGTACTCAACAACAGTTGCTAACTCTTTCTCATGCTGCAAAGCAAACTCCCTGGTTTCGGGCGGTAGTCTGTGAATCTGATCCCGGTTCAGTCCTTCAAACGGTCTGCGTGGTCTAAAGGACTTGTGCAACTCGTTGGGAGTGCGGCAGGTGGATAGATGCACGTTGTTGTTGTATGCGCTACTTTAGGCAATACCTCATCCCAGTTAATCTGATCTGGTCTAATGTACATGCGCTGAACTTGCTGTAGGGTCTAATGTACATGCGCAGAACTTTTGTCTGACCGTTAGTCTCTGGGTGACGGCCAGATGACATTAACAACTTAGATCCGTAAACTCTCATGAGTTCTTGCCAGTTCTGGCTGGTGAAGCGACTGACGGCCAGATGACATTAACAACTTAGATCCGTAAACTCTCATGAGTTCTTGCCAGTTCTGGCTGGTGAAGCGACTATCTCTATCACTAACAATTGACAATGGGATTCCGTTCTCACTAACCAAAAAGTCAAAAAACTTCTGTATTACTAATTATGTACGTGTCTCTGCAAGCAAGGGAACAGACACTGCATACTTACTAAAACGGTCGACTATGACCATGACTTGGCTCTTGCCATGTCTACTCTTGACTTACTTGTCCATGAAGTCTATAGACACTGAGTCTCCTGGCTGATCCGGAATAGGCAAGGGCCTGAGCAATCATTCTTCATCCCTGGCTAGGTATACGCACACATCAGGTTGGCTAATGTCTTTTGCCAACCGAAATGCCCTTCAGTATCGTGGCATTCCCCTAAAACTGAACTGCGGATCTCTTTGCTATTGGGAACGCACAGGCGGTCAAACACATTAGTCTTCTCAAACAACAACCCGTCTGTAGTGCGGCAATCTGGTTCGGTCTCTAGAGCCTCTCTAACTCTCTATAGGAGGTCGCTATAGATAGGGTCCTGCGCATACGCTTGCTTCACTTTCTCCTGCAGGTCTTTCCCTATATCCAGATAGTGTACTACAGCTCCGAAGTAGTCTGATCTCCTACTTAGAGCATCCGCAACCACGATATACTTGCCCTTCACTGGCTTGAGCTCAAAGTCGAATTGGTCTATCTCTGCAGCCCACCTGGTCAACTTAGGTGTCATTTTGGCCTGGGTCTTCAACCATCTAAGCGTTTCATGGTCCGAATAGACTTTGAAGTGCCTCCCAAGCAGGTAGTGCTTCCAATGGTCTAAAGCCTGCCTGAGAGCGTAGAGTTCTCTCTCGTACGTGGAGGTAGCAACCTTCTCACAGGGCATCCTCGCTGACATGAACTCTACGGGTCTATAACCATTGTCGTCGTCTTGCTGCAACACGGCGCCTATCCCATACTGACTCGCGTCCGTGGCAACGACAAATGGCGAGGATGGATCTGCTACGTTGAGGACAGGATATTCTATTAACGCGCGCTTTAACTTCTCGAGCGCAGACGTACAATCTTTATCCCATTGCCAGATAGCCTCTTCTTCAACAACCTGCGCAAGGGAGCGGCGATAGTGGAGAAGTTCCTCACGAACTTCCTGTAGTAGTTAGCTAAGCCTAGGAATGACCGCAACTCTGTCAATGTGCGGGGCGTCGGCCAATCTCTGATCGCCGCGATCTTGCTGTCCTCTGGCTTAATGCCATCTCCGTCCAACACGTGGCCCAAGTATAAGACTTGCGTCTTGGCCCACTCGCACTTCTTCGCGTTGATCTTGAAGTTGGCCTCTCTAAGCTTCTCCAAGACCTGCTTCAGATGACCCTGGTGCTCCTGGAGGGTCTTACTAAAAACTAGAATATCATCTAGATCAACTACCACAAATTTGTCTAACCACGGTCTAAACAGGTCATTCATACAACGTTGAAAAGTAGCTAGCGCGTTGGTTAGTCCAAAGGGCATCACTTGAACTCGTAATGTCCGTATCTCGTCTGGAACGCAGTCTTGTACTGGTCATCAGGATGGACCTCATCTGATGGTATCCGGACTTTAAGTCTATCTTAGAGAAATATTTGCACCCCTGCACCCGATCTAAAAGATCGTCTATCCTGGGCAGCGGTTCAGCATTCTTCACGGTAATCACATTCAAACCCCTATAGTCTATGCACATACGTAGCTCTCCTTCCTTCTTTGGGACGAACAGGACGGGTGCTCCAAAAGGAAGCGAGCTGGGCCTGATCCAACCTTTCTCAAGGATCTCGTCTAACTGTTTGCGAAGCTCCTCTAACTCTCTAGGGGACATCCTGTAGACTGCACCCTTAGGAGTTCTACTGCCAGGCTCTRTCTCYATCCTGTGCTGGATGGGTCGCGACACTACTCCTCTCGRCGACTCAGTCAAGTCTTTGAATTCTTCCAGCAGCTTGGCAATTGTTGGATCTGTGGAACTATCCTTTTCMTGGGCCTCAGTGACAGGTCTAAYATAAACMACAAAGAMCTGTTCCTCTAACTGCTTCTTTTTGACTAATCGCGCGAACGCGGGAGCACTGAGACAGCAATGTGCCAAGGTATTGTCTACACCAGACACATGGAACAAGCGGGCAGTCTTAGCCTCGCCTRACGGAYTAGGGAGCCTACACTCATGCTCTCTCAACTGGAGTGTGGCCCCTGCTGCCTCTCCCCAATCCATTCCTAAAACTACATCAAAAGGAAGGTCATCCTGCACGAGGAGTCAAAGAATGGAGGACCTTCTCTACTTTTCCATTCTGCTCTAGGCGAAAGTATGCCTGGACTCCCTCTACGTAGTCCTCAACTCGCATCGTGCGATTGTCTGCGAGAATACTGACTACAGGGTCTATTAACTTCTGGACCTTTAATCCTAGCCTCAGCTTCTTCAGCGCCCTACGGCTAATATAACTATGGGTAGCCCCTGAGTCTATGAGGGCCACTACTTTACTCCTAAACACCTCTACATCTACTAAGATCAGTTATCCCTTACTCTCCTTTTTCATTTTGGCCCAGGTTGGCATCCTCTCCTTTAACTCTTCTGCCACACCTGTGAGGGACGTGCCTAAAGAGACGCTAACACAAGCAGTCTCTGGACAACTATCTAGGCACGAGACTGCAACCTCTGCCATAGGCTCATGTGAGTTGGGAGTGTCCTGTTTGCGCGCGCTCACTTCTCCACATGGCCTTGAAGTAGGGGCAGTTGCGACCCCTACTAGCGGCTGCCTTTTGACTGTTGGGCAGCCCAACGGGCCTGTCTATACTTAGGACAAAATTTAAATACGTGCACCGGGTCACCACAAAATACGCACTGACCCATGTTCACGCGTTCCTGCCATAATTGTCGGTCCAAGCCCAAATCTTCCCAGGGCCTGCCCTGCGGCAAGCCCGGATGCCATCCTCCTTGAGGTGCCCTTCCACCTCCTCATTGACCAGTTACCATGGCGATTTAACGGGGGACCTTGACCCCTACCTCCCGCTTAGCAGTTTCCCTGTCCGCCAACCCCCTGTGCGCCCGGTCCTCGGCCTCCCATGGCCTGGCCCCTTTGGCCCTGGCCTCCTCTACCTTGCGGCCTCCCTCCGGCCGCGACAGCAGCGTAAGACCTCCCCTGCCCTACACAACTGTACTCCTCCCCTAGGCCCCACTCAATCTGATCATATGGGACCTCTTCCGTGCCACCCTCCTCTAATGTCAGGATCAAGTGATCCTTGGCCTTAACTTGGCCCGAGATGGTACGATCTTTCCACTTCTTCCCCTTCTCCAGGTCCTTGTGCAGAAAGTGGTAACTGGCATAGACTTCGACTCATATAGGACGACTTCTCTACTCAATAAAGAAATGCCCGCGTAGGGCTTCTGGAATGGCACGATAAAACAACTGGACCAACTGGGGTTCAGTTACCCCGTGGTCCGGGACGGCTACCAAGTCGTCCATAGTACCCTTGAGTGCCTTAGCACTCCTCCACTGCCGCGAGTGGATCGATTGGAGCTTATTAGAGGCTCTAATGCCTCGCGTTGGGTCAGCGAACCGCTGCTTGAGGACCTTGAGGAATTGGGAAAGAGGAGTGACTTTGGAATATACAACCAGGTTGTTTTCACAACAGGCTGTACGCGCGAGTGACCTGGCGAAGCTAGCCGTTTCGTCCTTGAGGGCCTTGAAGGCCATGAGGACTTGCTCCTCTGTTAGGATATGTTGCAAGTAAATATAACTGTTGACACTGGCTTTCCCATTGTCAAAGTTCTCTTCCTTCTTCCCCCCGTACGCATCTGGGAACTTGAGTTTCACTGGGTCCTTACGGGGTCTGACCTCTCTCTCTACAGCGGCTATAGCTTTGGCACCCTGAATGGCGCCCTCACAAAACTTCCCTACATTATCTCTCAATTGCTTCACTTTGCCCCCAATATGGGTGACGAACTCGCGCGCAAAATCTCTAAATCCTGACCGCATGGCACTCAACGCTACATCCTGGCTCCAGCTTGCCTGGCGCTCCTCCATCCAGGCCTTGCTCAACACCTCCAGGTACCCCAGTACTTTGTCCCACTTGGCCTTATCGTCTGGTTGGGCCAGCACCTCCGCTCTACACTCCTGCACCTTTGCCACCTCTGYGGTCATCTTGTTCACTTCCTCCCTCCTCTTCTTCTTCTCTCTCTTCATCCTCAGCTTCCATGCTAACTTTTGTTCCTCCTCCCTCTATCTTCGTTCCATCAGGTCTGTCATGGCTGCTAGCTCGGCGGCCAGCGCAGCCTTCTCATCCTTAGTCACATAGGACTCCGCCTCCTCTTCTCCCAACGATAAATTAGCGACCCACTCGCTGATCCTCTTCTCCAGCCCTATATCGGTCTCCCTCGTCATCGTGCCACTACTACTCCCTTCTCCACTCTCAATCCTCATCCTCTCTTTCTCTTCTTCTGCAGCCACTTCTGCTTCAGCAGCTTTTCTTCTTTCTTCCTCCTCTTGTTGTACTTTCTTCATCTCCTCCTCCAATCTCTTCATCTTCACCGCCTGCTCGTCTGCGATGGCCTTTAGCTTGGCTTGCTTTTCACGCTTTTTCCTCTCCTTACTCTCTCTGACTAAGGCAGCCATCTTTTCTTGCTGCTCAATGGTGTAGGGGCTAGTCTCCTTCCCACTATGGGTCTGAACCATGGTGATAAGTGTACAACCRGGTTAGTGGTTCCAAACCTCACCACGTAGACGTCAACCCCTGACTGACAGACCTACTGACTCAATCTAAGACTCACAGAATCCTGACAGGGATCCTGTCAAGTATGGTCTCTAGCCTAGACCTACACTATGGCTGTCACTACTGAACCAGTGGTTGATCAGGAGGCATTTAAGGAGATCCCCCGTAACTCCTCAAGAATTCTTTAACGTCGCMGACAGGACGACGTGATCAGCTTGGTTCTGCCTGTGCTTTCAGCCCACAACTCAGCCTTTTCAGCCTACTGTGCCACACCGAGCAGCCCGCCGGTATGTACCGGTCCATGGCAAGGTTCGTATCCCCCGGGACAATCGAGTCGTCAAACACAAATCATCAGCCTTACTTGGTCTGGTAGGGGAGTGGTTCCAACAGGCCCTCGACACTTAAAGACGGCCTCCGTTTCAGCCTGCAGCTCAGAGTTCGGACCCTCTACACTGAAACTGAGCAGACCTGTCGGACAGTACCGGTCATTGGGCTAGACGAGTTGTTTAACAGGCACTCGCCACTCATGCCCAGGTCTCCAGATACCAGAGTAGAGATTGGTCCTACTAAGTCTCATGCAGGTTTGGCAGCAAGGCCCTATCCTTCATCCACAAAGTTCTATGACCTAGGACAAAAGAGACTCAATGCAAAAAGATTAGACAGACAGACTGTACTCAGCAAGTACCAAGGGGTATGTGCACATCCAAAGGGCAAGGGGCAGGCTAAGGGCTTGGCGAGATGTTACCAATTCCAGCTTGGTCAAAGTCTTGGTCAACACCTTGGTCAACGCCGATCAACACTGCTATGACCCTCGGTCAACTTCGATCAACTCCGGTCAACGCCTCCGGTCAACCCTCTCGATCAACTTCCCGGTCAGCTATGGCTCCCGACACTTCTTCCTCGCCAATCCCCTTCTTCTTCCTTACCTCCCTCGCCTCCTCTCTCCCGCTGTCCTTCTCCCTCCTACTTCCTCACTCCGTGGAACCGGCTCTGCGGCTATGGCCGCTGTCTTTCTTCTTTGTGGACTGCGCGGCAACTTCACAGGTACGTAACAGCCAATCTTGTATCGCTCATCTCTCTCTCTCTCTCTCTCTCCCTCTCGCCGTAGCGGTATCTTCAGCGCAGCAAGTACGTGTAACCCAACCTTGTATCTCTCATCTCTCTCTCTCTCTCTCTCTCTCTCTCTGTCTCGGTCTTCTTCTTCGTCGTGTCTTTTTGCAGTGCGCAGCGGCTTCTTCAACCTCAAGTCCGCTATGGCGGACGATCTCCCTCGGCTGCCACCTCGGCTATGACACATCGGGCCCTGCTTACGACGGCGCGCAAGGAATAGCGGGTACCAGCTCCGATACCAATGCAATCAGACTCGTTCTCAAACACACTTTTCATGCATGTAAACAGCAACGCAGCATACTGGCGAAATGCACCCACTCAAAACTCCGATGTATGGCTTTCAGATACGAGTTCACTCTCAATTGGCTATGGCGACTTCAGCGCCCAAACATCTCACTGTTCACATACACTGGATCACCCTGGATATCCCACACGCATCACTCTAACACTCGAACACACACACACACTCACTACTAACTACAGCTATGGCAGTTGTCGCTGCATCTACCCTATCGCTATGCTCACTCCCTCTCTCTAGCCCACTGCGTCCTCCGGGCTCATCTGCAGACCTCCTTGCACAAGTCGCTGTGGCAGCGCTTCCGCATGGCTCACGCAGGAATGAATTGAATGGCTGGGCGCTGCCTCTTGATTTATACTTCAGAAATTCGTTGGTCTGCCCTTTGCCATCGGCCCTTGGTGCTCACAGTCCCCCTGTGGTACTTGCTGGACTGGACTGGGACTCTCTAGACCCTTTTGCTGACTGTAGGCAGCCGTACCGTTGACTCAGTGCAGTTGCACTGAGGTCCTACCTGTTGACCTTGCCACTTGTCTTCGTCTGAAAACGTGGGCCTACCTTAGACTCACCACTTGACCACTTGTCGACCTTCTTGAAGGACTACAGCTAGGCCTCTGGACTCTACTTGGACTCCTACCTTACAGGTCTACAGTTCGAATCTCCCTACAGCCTACAACCTACGGCGACCTACTTACCACTGGCTATCGTGCAGGTCATGAGTTCAACTCCAGGGAACTGTACACATGTAACTGAGGTCAAGGGATCGACCCCTGGCATCTGCATCAGCTACTGCCAAAGGTGAAAATTGTTTCATTACCATCAAATTGAGGTAGAGCCAGAAGACTAGTATAAGACTACCTTTTGTACAAGGAATGGGAGTTCATTGTGTTGCCCTTTGGTCTTACTAATGCACCTGCAGTTTTCCAACGGACGATGAATGAACTTTTTCGTGAATGGCTTGATAAATTCGTTGTTATATATTTAGACTATATTTTTATTTTTACTAAAAACATGCATGAAAATTGTGAGCACCTTCGACTTGTGCTAAATAAATTGCGCGAGGCAAAGTTGAAGTGAAACTCTAAGAAGTGCGAGTGGGCAACGCATCACGTATTGTATTCGGGGCACGTTATAAACGAGGATAGTATCAAACCAGAAAACACAAAAATTGCAGCTATTCGAGATTGATCGAACCCACGTACGCTGACGGAACTACGACCGTTCCTTGGATTGGCAAACTACTATCGTAAATTCGTAAAACACTTTACGACAATTCTTGCTCCCCTTCGCAGACTATTGAAGTAGGAAACGATCTGGAAGTGACACCAAGATTGTACGTCTTCCTTTAAATAACTAAAGAAATGTTTGATCAACTATCCAATTTTGAAAGTTGCTGATCCTTTTTTGCCCTTTGTTGTTACTACCGACAACAATCAGTACGGGGTAGCCGTTGTACTCCAGCAAGATGACGGGAATGAATACAGGCCTGCGGAGTTTATGTCCCGACGACTGCCTAGTGAAAGTTGCCACTTCTACGTATAAAAAACAGTTATACGCACTCCGGGAAGCTTTGGATCATTGGCGTCATTATCTTCTAGGTCGCCATTTCAAAGTGTACTCAGATCATGAGACACTTCGCTGGCTAAAGACACAGACCCCGATAACACCTAAACTGACCAGCTAGGCTGCGGAAATCGATCAGTATGACTTTTGAGCTAAAGCCAGTAAAGGGCAAGTATAACGTTGTTGCTGACGCATTAAGCCGAAGATCTGATTTCTTCAGTGTTATTGTAACGTATTTAGACATAGGCACCGATTTACAAGATAAGGTTAACGATGCTTATTCCACTGATCCTGTTTATGGCGCTATGCTAAAACATATTCAAGAAGCACCACAAGAGTTTCCTAACTATCGAGTAACTCGAGGACTGCTGTTTGAAAGATCTGATGTGCATGATAGGCTTTGTATTCCGAACAAAGAAGAAATCAAAAGTGTGATCTTAGGGGAATGTCATGATACCGAAGGCTATTTTGGATGGAGGAAAAGCCACGCTAATCTTTTGTGTTTTGACACCTAGCCTCGAATGAAATCTGATTGTATTGCATATGTGCAAGGTTGTCAAGTGTGCAAACGGAACAAAAGCACCACACAGCCTCCCGTTGGTCTATTGAAACCCTTGCCTATCCCAAGAGGTCCTCGAATCTCTGTGTCCATAGATTTCATGGACACTAAGGTGAAACGCAGGAATGGAAAAATCGTTGATAGATTCAGCAAGTTCGTTGTTTTTGTGGCATTCGTTGTTTTTGTGGCATTCGTTGTTTTCGTAGCATTGCCTGTGGAAGCTAAAACTGACTTAGTGATTCAGGAATTTTTTAACCACTGGGTAAAGGACTACGGTCGTCCCTTGACTATCGTTCAGGACAGATTCTCGATTCACTAGTAAACATTGGCAGCAACTAATGAATGCCTACGGCTCTAAACTGACAATGTCATCAGGTCGACACCCAGAGACAAATGGGCAGACTGAGCAAATGAACAAGATTTTGCAGCAAACACTGCGTACGTACATTCGTCCCAATCAAATTGATTAAGATGAACATTTGCCCAAAGTTGATAGTGCCTACAATAACTATGTGCACTTCTCTACTTACAACTCCGATGGACTGTCTAAAACCCGAATAGAGCACATAAACTTCCGCCAGGAACCAGAGAGTTCGCAATACAATATCAAAAAGATTTAGAAAAGGTGAAGGCGAATATAATAAAAGCGCAGCATCAAATGATTGAACAGGCCAATAAGCACAGGAGACCTCAGTTTGTTGTATGTGATCTGGTTTGGGTGGAATCGAAAGAATTTATCCCAGAGGAAAACATATCTCAGAAATTATTACTTGCCTACAGAGGACCGTGTCAAGTTTTGGATGCAATAGGGGATGAAGATGGACCCTCCTATATTATTGAGATACCTCCACATTTGCATACCTACCCAGCGTTTCACATGTCAAAGCTCTTACCTTGTGTAACTAACGAACTGTTTCCCAGTCGAAGGTCAGCAATTCCTCCAAGTATGGATGGGAAATTTGATGTTGATAGGATCGTTGTTGAATTTACTATCCAGACTGGAGGTAGACGTAGACCTCAGCAGCAATATAAAGTCAGATTTGCATATCAAGATCCAAATGAAGCCCGCTAGTTTACTAGGGAAGAGCAAAATTGAAACTGCACCGAACATAGTATCTTACTATGAAAGAGCAAGAAGAGGTCCAAATATTTTGGACAGACAAGGGTTTCTCAGAGGACTTCGAAATTAGTCCGGCGAGAGTAAAAGGGCCTTTACGAACTAGACCCCAGATGAGTACCCCTACAGAGAGGGGCCCTGTCGGCCAGAACTTAAATTCACGAGCAGCAACCCAAAAGACAAAGTTCCTGAGGCAAATGTCACATCCATAATGAAATGAAGGGTCATTTTAAACAGTCACAGACAGGTCCTGAACAAACAGGTGTAATAGGGGATGTAGATGGACCCTCCTATGTTATTGAGACACCTCTACATTTGCATACCTACCCAGTGTTTCACGCGTCAAAGCTCTTACCTTGTGTAACTAACGAACTGTTTCCCAATCGAAGGTCAGCAATTCCTCGAAGTATGGATGGGAAATTTGATGTTGATAAGATCGTTGCTGAAAGTACTATCCAGACTGGACGTAGAGATAGATCTCAGCGGCAATATAAAGTCAGATTTGCATATCAAGATCCAAGTGAAGACCGCTGGTTTACTAGGGAAGAGCTAATTGAAACTGCAACGAACATAGTTTTTTACTGTGAAAGACCAAGAAGAGGTATCAATATTGTAGACAGATTAGGGTTTCTCACAGGTCTTCAAAATTGGGCAGGCGAGAGTAAATTGGCCTTTACAAATTAGACCCCAGATGAGTACCCCAACAGCAAGGGGCCCTTTCGGCCAGAACTTAAATTCACGAGCAGCAACCCAAAAGACAAAGTTCCTGAGGCAAATGTGACATCGATAATGAAGTGAAAGGCAAATGTCAGATCCCTAATGAAATGAAAGGTCATTGTAAACAGTCACAAACAGGTCCTGAACGAACAGGTATTGCACACAGTTTTTAAGACTGAGAAAGGGTCATGTCTCCTCGATGGAAAGTGACGTCTGTTTCGGGAATGAGTCAAAGGTCACAGTCCCAGTACAGTCATAATCCCACGAGTCAGTCCTGATTCAGACCAGGAGTCCAAAAGACAGGCCCGATGGCCCAAAGCAGCAGCAGACCATGGGAAAAGATACTGGGACACACACTTTGCAACAACGGGTACTGGGTAGGAGTCCCAGACACTTGAGGCTGAATGCAGGGCACGCCAGACCAGTCCAGCATTATAAAGGACTGGCCAGCCTCCCATTTGACAGATGCTCACTTCGCATGAGAGTGTGGAAGTGCCATGGCACTTGTGCACTAGATATGCGTAAGCTGCGCTACGTGTGATGAAAGTAGAGCGCTGGCTGGAAGAAGGGCAGCCATAGCTGCCCCAGTACTAGTTAGTATGTTAGTAGGGATAGTCAGTAGGAGACACCAGTGAGTAGTATTCAGAGTAGATCCTCGTGTGATAGGGAGTGTGCATGCATGATGAGTGAGGGTAGACCAGGACTATAGACATAGAGGGAGAAAGAGAAGAAGGCAGACGAGAGAGGGGGAGTGTGAGCTATGGTGACACTTACCTGTTGAGCGCTGTTGTTGACGTTTGGCAGCTGGCGCTGATGAGCGTCAAGCTTGGAACTCATGTTGATTGAAGAAGACTTGTAACTCTGTTCACCGCTGTACATTTTGGACTCACGAATTTCCTCTCTTAATCTGGTCATGATAATTGAGTTGACCTTCCTGGTTCTCATTCATCTTCTATTGGGTTTTGTGTGAGACTTTGCAGTCTGTGAAATCAGTGTATATGCACGTGATCTGATGCACTCCAGCAAATGATGAACAGTCGGATTCCTTGCACGCCTGCTCTTCCTGGAAACTGCTGGGTGAGCAGAAGCTCTCATGCGGCATCCCTCACGCATTAATTGCGTCCCTGGCAACAAACTCGACGTGCATTGTCCAGATATGGAATGCGTCTGCAGTCAGTAATGGAGGGACAGCCCTGTGCTCACAAAGCATTGTGGTGATTATGGCCGAGACAATGACGCCTGCAGCAAAGTGTAACAGTCTGTAGTTGCAGAGAGGAGAAGATCGCACAGCATTGACAAATTGTCATGCTGCACCCCAGGCGCAAAGAGGTGATCTTCGACATAAAAGAATGTGGGGGCGGTTATCTGAGGGAAGAAAACATCATAGTCGCAAAGGAAACGGCCAAGAGTAATCATCGCATGGACCGCAGTGCCACTGTCCCATAACTCCCAGATGTCAGAGGCATTCACAGGGCCGAGAATAGCACACAGTTCGGGTTGGTACTCCCTGAGAGAGAAGGTTCACCGACCCCCCAATTTTCACCCTCATTTATAAGAAAACCACAGGGCCGTTTTATAAGATACCACTCACCAATCTGTAGAGTGCACTTCTGACTAACATATTGTAAAAAAAATTTAAAAAATTAAAAACATATAAAACAGCACGCCAAAAGTGCACTTTCATGAAATTTCACCAACATTTCAATTTGTCAATTTTCACGATTTTCAGCACTCCCCAAAACAACCATCTCCAGGAACCCAACAAACACCAAACTTGGCACATACAGACCTTGACCAACAACAAAACAGGGCAAAGAAAGAAAGAAAATAAAAAGGAAAAAAAAAAAAAAAAATAAAAAAAAAAAAAAAAAAAAAAAAAACGTAATCCCCACTACACTTTTCAGGGTGGTGAAGTTTACCCTAGGGGTGAAAAGTGAGGGTACCTGTTAACCATTTGTGTCATTGCTACTTGTAGGACATCCATTGTAAAGCCTCCTTCCCCAGTGGCCATTTACAACATAGGCAGAGATGTGGGAATGGATGCAGAATGAAACCACTCCCCACACCAAGATTGGCGGTCCCTCGTTGCTACTTGTAGAACCTCCATTTTAAAGTGCCTCCTTGGCAATATAGATATTACCCTCTCCCTCTGGGGAGGGAAGACCAAAAGGCAATGGCAAGAAAGTCCAACACTATAACCAGCAAGGATCACAGAGATGTTCGTTGTTCTTGTGAGCAGGCTGGGGTGCCGGGCACTGGCCACCAATTTGCAGATTGCCCAGATGATGTCCAAAGCCCGGACTGTTTTGGGCTATGTCCCAGTCAGTTATTTACAGACCACCCATGTAGTATACTCCTTGTGGGGCAATTTGCAGTTCAACCAAATGATTTTCCAATCTCAGGGTGTTCGCATCTGCATCCTAAGTGAGGGCTGCTCCTTGAGTGGGGTGTATTGTATGTATATATATCGTCACAAACAGAACTGCCCGGTAAAACCGTAGGCAGAGAGAGAGAAGAGGACAACAAACGAGGGGCTGTGACAAACTGTTTCGTCGGAGTTTCACGGACTCATCAGGAGGCTGAACCCTCAACAGTCTG
>BFEA01000559.1:234052-247336 GCA_003427395.1 Chara braunii | reverse complement strand
TCTCTCTCTCTCTCTCTTTCTCTCTCTCTCTCTCTCTCGCTCACACACACACACACGCACGCACACAGACACACACACACACACATACACGCACACGCACACACTCTCTCTCTCTCTCTCTCTCTCGTTCGCTCGCTCGCTCGCTCACACATACACACACGCAAACACATACACACACACACACACACACACGCACACTCTCTCTCTCTCTCTCTCTCTCACACACACACACACACACATACACACACACACACACACACATATACACACACACACATACACACACAATCACTGCCTCATATTTATCTAAACAGACAACGAGTTGCTGCTGCTTTGATTAGTTTCATATCCAGTCTTCCCAAGTGCCAATACCATTTCAAACAATGGCCCTAAGCGAAGGCCTAAGTACAAATATCATTTGAAGTTATGAATATGGCCCTAAGTGAAGGCCTAAGTACAAATACCATTGCAAACAATGACCCTAAGTGAAGGTCTGATTTGGATGAAAGGATTCATGACCCAAACCATCAAATACGGATACACACACACACACACACACACACGATCGCGAGGAAGCACTGACAGTTTGTAGTCCACATGAAATGGACGACAATATGGATTAAACAAAAAAATGCAGACAAAAGAAAGTACGGATGGAACTAAGAACAGGGATAGGCCAACGCGATGGAAAGCTGATGATCGACTTAGCGATGGACACGTGTCGCCTTCTCCAAGCTGCAACGATTCCATCCTTCAAGTATAACGTATTCAAGAAAAAGACGCCTCGTGTTCTTATCACAAACTCGGCAGAGCAAACCAATCAACGATCCCAATGGTGGGAAGGGAGATGAATCAGAGTTGTGGGACACAAAGCGCCTACTCATGGATATCACGACGTTTGGGAATCTGACGAAGCTCTAGAGCTAGTGCGGCTTGCTATTTAAAACTGCTCGCCGATCTACTGTTTTCACTTGCTCGTGTCCCTTCTCCTCATCCTCTCTCTCTGTCTCTCTCTCTCTCTCCTCGTAGGACCGGTAGTTGCCCGTAGGAGGCCGTGGTAGAACGGGTACGCTTTCTATTCAGATTTCGAAAAGAAACAACTCTTTTATTCCAATATAATTACTACTTTTTTTTTTGGAGGTCATCACCTGTCCTTGTCCTCCCCGCCACTGACATGCTGCATGTTGCACGTCCCCCCCCAACACACACGTGCACTCACACATGCACATGCACTCTCTCTCTCCCTCTCACACACACACACACACACACACACGCACACACACACCGCCACCCCCCCCCACACGCACACATGCGCGTGCACTCTCTCTTTCTCTCGCTCTCTCTCTCTCTCTCACACACACACACACACACACACATACACACACACACATTAACACACAGATGCACACACACACACACAAATCACTGCGTCTTATTTATCTCCACAGACAACGAGTTGCTGCAATTCCGATCCAACAATTTATCATCACTACGCCCAGAGAATATGTCAACGAGGGCGCAGCACTTCGTGTGTCCTCTTATGCACGGCGCACCATAACCAAATAGTTGCTTCGCCAATGAAGGATTTCGTGCAACAGAATGAATCAAAGAACTAAACACGTTTCCAATACCTACAGCGGCTCCAGCTAATGCGATTGTTGCACAGCCCGCTGCAATTAATTTTGCACCTTCTAACATAGCCATCTTCTTTTTGTTTGTATCAAAACAAAGACCATTTATCGTTGATTACCCAAATCGCCGATTTTGTCAAAATCAATGCGGCARAGGCTCGCCAGCACTTCCTTCGTTCGTGCCTCTGCCAATCCTCAGAAGCGATGATATGATATTATACGCGGCGTTTCTTAGGAGGACGATATCCGTTATGTGGCGTTGGAGTTACATCGCTAATCTCGGTTATAATAAGACCTCCTAATTGTAAACCACGTAAGGCCGAAGACTTTCCATAAGAAATAATCGAATATGATCCAAATCGTTCCTCTTGGATTGCCCTAGTACGCTGGTACTCTGGATCTACCCAACCCCAACATCAAACAACATCTACAAGATTTACTTATATATTAGCTTGTGATAAATTAAAAACAGGTAGCCCAGTCATGAATAATGTGCATAGCTTTGGGAACCTGGAGCAAGCTTTGGGAAATTGTGTACAATTACTGTGTTGTATCTGCTTTAATTAGTTTCATATTCGATCTTCCAGAGGCCATGCCAATGATGACTTTAAGGCCTAACTACAAAGGCCCTAAGTGAAGGCCTAAGTACCAATACTATTTCAAACAATGGCCCTAAGCGAAGACCTAAGTACAAATATCATTTGAAGTTATGAATATGGCCCTAAGTGGAGGCCTAAGTACAAATACCATTCTAGATAATGACCCTAAGTGAAGGCCTGATTTGGATCAAAGGATTCATGACCCAAACCATCAAATACGGAGATTCCGCACACTGTCAGCAGTTACCTTTTCTTTGGAGGTCAGCGCCTACCCTTATGCTCCCCGCCACTCACATGCTGCATGCTGCAGGTCTCTCTCTCTCTCTGTCTCTCTTTCTCTCTCTCTCTCTCTCTCTCTCTTTTTTTTTTTCTCTCTCTCACACACACACACACACACACACACACACCACACACACAGACGCACCCTCCCCCCCCCCCGCCCCCACCACACACACACACACATGCAGAATTTGGGCTATCTTTCAATCTAAATACAACAACAATGACTGTTTTGGGGGGGGTAAGAAGGTAGAGACATGATCGACGAGCAACTTTGAGGTGAGAGAGATAAAATGGATGTACAAATACCATATTTCAAAATGGACGTAAGCAAAGTCCAAAGTACAAATATCATTTCAAAGAATGAATATGACCTTGAACGAAGGACATAATCAATCACAAGTCAACAACAAAAGACTCTAAGTGAAAGACACGAGATATACATTGTCAAAAAACATATGATATAACTTCTTTTTCAAAATATGATAAAAAACATAACACATGATTTAAAATAACCCTAACTGAAGGTCATATGAATGATGACTTTAAGGCCTAACTATAAAAGCACTAAGTGAAGGCCTAAGTACCAATACCATTTCAAACAATGACCCTAAGCGAAGGCCTAAGTACAAATATCATGTCAAGTTATGAATATGGCCCTAAGTGAAGGCCTAAGTATAAATACCATTCCAAACAATGACCCTAAGCAAATGCCTAAGAATAAGTATCATTTAAAAAATGAATATGTCCTACATGAAGGTGATAATCAATCATAAATTTGACTTTAAGGCCTAAGTACAAATGCCCTAACTGAAGGTATGCCTCAGACAAGAAGAAAATGGACGGAAGCAGCAAGCGTCTTCTTGCGAATAAAACGTACACTTATTAAAGCGGTAGAATCAGACTATACGTACAACAATACTGACAATACCTCTTATTTGAAGAAATAAATAATGAATGCATATAAGCGCTAAAGACAAAAAACACCCTGTTTTTTTTCATGCATTTCCTGCTTTATGCTTGTTATAGTATTCCATGTTGAAACTACGATTAAAGGCCTAGGTCGGCGTGATAAAAAATGATGACTCCTCTCACTCTCTCCCTTTCTCTCTCTCTCTTTCTCTCTCTCTCTCTCTCTCTCTCTCTCTCTCTCTCTCTCTCTCTCTCTCTCTTGCATAATCACATTTTCACGATGAGGGTTGAAGACAAGACTAATGGAAACGAGTGCTCCTATATGGGAGTACAACCATTCTTTCTCAGTCTCTCACCTACTCTTTAAAAACCCTTACACACATCCACACAACCTCCTTCCGCTATGTAGTCATTATAGCTGTATTAGAGACCAAGGAATGACACACACACTTTCACACACAATTAAAGACAACTACAGTATATTTGAAAAGAAAGAATTCATAAATAGAAAACTATTTCACAAGGTTTATATTTCATATATATTAAAAAAAAAAAGTTACCCACAATTTACTAATGTTTTTTTTATAATGTTTGTATCAAATACTAAAAATAAATATAAATCTTGTTTTCTTTGCATCTTTTTGCTTGTTGATGTGTATGTTGACAGATAAAGATGAATACAACAACTACAAATATCAACCGTCCACGTTATCTTGACAAATTCAAGCCTCAATTGAAAGACAAGCTCGAACACGAAAAATTATGCATACAACATCAAAAGAGTTTCTTGACTATATTGATAAACCAGATAAATATATTTTCTGGATTATAGGGCAAAAAAAAATATTAGTACATATAGAAATGCGAGAATAGCTAAATAAACCATTGATTGATTTGTATTTAGGAGATATAGATCAGCCAGAAGCAGTTGAAGCAGTTCACTCAGCTTTACAAATAAAAAATGGAGTCACACGATTTGATTTGTTACCTTTATTGAGGAAAGCAAAAGTGTAGGATTTGACATTACAATACGAACTACCAGCGATAGGAACATGTATCACATTTGAAAAATGCACAAAACAAGTAAGATTCGGATATCCTGCAATGGCATGTTTCAATAAAATATAAGGTCAATGGATCTATTGCCCAAATTAGCACCACAACCACTCACGGTTCAACAAACAATATCGACATCATCAGCAAGTGCAATGACATCAAAAGATCAAGCGGACAGTCAAATTCCAACAAATGGAGCGCATGGAAACATGTCAACAGCAGCAGCAACTGGAGCAGTACATCAAGCTTAAAAAAAAAAAACAAGTTAAGTTTTTACACGTCTTCCTATGCTTCCGACAAACACAAACAATAACTTCGCAGCCATTCCAAATGAAAATGCAAGTATCGATGATATGCAGCATGGAGCAAACATCAATGATATATCAAGCATGGGGACAACAAAGAAGCGCAAAAACAAATGAAATAAGTTATCAGGAAGGATTTGCTCATATTGAAAGAACACGACGACGATGACAAAGAGAAAAATAAAATTATATAAAAAAAAAATCAACAAAAACAAAAAAACAATAAACAAACAGAAAGCAAACAAAAAACTAAAAAAACAAAAGCAAACTTATAATGATAACAAACCAGAAATTCTTAAAAAACAACGCATTGCATATCATAATCGAAAAACAAAACATAATGAAAAATATACAAACATATTACTACACGATACTCAAAATATTCAACATGTATATCCAAATGCAATTCCAATTAAACATACACGTATAAAAAACCTTGCTCGTCAACAATCATCAAATAATAAAGACTTTCCTGAAAGATTTGAAAGTATCACACTAGAAAAAAAACAGCAAATTCTAGATGAACTCATAGATAATTTAAGTCCACATGCTCTAGCGAAAAAAATATGTTGCATATGTAATCGGTTGGAACTTTAAACTGACTTATCGAGTTATTCTATAAACGATGATGCAATATTACAACGAATGCGATCATGTTTATATTCTCCTGATGATAGCTTACCTACACCTCTACAACAATATTATGATTGCTCAAATATCTCTCCCCCATTTGCAAATATTATGCTTTCAAGAGCAGGCATTCACAAAATCATCAATATAAATATTATATTCGATATTTGCATACAATGTAACACATCATTATTTAAAAAACCAAATAAACCACGACTTCCCGAATTTGCAATTGCTAACCATTTGTTTATTAGTCGTTTACCATCCACAATTCATAATCGAACATGACAAGAAATAGTAATGACAAGTCTCATCACTATTTTAGCACAAACAAGAATCATGCGAGGCGGTTTACATCGAGCGATTCGTTCTCATTTGTTGCTTATAGATGCTATTCAAGAACCACCCACAACTTTGTTGCCACGTCAACTAATTACAGATTCAATTTACATAATCATTTTACCGGGAGCTTTTACAAATGATCAATTTACACAAATAAAAAAATTACACGCAGTACTACATGATATTGTTTTAAAATTACTTTCATTTTATAAATTATACAATCCCTTTTACAAAAATATTACACTCGATAGTTCAGTGCTTAAACAAATTCCACTACAAGTTGACAACTTTATTTCTGCATCAGTGATTAAGCATATAAATGATGGACACACAACTAAAAAATAGACAATGAACAAGACGCTATAAATGTTCCTCTTGATTGTAATGACGAAAAAACCTACATAGAAAAACCAATTGTTTTTACTCATTCAACAGCAACAATCGACGATTTCATAGAACAACAAATTATACATCAACATCTAGACACAATCAACAATGCAATGTTTTTTACAGTCAATTCGTCATCAAAGTTTCCAAATGCATTCGATCTTGCATTACATGCTAAAATGTTTCCTCACCTCTTTCCTTTTGGAAGAGGTTTCTCAAAAGAACTTGATCGAAGAGTTTCTGTATCCAAAGAACTTTGTGTGAAACATTATTGCTTACTTAGTTATAGTCGTTTTGCACAAGATCACCATTATATATTAGCCTCATTCGATGAACTAACACTCGATCGAGGCTACAAAATGGCTAACATAACATGTAACTCCCACCACTCTACACACAAACCAATATTCAATATTACAACTGAACAGTTACGAATTGGTTTGAAAAACAATCGTCGACGACGTTGTGGACATCCTCTATTGCCAGTTACTACCACAGTCAATACATTTTTGAAAACTGTTGAATGCAGTGCTGCATATATTTGAGGAAGCAATGCAGAACGTTGTGCTCGAAGACAATAAGCATTTGCAACATGCGTTCGATTCGGCCAACCAAGTCTTTGCTTGACAATCACACCCAACACAGAGATGTCGTTCACATTCGCATCATACGCCGACATTTTAAATACATCAAATTTTGTAAATGCATTTGAATATACACCACACATACCATTATCAGAACTAAAACGTGTGTCAATGACAGAGAGCATTGCATCAGCAAGACTATTTGATCGACTAATGAATATAGTTTTTAAAAAAGTAGTTGGATTCACTAAAAATGCGCAAAAATCATCAACAAATGGTGGACTATTCGGACACGTAAACGTATATTATGGTATAGTTGAAAGACAAGGACGTGGAACATTGCACCTTCATTGTTTGATCTGGTTAAAAAATGTCCCACCTACAACAAACGTTTTTGATGAACTTCAAAACTACCCTCAAAACTATTATAGCAAATTATGTTGAAACCATTCTCATAACCTCAATCCCACAAGCAATCACCGACCTGGCATGTTCCACTTGTCATGCTGAAAAACCATGTTACATTTCCCTTCAAATAAACTCAAACTCCTAAAGTTCACCCTTTAAAAAAAAAACAAGACCCAAAATATTTGAAAGAAGCTGCAACCGGAGAATGTCAAAAATGTAAAACCAAAATAAGCTCTCAACGTTTATTACGTCCAAGCATTTTTTAAACAACAAAATCAGATGCATTATTATCATTATAAAAACAAGATCAACCTCAAAATTTTTACATACGAAATACAGAAGACTCAATTTACTTACATGAATATTCTCAACAACTTTTAAATATGTCACTAAACTCAATTCATCATTGTTTCAATGACAATTATTTTAAATCAGTAGTTTGCCTTCTTGTTTACCTTGTCCAAACGCATCACTTGGCTCATACAATATCATGTTTCAAAAATCACGATGCACAAACACAGATAAAGTCTGTCGCTATTTATACTCTCGTACACATCAAGAACAAACCACACTCACACCAAGTGGAATTGCATTGCGTCGAACTTTTGGACACGAATACATTAATAATTATAACAATGTTATCTTTGAAACCTTCAAATGTAATCATGATATACAACCATTATTTGGAGGTGTTGAAGCTAGTGGTCGTATTTATTATACTTGTAGGTACACCACGAAAGACCAATATAAAATTGATTGTAACATCGCATTGCAATTAACAGCATTTGACGCAAGACAAGAACGAGAAAAAACAGCTGAACAAAATAAAGAATTACCTACAAACACAAAAGCACGTCGACGACTTACATCATAAATGTTCACAATGACAAACAAACAAGAAGTTGCAGATCTATTATATACTTTGTATATAATGAGACAATTTTGCGCATATACAAGTCATTATTATAATTTTTTAAACCTGCGTCAAATGCTCAAACAACTTTTACAAGAACCAGAAACAAAATGTAAAATAGAACAAGATAATGCAGATTGTGCTATCGTTCCTCCACTAAGCGACTGTACATTTCGTCCCCTTTCTTTATCATCACTTTGTCTCTACAAATTCTCATGGAATTATTTTAGGAAAAATAATATTTTATCATCTGCAACTGATTTGCTATTCCTTTCAAATCATTCACAATCAAAATCAAAATGCTTAGGACGATACAAAATTTTATGTATTTCAAATATTTCATCCGCATCTCGCATCCCGCTTTATGATATATGTAAAACGTCAGAAAAGTTAACTCGTCATGCTGAATTTACTTTTTTATTGTTTAAACAATTTCGTATTGTTCAAGACTCGATACCTAATAACATAGATTGACACTCATCATTTCTTCAATATTATAAAATAATGCCTAATTTTAGGCGTTCAATATACTTCTACATGCAAAATTATTATACCACACGAAAACGAGCAGCTGAAGAGCAAACAAATCATTCAACATACGCAACAACTGATGCAATGCAAGAAGATGACTCAGAATCAACACCAAACAACAAATACTCAAACAATAAAATAAACATGGGTGATGAAGTTTACGATAATCTCTACCGTTTTGATTGAGAGAGTACAAACTTTGTACACAATAAACAAAATGTTACAGAAACACCAAATGATCCTGTTTATTTTCCAATGGTGTCCACATCAAAACTGTTGACCACAAATACATCATCTTTGTATCAGACACTAATAATTTAAACTGCACAAACTACGTCTAAAACCTATATAGAAATAAATTCATATAACGAACCTCTATTAAATATGTTAAAAAACCAAATTTTCTCAGACATCTTACCTTTACAAGCATGGCAAAAAAATCACATCCTTACTAACACTTATGAATCCTCATCAGAAAACGTAGAAATTCATCCTTTGCATGATATTCCTCAATTAACACGAGTAAAATTACTAACAAATGTTTTGCATCCATCTAATATGAAATATGTAAAAAACTTGCACAATGAACCTTTGAAAACAAAAACATTTTCCACAATAACAAAAATGTCACAAAAATTTTAACTTACTAAAAAAGAACACATAGCTTTCACTTTTGCAGCATCAAGTCTCTTAAAAACGTGGAACGATCAAGTATCATATGAAGAAAACCCACAAAACATAACATTGAATAACATGAAAGAAAAATAGAAAAACAACAACTCTTAATGTTCTTAACTGGAGAAGGTGGAACAAAAAAATTACACGTCATTGCTGCCATCCAAGTTTTTTCCGATACTTGGCAAAGACCAAAAGTCATTGCAAAACCAACGCTTCCTGGAAAAGCGGCAGTGTAAATTTATGGTGCTACAATTCACAGTAAGATAGACATGCGTAATTTTGAAAAAAAACACTCTTTCGAACAACGTAGTGCAAATTTCAAAGGAGTCCCATGTTATTCATCATAACTGCAACTTCTTATAATTGATGAAATTAGTATGATGAAGAAAGAACAAATTCTCAAATTAGATATGGCATTACGAACAGAAAGAAAATTAGATTTACTATTCGGAGGATTACACATTCTTTTTTCAGGAGATTGGTTTCAAATGCCACCAGTTATGGGTAAACAACTATATGAACAACCATCACAAAAATATGCATCCAATTCATTCGATGTTGAAGTGTATAAACTTAGGCGTCTTTTCGAAACAATCATAATTTGAAATCAGATCCCCATTGGGAAGAAGGATGTTCAAAAGCTCGCAAGGGCATTTTGGACTGATGCTTTCATGGACATTATTAACTCACGTCTGCATTCTTATCACCCAAAGCAAGATTCACTACCATCTAACTTACTAAACACTAATAAAACACTGATATACGCAACACCAGACAATGACACACGTATGCGCATCATTTATTTTTATGTTCGCGAATTAGCAAAACAATTGCTTGAAAATCATTACCCAGTACGTATTGTTGCAGATTTTGACAAAAACATTAAAAATAAAAATAAACATGAGGTTCGTTTCATAATGTCCCTCCACGATAACGCGATAGTACGCTATGCACCATTTCTAGATCTTATTCCAGGCATGCCAATCGTATTCACCCAAAATGTCGATCCTTATAGAGGCATTGCCTACGACACATTTGAAATTTTACATTCCTTACAATTTAATCCAACAACACAATTCCGACTTATTTGTGACATAGCAGCATCCACTCATGTGCTTCTCCCTAATCAACCTCCTCATTTGCCTTGGTTCGAATTTCAAACATAAAAGGATTCAAATTATTCTCATTCGCATCGAATGCCCAAATATCTAAAAATATTTACCCAGTTTTCTTCGAACGTTCAAAACGATCAGTCACTGTATCATTATCACCCATTGCATTTTCACCACAATGCACTTGTACATTATACCCAAAACAATTCCCTTTCATTTTCGCAATCGCTTCTACACTTTATAAAGTCCAAGGAGAAACCCTAACATCAATGATTCTTGCACACTTGAAAACTTTATCGACGTCACAAATGAGAAAAGAAAATGCACCACAACAAGGATATATTGCAGTATTTCATGTAATAAACCGCTACGCTTTCACAACCCTCAAACCATTAACCAAATCACTCACAAAATTCTTCAAACCCGACGACAGCGTATTACGTGAAGATGACAGACTTACAAACATTGCAACAAACCTATTCCAATCTAAATTCATACAAAACATGTTTCAAAAAACATGTTCTACATCATACATAGACGAAAAAAATAAACAATTATACACAAAAAACTTACAACAACTGTCGATACAACCTCAAACAAAATTCAAACAACTAATTATTTCTCCAATAATAAAAGACAACATCAATACGCCAAACTTGATCGGTTTGTCCGATGATCCAAATATAAAAACACATCCAAACAACATCAACGAATGCTTTTATGTACGTTCCTCTCTAACAAACATATCCATGAACTCTAATCAATCAACAACATCACTTTACGTAACTTCACAATCAAATTTTCAAACTTCAACTTTACAATATAACAAATACATTGATAAAAATTCAGATGATAAAAACATTGTTTCAATCCCAATCGATTCAGAATCATGTTTATATATTACACTACATGAGCATTATTGGTTCACAAATATAGTCATAAAAATTTATGCAGAATTAATCATGGATAAATCAACAATGATCTTGATAGCAAACACATTCGCATACAGCCAAGGAATAACAAAGAATGATTACCCTTGCATTGATCGAAAAATCCAAAGAAGAAATAAATTTCGGCCATTCACCAAACTCACACAATTTTTATTACCAATAAACATTAACAATACTCATTGGACATTTGAATATTTAAATCTTGAAACACAAACTGTATATTACTATGACAGTCTTTCCACTACTGATACAACATTTTTCTCCAACATCAAACGATGGCTAGCAACGAGAACAGATTGTTTAAGCATAGTACAAAATGCAGAAACACATATCTTACAAGGAGCACAACAAACTAATTCAGACGATTGTGGCATTTTTGTCCTCGTTATGCTTCGCCATCTTATGCTACCTAACCAACTTTCACATATCAATGATTTCTTTAAAAAAGACATGCCTTTATATAGGGCATTCATTCATAACAAACTTTGTCTTTACACTCTCAACAAAATTACACTACACCTACACTCCACAACCACCTATCCACCACAACTACTTTGTGAAACATAAAACAAATAATAATTATATATAAAACAACGCTAATCATTAACAATTATGTTAACACAAATAACAACCACACTCTAACACTCGACTACAAGCTATGCGGAGAACAAAATTCAAGGACTATCGATTCAAAACCAAGTACAAATAACGGTAGGTTAACTATTCATACAACCTTTCAAAAATCATGTACCTCTTTCATACACATACACACATAACCAACATGCTTGTTCTCTTTCAAAACACAACTTAACCTCCCCAAACTTGCCATTCTACATCTATCTCTCTCTCACTCTATTAAAAAAAAAAAAAAAAAAAAAAAAAAATGTACACCCACTCACAACACTCTTGCCATTCTTTAAACTACAACAATCCTTGTCTTCCTACTCATCAACTGCTTCACCACCACCCATTAAAGGAAAGGAAAACAACAAACTAACCCTCTTTCCCCTCAACAACACTCCACTTTTGTAAATTTTTTATTACTTCATTATTATTATTTCACCACATGCACCAAAGAAAAAACCTTACAAAACGGAGCGCCACCTACTAGAAACTAGGTCCAACATCCTATGAACATCATCAATAAAACACCAACAAAAATCCTACACACACACACTCTTCGAGTTGTGTATAGCAAACACGACAAAACATGCACACGGCATAATCACGACCTTAAACGATACAACCCATCACTGTTTTTTTTCCCGTTTATTCAAACTGAGAACAACCCAAGCTAATGTTAGCACTAGAGATTCGCCAATGCCCCTAGCCACCCATTGGGGCCCTCAGACCCTTTCTCCATGGCCCCTCCCCCTAGTACGAGGGGTTGGTTTTGAAATTCCGCCGCACAAAGCCGCATGACAACAGCAACAGATTTCAAAATTTGACTTATTATCACTACAATGGGGTTTCTTCCAACCTGCAAATAGAGCGGTTGTCATGAACAAGACGCGATTGACAAGATCGCGCATAACCAACATGCTTGTTCTCTTTCGAAACACAACTTAAGCTTCCCAAACTTGCCATCCTACATCTCTCTCTCTCTCACTCTCTCTTAAAAAAACAAACAAACAATGTACTCATACATCCACTCACACGTACAATGCAGCACAAAACAACCACATAAAAAAAAGCAAGGCAAGGTACTGATGGTCCACTTTTAACAAATTCAAACAAAGGGACCATCATTTAGGCCATTCCCATTTTCCTAGAATCACACGTCCTTCAAATTCAAAAATGAAACCGCGTGGATCAGACACACAACCTCATGCCCACCCCACCCACTTCGACCCTACAATTACCTTTTCTTTGCAGGTCATCGCCTACCCGTCATCGCCTACCCTTGTGCTCCCTCTGTTGCATGATGCATGCTGCAGCTCTCTCTCTCTCTCTCTCTCTCTCTCTCT
>BFEA01000559.1:179925-191843 GCA_003427395.1 Chara braunii | reverse complement strand
CACCCCGCACCCCCGCCACCGCCAACACTCAACCCCGCCCCCGCCGGCTGTTGGTCCCGCCCCCGGCCCCGCACCAGCAGCTACCCCGGTCCCACGAGTGGTGGGTGTGGCCCCGGGGGGGGTCCGGGGTGGGGCATAAAACTCCATTTTTGGGGTTTAGCCCATGTGGTGCGCGCTCTCGCTGCGCACCCCCCACTATTTTTTTTTTGTTTTTGATTTTTTTTTTTTTTGGGGGGGGGGTCTGGAGCGGGGGTTGGGGGTGCCCACCCCAGCACCCCCGGACCCCCGCCGGGGCCCCGGGGCCGGGGCTCAACAACCCTGCCTGGCGCACATAACAGATAACACCAACATGCTGCCACAGTCCTGCGCTGTCCGTAGTACCAGCGCACAGCCAGCGTCAAGCCGGCGTCAAGGCAGCATAATAAGACTGAGTGTTGATCACCCGGAGGCCAACCTTATGCAGCGGACGACAAGGCGGACTGGTCTCAGGTCCCCTCCCACAGTCGTACGGATTGACTCACAACCGGGGGCTTGAATTGTGTACAGTTGTTGACTTCTCCTTGATCCTGCAGTTGTCTGGGTACCTGCATATAGACAGACAGACAGACAAAAACAGACCAAAAGGCGCATATAGACAAACAGACATATAAACATACAAAATTGACAGATACGAACGAACAGACAAACCGACACAGATAGACACAGACAGAGACAGATAAACAGTCAGAAAGATATACAGACCAACTGACAAACACAAAGGAAGGGACAGATAAAGAAAAGAGGGGGAAAGACGGAGAGAAAGGAAATAAAGAAACTTACCTCGTCTCCGCCGACTGTCAACCTTGAGTGCAACGCGCATTGTTTTTATATTATTATTATTATTATTATTATTACTGTGAGGGATGAGCCCTCGCGGGGCCCTTATCAGATATGCACGTGTTCTGAGCAGCGGCCCTCAACAAGCCCCGCGCCGGCCCTAAGTGAAGGCGGGCCTGAGTATCCACAAGAGGGGCATGTCGCAGCGTCTTCTAACGTGGGTCTCGGACCGTTGTTGCACGCCTGTTGGTTACAAAGCAGTGTGAGCCTTTGCTGGCTTCCCCCAGAAGCAACAATTACGCTGCACAGTTAAGCTTAGAGCCCCGGATGGTTACGCCCTGGGCACACACACACTCATTGTGAGACCAACACATCACTAAGTAACCGCGAGCGCCTGAGAATGCGGCATTGTCGACACATCCGCCCCGCAGGCCGATGCAGACACCTCCAACGTTCCGAGCCTAGGTAAATCTGAGTATGCCCAACTGCAAAGGAACCGGGCCATCATCTGTAGATATGGGCCTGGACGCAGGCACTGGGGCCCGACCGGAAGCTACTTACTACTTCCTCGACCAAACCCGAATATTCTAACTGCAACAGCACCTCCCATATCGGGAGGGAGCCAGCCATTCCAAGACATTATGGCTTAGATAAGCAAGGCGGACGCGCTGCTGCAACACTGCGCAGGTATCTGCATGCGCCAACGCTGGCTGGGGCGCACTCGTAGGCGTTGAGTGGCGTGAGGCACAACATCACAACACGACGATAGGAGCCATAGGCGGACCTCAACGAGCTAGGTAGAAAAGAGCGGCATCGAATACTGCAAGGATATAACCTGAAGGGTTTGAATGTTGGCATTCTCATTTGAATGGAATCTTGGTACATTTCAGCGCTCCGCTAGTTACATGACTATTTGGACTTCTGCATGTTTAATTGCAACTTAGTCCTCTGTGTACCGCGCTTACTCATATTACTTACATTATTATTATTATTATTATTATTATTATTATTATTATTATTATTATTATTATTATTATTATTATTTGTTTTTACTTCATTACCTATACGTTTGTTCTGGTCTGATTGTTGACACAATCAGATATGTGCATGTGAACCCCATACCTACCTAGAGCCACTGCCTGGGTTCGCGCACGCTGGCCTAGAGCAAGTGTGAGTGCAGATAGATTGATGTATAGATGTAGGACGGGTGACAGGATGAGGCTCCAGGGTGAGGAACATCCTATTACTCGTCTCTACATGTGTACATATCTTAGATAGTTAGATTGACAGACTGAAGATGGGGTACTCCTGTGCGGGTCATCCCATGGTCTGTCTAAGTGTGAGCCAGTTAGACTAAAAACAAGTGGTAGGATACTCATGTCTGAGTTATCCTACTGCTTGAGGAAGTATGAGATGAAGGCTTTTATCGGAGTCTTCTTACTTCATACGTACATTTGATCGGTCTATATTATAGTTCATCGATAAAATTGAAGCTCACATCGCTGAAATTCGTGTAGAGCGATCGTGAGGGAGGTATTGAGACCCTGTGACATGTGTGTGATTGAAGGTCATCTTACTCGAGAAGACTCATTATGAGTCTATGCAAGACTGCATGCTGTTGCCTTATGGTAACAGGTTGTTTTATCAACTCAACCTTCACTCACCCTCTACACCCACACTTTGCATCTACCTCTACAATGAATGACATTTCTGATTTTCGGGTCAGCATCTGAAGGATCTAAGTTTGATCAAAGAGGTCCTTGAATAACTGAGTCGAGAAGGGAATGCCTGGCTAAGGGGTTTGAAAGTGTAAGTGGAATGTGTGTGAGAGTGAATGAATGGTTGACTCTGCTAGGATTGTGTAATGTGATTGACACTTGTTTGCAGGTCAGTAAGACGACCAACCACGTGCTATTCACTCAACTCGCATTTGCTTATGCTTACCTGAGCCTCGACTCAGACATTTCGCGCAGTTGCCAGGGACCTTTGGTTGCCTGCCAGGGACCTTCGGTTGCCTGTCGGGGTTCTTTGCGAACGGACCTGGGTTTGGTAAATTGAAGTCCTCGCTGGACGACAACGTTTAATTTAATTGTTAGCATGATTATCGTTAATGCCCACCGGCAACGGGTTAACCCGTTGTCGAGGATCTCGCTTTCCAGTTGAGGTCCTCAGTGAACGAACTCGGGTTTGGTTAGACGACGATCACGGCAAAACGACAACCTTTAGTTAATATAATATAGCTTGTGACACGTGAGTTGAATTACCGTTGACCAGACACTCATAATATTATATGCTGGAGTGTGAAGTCACACCAACAATGCGGACATAATCGCATTGTTCGGAACTTCAACTGCCTACGAACATTCTTAGAGAGCGGACTAGGGTATAGGATAGTTAGGACTTTATGTCAAAGATACAACTAGTGAATGTAATACTCTCACATAGTAGGTAGAAGTTAGGTTAACGATTTGAGGGAGGTGTCTGTGTATGCTGGATCCTTCCTTCTGTTTACATACTCGGATTATTTGTTTTTGTAGACGCGTCTGTCAATTTAAGTTGTTAAGAGGTTAATGACTTTAATTGACTCTCATAAATTCTCAAAGAGTCGAGGAGGGATAGACGCGTGACTGACTGTTCCATCTATTTTAGCTAATGTATACTGACTTAAGTGAACTTTGCTTTCGTACTACTTTCCTTGTCTGTATCTTCTTAGCCAGGTGTAAGTTATAGGTTTATGACCAACCTTTGTTCCATGTGTGATGGAGACTCCCGTGGAGTCGTCACGTTGCTTGCATGAACTGACTGAGGTAAATGATGGGATACTCCCGTGAGAGTTACCCTGCCATTCGCTAGGTAATGATCTGGTGAAGTGTCTGTCTGACTTCGGAATTGGTAGCGGGAAGATGTCGTGCGTTGTTTCTGTTACTTTATGAAACTAGATCTAAAAGTTAATATGGTACTCCCGTGGGGTACATGCCTTCAACGACTAACAGAAACAAAAGGTAGTAGGAGGCTCACGTGGGGCTCTCCTATCACCGACCGAGCCAGACTGGGAAGGGAATTGAGTACTCCGGGGTGAGTATACTAACTTCTAAGTTTGGAACGATCTGTCCGATCTCCCGTAGGAGTCGACATACCTTTTGCTCATTTACGATGCATAGGCCAAGTAGGTGAATTGTGAGGGCAACTCGACCAAGAGTTGTTTTGATTGATCTCCTACAGATCAAACTGGTAGTAGGATGGCTCCTTAGAGGGTTATCCTAATACTTGTTTGATTTGGGGATCAACTAACGAGGGAAGGAATGAGGAGGTTGTGTTTGAACAGTAGACGAATACTCTCATGTGGGTAACCCTACTACTTTTTTGGGTATGACTGATGGATGGCATAAGTAATTACTAACGATCTATCTGTTTAACATTGAATCAGGTTATGGGAGGCTCTCGTGGGGTCGTCCTATCACTTGATCAAAGGAGTGGTATTCGCAGTCATTCGGGTAGTAGTAGGATAACTCCCGTGGGGTTATCCTATTACAAACTCGAACCTGAGCTGGGATAGTTAACTGAATTTAACTTTATTTATGTTCATGCTCAATCGATAATCATACTCAATAGCCCGATCATTTCCGTACTATCTCACCCCTATACAGCTCCCGCCTAGCAGTGTGCGCATCATCATATTCTTCAATCGCATAGGCATGATGTGTTAACATATGTATCACGCCATTATGACCCTTACTTATTAAGCTCCTATTAACCGTAAGCTTACAAATGTTGTTTTGCATAAAAATTCGTGAGCTGTGCTGCCAAGACGCGAAAATAGAAAATAAGAGAAAGGCGACAATAGAAATTATCTAAATAGGCTTATTAACTTCACAGAGGAGGAGAAAGATTGAAGGAGGAAGAAGAGAAAGGGAGAACAAAGGAAAATGGTATAGGGTTGTACGTTATCAGAGTCACTAGCGCATGCATAGAATCTCCCCTGATAAAATGACCTAGTATTTTTTACATGGAATACTATACCGCTCATTACCGTGTTTGAGTTGCTTTCTTGTATCCATCCAATGATAAGATTATACTCCTCCCATATTCATCCTACCTCATTACAAATACTTGACCGTAACAATAACTAATGAACTAAAATAGGTACTCTCTACCGGATCGACTGTCGTCGTGATGGGAAGAGGTATCTAACAAGAACTTATGAACAAAAAATAGGTACTCTCTACCGTAACGACTGTCGTCTTGACGGGAAGAGGTATCTAACAATAACTTATGAACTAAATAGGTACTCTCTAGTGTAGCGACTGTTGTCGTGACGGGAAGAGGTATTTGACAATAACTAATGAGCTAAATAAGGTATTTTTTACCGGATCGATTGCCGTCGTGATGGGCAGAGGTGTCTGACACTAACCTATGAATTAACTCATATTTGAGTTACCTTACCATCCGTCGGATCGACTGTCGTCGTGACGAGCAGAGGTATCTGATACTAACTTGTGAACTAAATAAGGTACTCATGTGTGAGTTACCATACTCTTTACCGGATCGACAGTCGTAGTGAAGGGGAGAAGAGTCTGCTTCTTCAATTATCTCACCTTGCGTTCCCGCCACCATCGTGCGTACATGATCCACCCTAGGTTTTGTAAGTCGTACCATAATTACTTATGCATGGAGCTTACACTCTTATTTTGCCGCAACAATCTATGGGAGATTATCCCTTAACCACCATGTAGGGAAAATGTTTGAAACAATTATAGTAGGTTCGGGTGTAGCTTGTCTTGGGCTAGCCTGGCGGAAACACTAATTCTAATGAGGCTTGAATCTTATATCTAGGTTAGTATTACAAAATATAAGAAGAGTTGAATCTCCTTAATATATCGTCATTAAGGTACCCCTTCCGATTAACTAGAAATGATGCTGTTAAGATGAGGGAAAAGGAAGGTGAAGCATACTGATAATTCCCTCTAGGAGTTAAAATAATGTATGTAAGTGTCAAAAATACCTCCTGAACCTTAGAAAGTGTATAGTTGTTAAACTAACTACTTATAGACCATGTGAGTTCGCGAAGTCGTAAGTCATACTTCATGACTAATGGTTTGTAGATAGAACTAACCCTATTAATTATTGCAACAAAATCTAAATAGATTATCAAATTCTTAAGACCGATATGATATAGATCCTAATGATAGACTCGGTCTCTCGAAAATAGTCTGACTCTGAAGGTTGCATCATGCAACATATGGGATTAGAACTATCTACACAAAATAATGACCGTCTAGTTCTCAACATTATAATGTAGCAAAGTCATATACTCAATAGGTATGTTTAGATGGTGGTGAATTAACGTATATTATGTTCATTACAAAAAACCTCGATTTTTCGATATAATTTTCAGATGGAGAAACTTGGATATGTATGGTAATGAGACTTTAGAAAACCAATTATAAACTTAATGTGAGATGATATGAGTAGGTAAATAAAATAAAAGTGGGCGATACTATGTCTAGTTATCCGAGCAGTTAAAAACCGACTAATTAGCAGGAATAAGCTTATAACATTCAGGGAGCGTGATATGGGGGTTTGATTGGTATGGTTGTTTATTAGAATAATATTTAATCCTGAGATATAATTATTTCATTCACCACTTAGTGACAGATTAAGCCTTCGGCTCAAGCTTCGGCCGCCCAGCAGTCAGCAGGCAAGCCTTTAGGTTTGCGCATGTTCCCTTGCTTCTCTGTTCCAACGGAACAGCGACGTACGACCTGCAGGCAAATCTCCAGGCTCGAAGTTCGATTGCCTGGCCACCTTGCTCCGTGAAGTAGGCAGCGTACCTGCCAACAGGTAGGCCGCCCCCCCCCCCCCCCCCCCCCCCCCCCCCCCCCCCCCCCCCCCCCCCCCCCCAGCTACCCCCTTGCTACCTCTGGGGATGAACTGAGCAGAAACCAGTACATCTTCCACTGGATTGAACCCAGATACACCAACATGTTGAGCAGCGAGGTCCCGACGTTAACCACGATAGCAGATACAAGGCTGAGCAAAAATGACGGCGGTACTCTGATCACGACAACTCACGAACGACAATGAATCAACCGGTAAGCTTCCAACCCTTCGACTAAATCCACTCTGCTGCCACCGATAGGACGGCCAAACTCGAACGAATCTTTCGCCTGAATCGAGGAGGGTACAATCAGCCTGACTCGCCCACTACTTGCCAGCCTCTTCCACCTTCCGTGGTTCCTGCGCCAATCGAACTGCTGCTCCTTCAACCTACGGGCGACCAATACCTCTGCCGACGACTAAGTACCCAACCCTCTCCCTCTCTCTCTCTATACGGTAGAACGAGCAGAGTCGGAATGATTCTTCAACTGGAACATGGAAATATACGCTGCTTCCCAGGCATGTGCGCAGAGACAGAAGAAGCAATTTACTACACTGATCCTTGAGAGGAGGGAGGTCGACTGAGTCTCCCGCTCAAGCCCTCCAGCCAACAGGTAAGCCTCCAGCCGCAGTTCGCCCCGCACTACGCCCTTTATAGAATAAAAACATACAAATGAATCTTTTGCTAAGAAGCGGAAGGATTCATTACGTTTTCAAGCCACTCCCGGGCGCAACATCTAATAGTCGGGCTGGCAAATGCGTTACTCCTTTGTTAGACCCAGTCCCCGCTGCTCATCTGCCAGCTTCCCAAAACTTCTGCTCAGCGATTTCCCGCGCCCGTTTTCGTCGAGTAAGCGGTCGAGTCATGTTTTTTCCGCCCGGCCATGTCCCTTCCTACTCTGACAGCTTTGCGCAGCTCAACCCTCTACTAACACTCTATCTACTAACCTAAAGCCAAAACTAACCTTGCCATCATACTTGCGCTGCCCCAAAACCCCGAGTTTACACCTTCCTCCACCCGTTTTCATCAAGAAACGGGGAAGTTATCCCCTTTTTCGCACACCACTCCTGCCATCCACCATAACTCCACACACCCCATTTCTTCTCTACCTCTTCCTACACTAATCTTCTTCCAAAACTAGCCTCATTATTGCTCTCGCCTGGGGCAAAAACCCCAAACTCGCCCTTTCGCCTGCCTGATTCCATAAAGGAACGGGGGGGCTACGGTTTGCTTTCCCTCTCTCCGCCTTCGTCTCCCACCATCTCCAACTCCCTCCGTACCCGGCGCACATTCCCGTCCCGATTCACCCGCTCCCCCCTTACTGCCTTCGCTTCAGCGCCCGATCAGCCCGCTGCGCTATCTCTCTGTCCGCTGCTGCGCAGCGCTGGCCGGCCAGCCGCAATGGTCTGGCTCATTACCCGACGATTCCAGGTGCCCCGTAGCTCCTCCTTACCCTCGCCCCTCACACTACCGCCCGGCTCTGCCGGTCACGTCCCGTTATCTCTCACTCGGCCCGCTAGTGCCCCAGCGCAGCGGCTTCCCCAGCTGCTCCGACCGGCCCTGAGGGAGATCTTGGGAAGGATCAGACGCCGCACGGTCCGATCAGCCTTTCCCCTGCTATCCCCGGTCGGTCGCTGCCCGGTCTGTCTCTTATACACATCTAGATGTGTATAAGAGACAGGCACGGCCCTCGGCGGCGACAACAGGTACTGAAATAGGACTCTTAAGACTGCAGTGGGGGAAGGGCTTCGTGCGACCGACCCTTGCAGTCCACGGCCCGCCCCAATGCATGCCCCGCCATCTTTCGTGTCCCAACGGTGTCGCACTTTTTCCAGTCGAACCACTTCGGTCGATTGGAAAGCCAACAGGCTGTTGGGTCTGGGGAGAGGAGCAGGCTGCGGCCATTGAAACCCTCAAAGAGAAGTTTCGCGAAGGAGGGCAAGTCCTAGGTATTCCTTTCTTCGAGGACGAGGGGAACCGCTCGTTTATAGTCTCTACGGACGCGGGGCCCTGTTCCGTAGGTAGACTTCAGTCACAAAAAGATCAGGACGGAAAAGAAAGACTCCTTCGGTTTGAGAGTCGGACCTTGAATCCCGCCGAAAGGAACTATAGCCAGTTCAAGAAAGAAGTGCTCGAAGTATTGCACTGCCTAAAAACCTTTCTCCCCTTTCTCGCGAGTGACGGTCACTTCCGCGTCGACTGCTTCCTTGTCCTTTCCTTTCGGTTCCCCTCTAAGGCTCCCTGTGCATCGGAAAAGTTTGAGGCGGGTCCCCGCGATAGGGGACCACAACCTAGTCCTGTCCAATTTGGCGAGAAGGTACGCTCCTCCATCCAATCTCTTTAAGACTCGGTATGACCCCATCCACCGGTTGGCTAGCTTCCTGCTCCAAGTTTTCTCTAGTAACGAGTCGTACATCAGGACGAGGTCACTAGTTCCTATCAGCTTTTGTCGGACCCGCAGGTTTTTGTCCCACCTTTCTTTCCCCTTCATTCTCTCCTTCTCGATGTTTTCTCCCGCCTCGGCAAGTCCTACGTTAAGGTTTTCAACTATTTGTTGTATTCTTGCTTCCAACAATTCGCCCCTTGTCATGCTGGTCTTCCACGAGACACTCATCCAAGTATCGACATGGAACTCGATGGGTAGGGGGCAATGTCTACCGAACCAAAGGGTGTAAGGGGGATACCCCGTACTTAATTTGACAGTGATGTTGTCCGTCCAAACTGCATAGCGCAGATACTTTGGTCACTGTTCCGCACGCCCTTTGCACCATTTCGCTAAGGCGTCTACAAGCGTTTGGTGTCCCCTTTCGACCGGAACGTTGCTTTGGGGGTGGTAGGCGGTCGTGTAGGCCGCCTTAATTCCGACCTTCTCTAATGTCATCTTGACCTTCTGACTTAGGAACTCGGACCCCCTATCCATGACTATCTTCCCGACACACCCGTACCTTGTGATATATTCTATGAGAAAATAACTCACCTCCTCGGTCGTCTTCTTTCTGATGGCCTTGGCTTTCACAAAACCAGTGAGGTCGTCGCGGGCATTGATTATGAATCTGAGCCCATCGACTCCCTTGGGCATGGTGACTAAGTCTATATGAACCTTCGCGCCTGGCACGGTGGGAAGAGACGGAACTAGGGGCTCCTTGTACCGGACTGTAGCCCTCTTCTGACAGGCTTCACAGGTTGAACAATACTTCTCGACTTCTCCGTATTGCCCATCCCACCAATAAAGTCGCCAAACTTTGGGAAATGTTCCTTTTACCCCTCGGTGTCCGCCGACGACCCCATCGTGTAATTCTTCTATTACTGCCTTTCTTTCCTCCGGATCGCAGAGGACCTTCATGGGGATCGCAAACTTGGTGGGCCTCTTAAAGAGGTGGCCCCCTCGTAGGCAATACCCGAGTGCCTCCCTCTCGACCGCCTCCATGCCTCCTTCCCTACCCGCTAAGTACAATTGTATAGCGCGGTACTTCCTGTCGTACAGGTTAGCGATGAACGTCCTAGGGACTTCTTCCTTTCGAGCGGTTACTGCCACGTGCGCCCTATTAACGGCGACTTGGACTATCTCGTCCTTGGCCATGGATAGGGTCACTTCCTCCAATTTTGTATAATCCTCTACCCGGATGGGGAGTCGGGACAACCCGTCCGCGACCTGATTTTTGGCCCCGGAGATTCTTTCGACCCTATAATCGTAGAGCCTGATATGGATCATCCACCTAGCGATAGTAGGGTCGAGGAGTGTCGTCAATCAAGATATTGGGTTTTATTTCCGATAAGGATGGGCGGAGGCCCGATCCCGCGAAGCTAGAGAAATTGATGATCTGGCCATCACCACTAAAATCAATCACGGAGGTTAGACAATTTCTAGGGGTGGTGGGCTATTGGAGGATCTTTATGCGGAAGCCGCTGCGCTGCGCTGAAGCGAAGGCAGTAAGGGGGGTGCGGATGAATCGGGACGGGAATGTGCGCCGGGTACGGAGGGAGTTGGAGATGGTGGGAAACGAAGGCGGAGAGAGGGAAAGGAAATCATAGCCCGCCCGTTCCTTGATGAAATCGGGCGTGGGAAAGGGCGAGTTTGGGGTTTTTGCCCCAGGCGAGAGCAATAATGAGGTTAGTTTTGGAAGGAGATTAGTGTAGGAAGAGGTAGAGAAGAAATAGGGTGTGTGGAGTTATGGTGGATGGCGGGAGTGGTGAGCGAAAAAGGGGATAACTCCCCCGTTTCTTGACGAAAATGGGTGGAGGAAGGCATAAACTCGAGGTTTTGGGGCAGCGCGAGTATGATGGCAAGGTTAGTTTTGGCTTTAGGTTAGTAGATAGAGTGTTAGTAGAGGGTTGAGTTGCGCAAAGCTGTCAGAGTAGGAAGGGGCATGGCTGGGCGGAAAGAACGTGACTCGCCCTCGTACTCGACGGAAACGGGCGCGGGGAGTCGCTGAGCAGAAGTTTTGGGAAGCTAGCAGATGAGCGGCGGGGACTGGGTCTGACAAATGATTAACGCATTTGTCAGCGCGGCTATTAGATGATGCGCCCGAGAGTGGCTTGAAAATGTAATGAATCCTTCCACTTCTTAGCGGAAAATTCATTCGTATGTTTTTATTCTATAAAGGGCGTAGTGCGGGGCGAACTGCGGCTGGAGGCTTACCTTTTGGCCGGAGGGCTTGAGTGGGAGACTTAGTCGACCTCCCTCCTCTCAAGGATCAATGTAGTAAGTTGCTTCCCCTCTCTCTGTGCACATGCCTGGGAAGCATCGTATATTTCCATGTTCTAGCTGAAGAATCATTCCGACTCTACTCGTTCTACCGTAGAGAGAGAGAGAGGGAGAGGGTTGGGTACTCAGTCATCGGCAGAGGTGCTGCTCGCCCGTAGGATGAAGGAGCAGCAATTCGACTGGCGCCGGAGCCACGGAAGGTGGAAGAGGCTGGCAAGTAGCAGGCGAGTCAGGCTGATTGTACCCTCCTCAATTCAGGCGAAAGGTTCGTTCGAGTTTGGCCGTCCTATCGGTGGCAGCAACGTGGAGTTACTCAAAGGGCCGGAAGCTTACTGGTGGATCCATTGCCGTTCGTGAGTTGTCGTGATCAGAGTACCGTCGTCGTTTTTGCTCAGCCTCGTATCTGCTATCGTGGTTAACGTCGGGACCTCGCTGCTCAACGAGTTGGTGTATATGGGTTCAATCCAGTGGAAGATCTACTGGTTTCTGCTCAGTTCATCCCCAGAAGTTGCAAGGGGG
>BFEA01000559.1:162112-179710 GCA_003427395.1 Chara braunii | reverse complement strand
AGCAAGGTGGCTAGACAATCGAACTGCAAGCCTGTAGATTTGCCTGCAGGTCGTACGCCGCTATTCCGTTGGAACAGAGAAGCAGGGGAACAGGCGCAAGGCTAAAGGCTTGCCTGCTGACTGAAGTAGCGGGCGACCGAAGCTTGAGCCGCGCTATCGAGACCTGCGTTGGTACGCATTTCGATTGAGTCTGCTGGCTGCTATGGTCGGTTGCGGTCAGCCGCAGACTGCCACAGATCTGTTGTTGACCACACTACTCCTGCCCCCTATTATACTGAGTTATTGTTGTGCCAGTCTCATTTGCTGCGTATTCGTGCTAGTGGCTACAACCGAGCTTTGAAGTGCACCCGGCCGTTACACGATCAACCGGGGCCGCGCTGCTACCTTACTGCGGGGAGGGAGAAGACTGTACTTTTTGACCCTCGGGCTGTGTCTTCGGCCGCGGCCAGCGCATTTCGGGCCATAAAGTTTTGAGGAATGGCGGAGTCTTGTTAAGGGGGTAGATGTTGCATTTGCGGAAGGACGTCGAGGGAGTCAGTACCGCAAATTGGAGGATCGTGGGAGTGTTTGCTTCGGCAGGTTGGCTTCAGTTTGGTCAGGCTACGGCGCACTTTGGCTACCATTGTGGGGCCCTCAGGCGAGACAAGATAACAAGGCTCTCTCCTGCGAGTCTGAGAGCAACCCCCTTGGATCTAAGAGTCTAATACTGTCTACCTCTACCCATCTTACTCTAAGTCTAGTCTGTTGGTTCTGAGAGGAAGGCGGCAGGCGGGATTGCAACCCATAGGACCACAGCAAGACTCTGTGGGGAGTCCACCCACCGATTGCGGGAGCTCTGCCGGAAGTAAGGACGAGTTCTAGAGGCAGGGAACTAAGAGGTAATCATTGCTTTCCCTCTATAAACCCAGATTATAGCCCCTATCTGTACTGCCTGTTGTGTTTTGATTGAGTATATGGCATGCATCCCTACTTTGACTTTTTGGTTTGACTTTCAGGACTTAAACCAGATTAAGTAAAGGAATGTGTGTGCAATTTCAGTTTCAGCTTTTGTTGATTGTGTGAGAGCAGACTGCTTAAAAGGATTGCATCTGGGAAAGGGCAGGATGGGAAGCAGTTTTGCATGAGGGTTGACTGGGTTATCGGGGCCGGGAGGTCCCCATAAGTTTGGGGAGACCCAGCGCTATGCTTTATTTTGAACTGTGTGGAGCGTCAGACCCTTCTATAAGTTTAGGGGGTCTGATTGCTCTGGAGGCTTGGAAGTCCCCATAAGTTTGGGGAGACCCAGTGTTGTGATTTTGCATGGACGGTCAGGTTGTTCTATAAGTTTAGGTGGCCTGACTGCTATGGCTTGTGAGGGCTTGACTGCGATTGGTTTTCGGGGGCCAAGGGCATTCTATAAGTTTAGGTGCTTTTGGTTGCCTTGTTTCTTGCGTTCTCTCAGTTTCTCTTGTTCCTGATCGAGGAGGTCTGAGTTGTTCTATAAGTTTAGGTGGCTCAGCCTTTTCCTGTTTTATTTTGAGGAAATGAACTTGGCAAAGGGCAGACTGTTCTGTAAGTTCAGGTGGTCCAGCCCAATGCCACACACATGATGGCTCATAAAGAAAGGAGTCAGGTGGAGAGGCAGACTCTTCTGTAAGTTCAGGGGGTTTGACTCAAAGCCCGCACATGCTGGAACCCAAGGTTATAATTTGACCATATTTTACTATTATCCTATCTATGAACAAGGTAAACAAACCGTTCTATAAGTTTAGGTGGTCTGACTATAACATACAATAACCTGAAGAGAGTATAATTAAGAGTATAACAAAAGGTAACTTGGGCCGATTGAGCATTGTTTCTAAGATGAATGGCTCAGTCCTACGCCCACCTTGAAGATTAAAGTTCATATATATATATATAACATGGTTATTTAAACAGTTCATGGCGACTAGAATGGTTTAGTCATATGCCCAAAGAAGAACGAAGTAGTTGTGCCCTCTGTTTTGTGTATACTTTGGCTAAGTTGGGCTCATTCCATAAGTTTGGGTGACCCGACTTTAGGCCTGGCTAAGGTAAGGTTCATTCCATAAGTTTGGGCGTGCTCATCTTATACCTATGTAAGTTGGGTATGAAGGGTTAAATCATTGAAAGATTATGAACTATTGTTTGTTCATGATGACTTAGGAAGGTGAGAGTTCTTACCTTTGTGGTGTGGCCTGTATGTGACTAAGTGAAGCTACTACTTGGTCTGAGTTTCAGTTTGATAGGTAGTTGCTTTAGTCGCTCACCACGTGTTGAGCCATAGGAGTTGGTCTCAATTCCTGCATTTTCTGAGCTAAGTTTTTTTACTTAGATCAATTCTCGCATCTTATAAGATTTTTTGTTATACTTGGTTTTTATAAATTTTGGTAAGCCACTTTCTCTACGGGAAGCGCTGCTGAAATTTATGCAAATCCAAGGAGTTTGTCAAACTTTGACTTTTCCAAGTTCGACTTGTCTAAAGTTCCTACATGGCTTTGTAAAAATCTGGAAAGTCTCTCTTTCTAGAGGAAGTGCTGCCCAAATTTTTGCTAATTCAGGGAGTTAGACAAAATTGAACTTTGGAAAGTCGAAGACTACTTCTGATATTTATATTTAGGTTAATATAAAATTCTAGAAAGACACTCTTCCTACGGAAAGCGCTGCCAAAATTTTGTTAGTTTAAAGGAGATAAATTATATTTTGACAGGTGGCGATTCTGGCGATCCACTCTGTATAGGGGATATTATGCCAGGATCTACGAGTGGCCTGCGCTGCATCATCATGTAGACAGCGTGGCCACTGCCACGTCGGCAGTAAAACCGGCGGCAGTGTCACCGCAGCAGATACGAGTGCCCTGCGCTGCATCATCATGTAGACAGTGTGGCCAATACCACGTCAGCAGTAGAAACAGGCGGCAGTGCCACCACAGCTAAGACAGATGGCATGCGCCACGTCAACAAAGTATACAGGCAGCAGTGCCACATCAGCAAATGCAGGCAGTATGGTCTGTGCCGCATCAACAAATACAGACAAGTGGCAAATGCCGGGTCAGCAGCAGACAGGCGGAAGTGTCACAACAGCAGTGTAGACCAGTGGCAGGCCACAGCAGCAGTATGAACGACTGGCCTGAGCCGCACCAACATGTGGACAATGTGGCCAATGTCGCGTCAGCAACAGACAGGCGGCATGCACGACATCGACGATGTAGATCAATGGCAGCGTCACGCCAGCGATGCCTGGCGCACATAACAGACAGCACCAGCATGCTGGTAAAGTCGTGCGCCGTCCGCAGTACCAGCGCACAGCCAGCGTCAAGTCGGCGTCAAGGTAACATAATAAGACTGAGTGTTGATCACTCGGAGGCTAACCTTATGCAGCGGACGACAAGGCTGACTAGTCTCAAGTCCCCTCCCACAGTCGTACGGATTGACTCACAACTGGGGGCTTGAATTGTGTACAGTTGCTGACTTCTCCTTGATCCTGCAGCTGTTTGGGTACCTGCATACAGACAGACATACAAAAACAGACCAACCGGTGCATAAAGGCAAACAAACATACAAACAGACAAAATTGACAGATACGAACAAACAAACAAACCGACACAAACAGACACAGACAGAGACAGATAAACAGATAAAAAGATATACAGACCAACAGACAGACACAAAGGAAGGGACATATAGAGAAAAGAGGGGGAGAGACGGAGGGAAAGGAAATAAAGAAACTTACCTCGTCTCCGCCAACTGTCAACCTTGAGTGCAACGTGCATTGTTTTTATATTATTATTATTATTATTATTACTGTGACGGATGAGTCCTCGCGGGGCCCTTATCAGACATGCACGTGTTCTGAGCAGCGGCCCTACACAAGCCTCGTGCCCACCCTAAGTGAGGGCGGGCCTGAGTATCCATGAGAGGGGCTTGTCGCAGCGTCTTCTAACGTGGGTCTCGGACCGTTGTTGCACGCCTGTTGGTTACAAAGCAGCGTGAGCCTTTGCTGGCTTCCCCCAGAAGCAACAGCTACGCTGCATAGTTATGCTCACAGCCCCGGATGGTTGCGCCCTGGGCACACACACACTCATTGTGAGACCGGCACATCACTAAGTAACCGCGGGCGACTGAGAATGCGGCATTATCGACACATCCGCCCCGCAGGCCGATGAAGACATCGCCAACGTTCCGAGCCTGGGTAAATCTGAGTATGCCCACCTGCAAAGGAACAGGGCCATCAACTGTAGATATGGGCTTGGACGCAGGCACTGGGGCCCGACCGGAAGCTAGTTACTACTTCCTCGGCCACACCCAAATATTCTAACTACAAGAGCACCTCCCATATCGGGAGGGAGCCAGCCATTCCAAGACATTCTGGCTTAGATAAGCAAGGCGGACGCGCTGCTGCAACACTGCGCAGGTATATGCATGCGCCAACTCTGGCTGGGGCTCACTCGTAGGCGTTGAGTGGTGTGAGGCACAACAACACAACAGGGCGATAGGAGCCATAGACGGACTGCAACGAGCTAGGTAGAAAAGAGCGGCATCGAATACCGCAAGGATATAACCTGAAGGGTTTGAATGTTGGCATTCTCATTTGAATGGAATCTTGGTACATTTCAACTCTCCGTTAGTTACATGACTATTTGGACTTCTGCATGTTTAATTGCAACTTAGTCCGCTGTGTACCGCGCTTACTCATATTACTTGCATTATTATTATTATTATTATTATTATTATTATTATTATTATTATTATTTTTATTATTATTATTATTATTATTATTATTATTATTATTTTATTATTATTATTATTATTATTATTATTATTATTATTATTGTTTTTACTTCATTACCTATACGTTTGTTGTAGGCTGATTGCTGACACAATAAAACATGTGTATGTGAACCCCATACCTAGTTAGAGTCACTGCCTCGGTTCGCGCACGCTGGCCTAGAGCAAGGGTGAGTGCAAATAGATTGATATATGGATGTAGAACGGGTGACAGGATAAGGCTCCAGGGTAAGGAACATCCTATTACTCGTCGCTACGTGTGTACATATCTTAGATAGTTAGTTTGACAGACTGAACACGGGGTACTCATGTGCGGGTCATCCCATGGTCTGTCTCGTTAGACTAAAAACAAGTGGTAGGATACTCATGTCTGAGTTATCCTACTGCTTGAGTAAGTATGAGATGAAGGCTTCTGTTGGAGTCTTCTTACTTCATACTTACATTTGATCGGACTATATTATAGTCCACCGATAAAATTGAAGTTCACATCGCTGAACTTCGTGTAGAGCGATAGTGAGGGAGGTATTGAGACTCTGTGACCTGTGTGATTGCAGGTCATCTTACTCAAGAAGACTGATTATGAGTCTATGCAAGACTGCATGCTGTTGCCTTATGGTAACAGGTTGGCTTACCAACTCAACCTTCACTCACCCTCTACACCCACACTTTGCATCTACCTCTGCACTAGACGACATTTTGATTTTCGGGTCAGCATCTGAAGGGTCTAAGTTTGATAAAAGAGGTCCTTAAATAACTGAGTCGAGAAGGGAATGTCTGGCTAAGGGGTTTGAAAGCGTAAGTGTAATGTGTGTGAGAGTGAATGAATGGTTGACTCTGCTAGGATTGTGTAATGTGATTGACACTAGTTTGCAGGCCAGTAAGACGACCAACCACGTGCTATTCACTCAACTCGCATTTGCTTATGCTTACCTGAGCCTCGACTCAGACATTTCGTCGACTCGTAACCTTTGTATATTTTGGTTTGGGTTTTCGACCTTTACCCCTTTGATGTTGAATAAATTAGGATAATTGGCAAAGGCGAAAGAGCCTTATTTATATCCTGTTTCTTTGAAAGACCATGAGCCTATCTTTTATTTTTGATGCATACTTGACAGGCCATGAACCTATTTTTATCTGTGATGTTTGCTGAAAAGCCAAGAGCGTATTGATTGTTTCTATTTCAAAGTCAAAGCTCTGTTCTTCTGATGTTTGCCTATATTTGTGTAAAAATGTAAAAGACATCTCCTTGCCTTTTCAGCCTCAACCTTTGAAATGTATTCATCATGTATGTTTCGATTTGAAAGAATTTTATATAACATATATAACGTATGAGTTAAGCTCAGATATAATAGAATTTGGTATGCGCGAAAGATCATCAGTCGAGTCGACCTGAATTGTAAGTCGGTCCGGGAGATCAGCACCCCGATGCCCGACACGTAAACGGGTCAGTCTTAGGCGTTCAACCGCGTGTATACCTATGCTACGGCGATCGAGAAAACGCCCTCGGCCGACCTACCTCTACAAAGGCATGTAAAAGCCTTCGCATGTGGGCCGGTAGCTCAATAGGGATACGCCTACGAGAGGGTGGTGACAACCCCTCGGGTAGAGGTGAGTTGTACCTCGCGACGTCCCGACCTGTCGTAGGGCGTCGTGAGAGGTATAGCACGCGCGCACGGTTGGAGTGGTGACTTACTGTTCTTTCAAGGGATAAATCCTGCGTGACACGACCGTGAGGTTCAGCGCTCCCCCTCAGGGCGCGGGACTGCCGCGCGCGACACCGTAGCCTATGAGTCACTTCCTCGTCACTTCCCACTTCTTCTACTCCAATTGGTGGGTCTTCTCTCTCCTGCCATAACCTGAACGTGGCAGGGGGTGGTTGTCGTGCTGCCAGTCTTCGCTGGGGTTCCGCTCTTACTCCGCCAGCCTTCCTATCAATAAACTCTCCGAGTTGATCATAGATGTATCCATTCATGTAAGAGTAGATCAACCCATACGTGTTAATTACCGGCCATGGCCACTGCCCGAACGGGGGAACTGACGCTTGTGATGGACCCGCACTACTCGAAGGTGCCGACGTACGTGGGGAGGCAGCTGCTACTGCTTGGGGTACCTCTGCCCCTTCCCAAAACCTTGCCCCCCTTGTGCTAGGTTGCGCTGCTTGCGCTGCACCTTCGTGAGGTGCGGAGGTACCGACTCCTCTTCTTTCCATCCTTCCTGGGCCGCCTCCTCTGCCACGGCCTCCTTGGCCTTCCCTTGGATTGCCGTTATCACCTTCCTTTGTATTACCGAGTCTAACTCCGTTAGTACGTCGGTGATAATCTTTTTCACCCCCGGTGTCCCAAACGCGGAGGCGTCCCTCTCTTTCCTTTTCTGCCTTTGCAGACGCACCTGGTGCAGCTCCACCTGTTCTAGGCTTCCATCCTCCACCCCTTTGTCGATGGTAGCCCAGGTGAGTTTCGCGTTTCCTCCCCCATGGCTCGTTAGCTTAGAGGCCTCTGACGAGGTGAGCAGCTCCAGGAAGATGGCGCACTGTGCCTCCTCTGATATCCCATGAACTTTCCTCGCCCTTTTCTTGAACTCCTGCAAGAAGGCTCCAATGGTGGTGAAATCATCTTTGTTCATGGCCTCTAGATCTGTCGTGGTCAGCAAGATGTCGCCCAGTCTGTATTTTCTCTGCATCCCTTCCCTGAACTTAGCCCAATTGTGGCTGGCGTTATCAACCACCTTCTGCACTTCCTGATGGTGCCCATGGAGTGCATACCTCATGATTCGTTGGAACTTCACCGTATCCGTCAATCCCACCAGTGCTTGCTCAACCAAGTCCAACTAGTCGGACACCCTTTCTCCTTTGAAGTGAAAGGTGTCAACTTCAAGGACATTATTTGGCGTTCTCTCCCGCTTGTCCATCGCCTCGATGAAATCGTTGAGGGTCAGGACTTTTCCTGAATTGTCGCCTATGCCTCCCGACATTCTGGCAATCTGCTCTTCACTTAACTTTCCTGTTACAAAAAGCGGTAAGAACCAAACTTCACTCAGCACCTTAACCCATCACTATCCCACCGAACTAACCTCTTATCCCTTAGGCACTTTAGACTCAGCCGACACCGTCACTCTCTTCATTCCTAGACTTACTCCTATGAAGTCTATTCTCCCTATGAGCCTTCCACATAATCATATTAGCCATACATATAGCCATACAATCCTCGTATAGTCCAACTTATAGACTTACTTCATATCTTCCTATTCATGCCTGATTTTCTCCTTGCTTTAATACCCGGATGTCGTTCCACAAGGGACAACGGCAGACAATCCGTTATCCCTGGCAACGGTGCCACCTGTCGAGCGCATCGGTTTGACACTACTCAAGGGCAGCGCGGGACCCTCCCGGCCGCGTCACGCAGGAGTTGGTCTAAATCCTCGTTGCGATACATACATGGAGCTTCCACAAGCCGCTTTGGATGAGTGCGCCAGCCATACCTCTCGCTAGCCCCTACGACAAGACAGGGCCTACGCGAGGCACGACTTACCTCCACCTTACGGGAGCTGTCGCCTCCCTTCGGTAGGCGTATCCCCGCCGATTTACCAGTCCACAGTACGAAAGTTGATCAGCATCAATCGCAGAGGTGGACCAGCTGAGGGTGTTTCTCGTTCGTTGTAGCATAGGGGGTACACGCGGTAGTACGCCTCTATCGAACCCGCACGGGAATCAACACCTTGGGGGGCTGAGGTCCCAAGCGCGACTCGTCGCCGGTCGACTAAGACGTATCCCACACGCCACGCGCACACCACTCTAAGGAACATAAATGTAAAACACACCCCTAACATACACACGAAACGACACAACATAACCAACGTGACCACGCTCCTAGTCCCTCGGTAGCCTTCCCATTACTCTCTGATGCGGAAATCGGATAGGAGTCGCGCGCGAGACTTGGTATAAACCCGCGCGGGCGCAGGGCCTTCTCATATCGATCTGCAATGCCAAAGTACGCAGGCATTCGCTAAGATGGTGTACTATGCAGTAACCACAATCATGGGGTCATGGGTAATACACGAGGGTCACCTTCGACACTCAAGTGTTGGCTGACACGCGCCCTGAGGGGTTAATCTCTCGGCGTTAGACAACCGCCATGCGCGGTTGAAGACCACACACCCTCTTTTGCACCCTATGCAGAGTGGGTGGTACACAGGTCCATACCTATGGTGGCAGTTGTTCCTCACTGCCCTGGAGATGAGCTCCACTCCAGGCCCGGACACGAGTCAAGGGGTTTGACGTTGACGGCTGTCACGGACTACAACGTTCAACCATGATAATCCTAAGAAGCAAATGTGGGCTGAACGCCTCCCAGGCCTCGAAATCACAACTTGGGAACTCCCGTTTTGCTCTCGGTTGGCACCACGGCCTACGCCGCTGCCGAACATTTAGGCATACGTATAAATTCATTGGTCCCATAACTATAATCGCCAGGACGACGAAACGTCGCGCGCAAGACTCTGGTATAAAGCTGAGCGGCAGCAGGCCTGCCCTATACCAACCAGCGATGCTAGTTATATGCTATAGTAGTAGTTGTGGCCCCGCGATATTGAATGGTTGAAGGAATCTATCGTGGGGGGTTACCCCTCACGATATTGAACGGCTGAAGGACATACCGTTCAGCCCCCACGGCATCCCTGCCCTCTAGGTTGGGTGTCTCGGCGGGCAGAGTAAATAGGCTATGCGCGAGACGAGACTCCTTCTCTACAGAGCCTAGGGCTTGGGGTGTCTTGGACAAGGACCTGGAACTTTATTTTTCTTGGCTCGGCTGGCCCCGACCATTCCGGATTGTCAGCCGGGCCTCCTTGCCGCTACTGCTCTACTTTTCCCACGGCCTTCTGCGCCGGCGCTTGGTGTATTTTTCCCATCCTAACCCACGGTCCAAATGGCGCCGTCCGCAGGCACCACCGGGCTATTTTTACCGTTTACCCCATTCAATTTATGACTCCTCTGGGGCATCCCAGGTCCTTTCCGAATTTCTCACGACACCCCCGCTCCTTTTCATTTTGTAAGTGATTCTCCATCGACGCCCCGACTTTTTCCTGCTTTTCCGCTAATCTTAGTTCCTCCCGGCTTTTCCGGCTTTGCCCCGGGTGACGTTCCTGTTTTCCCTTGGTCCGTCTGGCGTCCTCGTCGTCCAATTGCCGGCTATTTCGCCAACGTCTTCTGATACTTTGTTCTTCGTGGACTCCTGATATTTGGTTCCGTCGACTGCTCCACAAGCTGCATCTTCTACATTTGCGTATTCGTAGCCGTCTCTCCTGTTTTTGCCATCTTCCCTCATCGTTTTCTACCCGATAGGCCGCTCTCCCCAGACGGCCCGTCTTTTCCGCGTCTCGTCACTGCTCCCGATTTTCTCTGATGTGCAAAAATCGGCCAAATCCAAGTTCTCGAGTGACGGGAATTCATTCGGGACCCACCGGTCCCGACAACGGACATTCATAGTGTCCATCCCAGTCTTCTTGGCCTCTATTCGATTCAACATCTCTCGAAGAACCACGGTAGTGGTCACTTCTCCATCCCCAGCAGAGGAACTAGCACGGCTTCGCTGTGCATTCGGTCCTTTGATCATCCTGTTTAGTTTATTGATTGTACTCCTACTTCTTCCTGAATCTTTTCTCTCTTAGGATTGTGTTTAAAATTGGTTCCCAGTTCCTGCTGTCAGTAAAACTTTCTGGCAGATGGGGCTCGGGAAACCTATCAAACACAATCGGTGTTAAGTCACTAACTACTCTTATCCCTTTTCTCTCTAATTCCCTATTTTCTCGATCAATTATATTACTCACCCAGCTCCGAAAGGCCTCGCGATCCGTCCCTCTCTCTCTCAATGAGGGAACATAGGGTCGGATATCGTATTCACCAGTGTCAAGGAACTTCACTTCAAGGATATACGCTTTCCCATGTGCATGTTTTTCTTCAAGGGATATGCAGCGCTCTACCTTGTAGAAAAAAACTCCTCCACTGGTAAAAGGAACGAGGGCGTCCAGAGCTGCCGTAATTGTTGGGCAGTAACCTGACATTGTCTAGTCCCTAGTGACCCCCATGATCCTTCTTTATCTTCGATCTGTCTAACCCTGTCCTGTGCCTACCAAGTCTTCCAATCCTGAATCGTCAATGTTGACACTGCTCCACTTTCTATGTCTTAAAACAGTATTAAGGATCGGCTCTCAATCCTCACCATTGACGAAGCTATTCGGAATAGGAGGACTTGGGAAATTTTCATACTCAGTAGGCTCCACACTCCAGGTAACCTTCTTACCTTCCTTCTTGAGTTCGTCCATGTACTTGCAGACGTGACTGAGTGCCCACTCGTGACACCCTGTACTCTGCCGCCAGATCTTCCTAGTCACTGAAGTGTATATACGCACGTCGTACTCATCAGTCTCTAGGAAGCGAGTTACTAACATATACACTTTTTCCTCTGCTCCAGGTACGGCTAAGACAGTGTATCTCTCAATCTCATAAGGAAACGCCCCTCCTACTGTGAAGGGCTCTAAATCTCCGAGTAGGCGCTAGATGACCGAGGAATTAATATCTGATAATTCTGTTCCTTCAGCCTTTTCCCAAATATACCTTCTTCCTAGGAAACTAATATACTCCTCAGCCATAACAAGCTTCTTTCCATTGTCAAGTGAGGGAAAACTCAGGAGAAGTTCGTCTTGAACTTCGAGCCTACGTACAAAGGTCTCAAGAAATAGCGTCTTTGGCCGAATAACTAGATCATTCTCTTTTGCCTTACCAACCACGGCAATAGCTTCTAGAAGAGGCGCCCAATCTCTTCTGTCAGCGAAGCTATCCGTAGTCAGAAAATTAGGGAGTCGTTCAAATTGTCTGACTTGTTTCCCCCAAGTCACTTTCTCATGCAAGCTTCGAAGTAACTCCTTTACCCTTGAAAGGTGAATGTACACTCTCCTCAGACACTCTAAATAACCTTCTTCCTCTTTTACTCCTTCCTGAGCATAAACCCTCACATCAATCTCGTCGGTCTTGAGAAATTTGACCACTGGAACATAAAATACTAAACGCCCTTCCTTACAGACGTCGTGTCTCAATATCTCGAATGGACTGTCACTCTCAGTTACTTTATCTATCCATCCCCTACCAAAGGTCTTAGTCACAATTGGCATAAAATTTTCACATTCCAGTATCATTGCCTTGGGCTGCCTCTAGCGCCTCTAGCCAGACTATCTGCAGGACGTTGTCTAGATAGGATGGTCTCATCTCTCGCATGTAGCATCACTCTTCTGCCATCCGAACTCTTGCAATCCCGCAGATACTTAATCTTAGTCTGACCCGTAATTGCTATAAAAGCAGCCGCTCTCATAAGCTCGAGGTAGTGCTTTACCATGTCAATCTCGTCGTGCCTACCTAGCCTAGCATAGCATCCTCTCACAGCCCCGATGACAGTCGCTTGTTGCTCGTCTAAGTAGACCTCAAAGCGAAAGCTCTCTCCATCATTAGGAGTGTAGACAACGATCAACATAACTCACCACACTCGATCCCTTAACACCACGTTGAGGATTGGTCCCCAGTCCTTCCCGTCGCAGAAACTAGCAGGCACAGGAGGACTTGTGAATCTCTCAAACTCTCTAGGTAGGACTCTTCACGTCACTTTCCTTCCTTGTTGTTTCAATAACAATCTTTCATCTAGGATATACTCAGCAACAACTACCCAACACTCCTCATAGTCAATCCCTCTTTTTGTTCCAGCAGATACATACGGCCTTACACAAGGAATCAGACTACAAGGACGTACAAAATCACTAAGTCGTGCTCAGAAGTCACACACCTCTCAATCACGTATGGGAAGGCACCTCCAACCGTGATCCTGGTCAGTGTCTCTATCGTTCTAGTTACTGCCGACATGGGCTGCCTACCAACTCTGCCTTCTCAGCGCTGCATTGATGATTAGCTGCCAGTTCCTACCATCAAAGAATCCTTTAGGTACTGGCGGGGTAGGAATCTTCTCATAAATCCTAGGCAGTAAGCTCCAATTCGCTTCTATCCCTTGCTGTCTCAACTGATCCCTCTCGGCTTTGACACATTCCACTATGACATCCCAGTTTGTAAAAAAACTAGGGTCCTGATCAGTCTCTTCTAGGATGTAAGGTCGAATATCATAATTATCAGTGTCAAGGAATCTAAAGACAAACACATGCACAGTCGTTGTATTTTTTACACAAGTAATGCATTTGACAAATATATAAGGGAAGGCACCACCACATGTGACACGAGTTAGGGATTCTAGGACATTATACTCTTCAGTCATCATCTGGTTTCTGACTTATAGACTTGTCAAGTGAGGGGTCCATAAAATAAATTACAAACCCTTGCTTGCAGGTCCGAGTCACTTCAGATAGACTTATGCAAGAGCCCCTCCTTTCGGGGCTCCTCTAGCCGAAAGTCTTTCTGACTTGAGCCAGACCTTGTACGAAATATTAGACTGCTGCCTAGTCACTGAATATTATGACCGAGGTCCGCTCCCAGGAACTTCAAATTTTTGAGTCCCCAGCAACAATGTCATTTTTGTCGCGCCCCCACCGTTCCAGGGCTTAGTTCGATGTCCCTCCCTGGGCCAAGTGCGATGGGTTGGTGGACTAGCAGGCTGTTACGCAAGATTTTGGAAAGTTTTGGAAAAATTAGAAATGAATTCACAAGCAGCCTTTGTCACACAGTCGGGTAGTCAGGATTATCCCTCCTGCTAGCAACGACACGGCTTAGAGTGAGGCGTTCGGTTTTATCGCCTGCACCTGACCCCGTATAAAGGTTAGACTCAAGGTCATTGGAGTCCCTATTATCCAGGAGTCCTTCAAGTAGCCTTGAGTGTAACCTGATGTGGAGTGATAAATAACTTGTTATCTCATGCATTACAGGACATGCATCATGAGTCAAATGATACTGAGAGGATGAAAAGACCAGAAACCAGACTCTGCAAGAGCATGACCAGAAACACGAGACTGAAGAGTAGTACACAGAGAATGCGGGAAGCAGCCATAAAAGGGGCTGCAGTCACTGGTAAATCATAATAATGTCATAGTACATCTCAGTGACTAGAAGATATGAGCCTCAATCGATAATGACAAGTGGTACCCCCTCATGAGTGGGCTCGACTGTCTGGGACTCCGTATCTGGTACACGCTGGTCCTCCTCATCATTGAGAACCTGAGTGGCCATCGACTCAGGGACCACATAGCTGATGTCAAAGGATGCCGTATAATCGATCTTGCTGATAAATGCCATACATCTAGCCATCTCCTTGTCCGCAACACTCCGAAGGTACAGCTCCTCAGCGAGGGAAATATCGTCAGTGGCACCGATCAAGATCTCGATCCGTCCCTTGCCGTAGATGTAGTCATACAAAACCTCCAGAAAATGGTCTCCATAGAGAGGCTTCCGAAAAGTCTGTATGACAAAGTCTGCTCCCACCAAATGGTTGTAGCCATCCCCAAGATATGGGACTGGTCCCTTCCCCCTTGAAGGACCGACTACCTCCTCTTACATGGGTCCTCCTGACATGTAATGTCCGAATCAATCACCCTCAAGCAAATATCGTACCAAGAGATAAGCAACCCGTCGTAGGGAAGCCTTCCGCCTGCGTCTCACTCCGGCGACCAATATCATAAGATGCTTTGGGCCTGCTCCAAACTCAAGCGTGCTCAGACCCTGTGAGTATCCCAGTCAAAATAGTCCCCCAGGTCAACATCGCTCACGCAACAAGGCTCTTGGTCTGACTCGTCCGTCTCTGACCTATGTAGACAGGTGGTAATAGGTATCCCGGATCTGGCCACCTCGCTCCTGATCCTCCTATCTTGACGCCTCTTTTCCTTGCTGCCACCTCTGCTCCGCGGTTTAGGATTACAACCGTCAAAGTCATAGAGGGCACCACCTGGTGCAAAAGGGATCTGGGAAAACATTACATGTAACTAGTGTTCCCTCCAGTAACTCTCTCTACTGAAGATATAGTTAGCAATCCGGTCATAGGTGGTTCCCCTCACTCCCAGCCCAACATCTCTCACGTGATAAGTGATCACCAATGTGTACCTCAATGTGGGAGACCCATCGGCCCGAATAACGAAACTTTGATGCCCAATGTGTCAATAGCAGAACTTCTCAACCAGCTTACCCCATGTAGGGGTTGTCTCATGTTCACAAGCCAGCTTGACCAATCTGTAGAATAATGTAGAATGCCCCTGGCAAGCTGCTATGCCAAGCAATGATGTCCTGGAGATGAAAGGGATATTAACAACTCACGAAAATAACCCAACTCGATAGGATCAAAGAGGACAGCACCTCAATAGACCCTCTAGCCAAACTGGTGGCAATCAACCCGATATAGGGGCCCGCCTGAATGGGCCCAACTGAACAACAATCAACTCTATATAGGGGCCCGGCTGAATGGGTCCGGCTGAACAACAACAACTCGATATAGGGGCCCGCATGAATGGGCATGGCTGAACAACAACAACTCGATATAGGGGCCCGCCTGAATGGGCCCGATTGATCAGCAATAACTCGATATAGGGGCCTGCCTGAATAGGCCCGGCTGATCAACAACAACTCGATATAGGGGCCCGCCTGAGAGGGCCCAGCTGATCAGCGACAACTCGATATAGGGGCCCGCCTGAATGAGCCCGGCTGATCATCAACTCAGCATAGCAACATCATACGAACATCTCTGCAGCGAGTGGACTGAACTGGCAGTATCGTCACTGTGGAGGACTGATCATTAAGATATTATCTATGCAGAGGCCAGTTGCAAAATACTACGCATGCAAACTGGACTGCACTGATATCATGTGTGCAGGGAAAGTACCATCCGCACAGGGTCTGATATGAATATCATCCATGCAAAGACTGATCAGCAAGAAATCAAATCAGCGGGGGTTTGGGGCTAGTCATACCATCAGAGGCATTCAGTCACGTCCTCAAGACTAATCACACTCGCTGGACATGCGTCCTAGAGTCATCATAGTACTCACTCACATAGCCTACCCTAGCTCGGACGCACTCATGTGACAATACCAAGCGTAGGCGTGCATGGGCGCTCACTCAAAAGACAATACTAAGCTTGGGCGCGCATGGGCGCGCACTCAAATTACAGCGCACTCAAATTATAGCGCACTCTTAAAAGACAATGCTAAGCTTGGGGGCGCATGGGCGCGCACTTAAATCACAATTCCAAGATTAGGCGCGCATGGGCGCACTCTTAAAAGACAATGCTAAGCTTGGGCGGCCACTCAAATCATAATTCCAAGCTTAAGCGCGCATGGGCGCACTCTTAAAAGACAATGCTAAGCTTGGGCGCGCTTGGGCGCGCACTCAAATCACAGTTCCAAGCTTAAGCGCGCATGGGCGCACTCTTAAAAGACAATGCTAAGCTTGGGCGCGCATTCAAATATCAATTCCAAGCTTGGGCGCGCACTCAAATATCAACGTCAAGCTTGGGCGCGCATGGGCGCACACTCAAATATCAATTCCAAGCTTGGGCGCGCATGGGCGCGCACTCTAATATCAATATCAAGCCTGGGCGCGCATGGGCGCGCACTCAAATATCAACGTCAAGCTTGGGCGCGCACTCAAATATCAATACTAATCATGGGCGCATGTGAGCAGATATTCAAATGGCACTGCTGAACCCAGGCGCGCACGGGCGCACACTGAAACGCATGGGCACGCATTCTAACAACAATGCCTAGCTTGGGCGCGCATGGGCGCACACTCTAACAGCAATGCCGAGCTTAGGCGCGCATGGGCGCCTACTTGGATAATACTCTCAAGCTTAGGCGCGCACGGGCGCGCACTCAAAAGACTTTATCAAGCTTGGGCGCGCACGGGCGCGCACTCAAAAGCAATATTGAGCATGGGCGCGCACTCAAATAACCATACCAAGCTCGGGCGCGCATAGGCGCGCACTTCTCACAGCAATGCCAAGCCTGGGCGCGCACTCTAACAGCAATGCCAAGCTTGGGTGCGCATGTGCTCGCACTCTAACAGCCAATTTGAGACTGGGCGCGCACTCATGCAGCCTAACTGAGACTGGGCGAGCACTCGAACAGCCTAACTGAGACTCGGCGCGCACTCAGCAAAAACTGGGCGCGCACTCAATCGACTTGTTGGCTCTCAAAATCAACAACAAGGTTCACAGCTTGAGTACGCACCAGCGCGCTGGCTCAGAATCATCAGAAGCGATGTACACAGATTGAGTGTTTCATGAGCACGCAGACTTCTGCAATGTCTGCAGATTGGGTGCAAAGTCGCACTGACTCAAGTTTATCAAAGCTGAGTTTACGAATGAAGTACGCACTGTTGCACTGACACGAGATAAGGTTAACAACAGTCGTATTTTTCATCACCACTTCAGACACCCTTCACCACTTTAGGATGCAGCCTGCCTAAACAAGTGGTTTTCAGGGTCTTCGAACCTTTCACCACTTCAGAACCATTCAGGTATGAAAATCCTGAATGGTCCTGAAGTGGTGAAAGCTCCGAAGACCCTGAAAACCACCTGTTTGGGCAGGCTGCATCCTCAAGTGATGAAGGGTGGTTTTCATGGTCTTCAAACCTTTCACCACTTCAGAACCATTCAGGATTTTCAGACTGCCCAAAACTCTCACTTGACTACTTCAGGACACCCTTCAGCACTTCAGGATTCAGCCTGCCTAAACAGGTGGTTTTCAAGGTCTTCGGACCTTTCACCACTTCAGGACCATTCAAGATTTTCAGATTATCCGAAACTCTCACTTCAGAATTTTCATTCCTTAGCTACCCGATAACCACGGT
>BFEA01000559.1:140156-152188 GCA_003427395.1 Chara braunii | reverse complement strand
GTCTCGTTGATCGATGTGCTACCCTATGACCGTGCGTACGTGCGGAGGACGATATTAATAGCAGGGAGGTTTTTAAGCGCCTTCGGTAGGTCCGCACGTCGCACGATGTCCGTTTAGCTAGGCGTCCGTTAGAGCTAAACCGAGACGTGGGCCTAGCATTAGCGGTTACGGCGTCAGACTTTCGTCAAAGGGGTTCAGGGAACAAGACCAAGCGACGACGACGAGGGGATTAAATTGTCGCGGAGGGAGCGCGGGGTTGAAGGCCCGTCGGGGCTATCCGCCTAGGTTTTGTCGATTAGAAGCGTCAGAACGGTACTAGTGGTCCCTTTTCCTCGTTCCCCGTATTCCGACGATAAAAAGTTAGATATTTTATTATTTTAGTATTTGTCGTTGTCATTATATAACTCCATGTTCTGGCTTTTTGTAAGCCGGACGTGGCACCGACCACAGGTGGCTATCACGGCAGTCGAGGACCTTGACCACACGTCTCTTTTGGTTGACCTGCGACCTCAGGCGTGCTCGAAGTACCGGCGAAATTTCCTCGACCTTGTCCGTCCTGAAACATGGACCGAGGAGTCCGGCGTGCGTACGGGACGGCGAGTGTTTAGCCAACGAGCCAGAAGGAACTCGAGCGGCGGGGCCTTTCTGCAGGAGCACCATCAGTTCCCCGCCGTCCACGGTGGACAGGTTGGGTATAAGTGTGCCCGCGGGACGCTCGTCCACTTCGGACTTCAAAGTTCTCATTTGAATATTTGCTATTACCATAAAAGAGTTGCGTTGGGCCATTTCACCTAGGCCTGCGCCCGGGCACATAGCAGACTTGCGCCCCCGGTCTCGTGGCTTGCTATGAGAAGCCAGGATAAGGATTTTCCGCTGAGAGGCTGAAGGGTTGGGGGAATGGTTGAAGGGGGGCCGCAGCGAGGCCAGGGGCACTAAGGAGCGGGCTCGTAGGGGCACCGCTGTGCGAATCGTCGTCGGACTCAGAAATAGTGACGAAAGACTAATGAGCCGGAGCCAAGGTATTGCGTAGGAAGGTGGAAGGTGGTCGGACAACGTCGTGGGACTTGATGTTACCGGGCGTTGCGCCAACAGCAAACGGGTGAAGACAATCAACAAGGGGACAAACGAAGGCAGGTAAAGAGGGGATGTGGGGTCAGCCGCAGAGATGGAGATATCCCGATGGTGGAGTATCCGCTCCCTATCTCTCTATGCGCATGACTAAGGGTAGAGTGTATCCGCCCATGTTTTAGCAGAGGAACCATCTAGACTTTGGATTGGGTTTCGATCGTTGAATCAGGAACAGCGGGCGTAACGACAATGACTTGAGCGTGCGCGCGCGAGAGAGAGAGAGAGAGAGAGAGAGAGAGAGAGAGAGAGAGATAGAGATAGAGAGAGAGAGAGAGAGAGAGAGACTTACCATGTGAGGCGTTTGATGCCGCTCGGCCTCTGCTCGGGGGCACCGTGAGCCCCTCCGCATTCTAAGACCGAACTTGTTCGATGTTGTGGGCCATGTGCGTTGAAATGGAGGCCGCTCGATTCAGGATGTTTGTGCTGCCTGCAGGTGATGACGGATGGTTGTCGAAGTAGCTCCCCTGCTCAGTGGGTGGCGGAAGCCAACAGTCTGCGGAGTTCAGTCGTGATATGGGTTGGTCGAATGCTGCCTTGCTCTGTGTTGGATGTGTGGGCGTACCCGTCTGTGCCCCGCCGCTGCCCTGCTGCCCGTGTCCCGCGTATTTCGCATGAGGACCTTTGTAGATTGATGTGCTCGCTGTGCGGTGTGGCCGTGTTGTTGGTATCGCCGCGCGCTTCACTGTTTCGCAGTCGTACTGTCCATCCACTGACCGCGCCCTCCGTACGCATTCTGTAAGTTAGTTGCCTAGTTGTAGGCGCCTTGTGCTCCGCTCAACGGTTGCCAGCCTGCTGGTCCGCTCGGACCGTAGTCTCATGCAGTGCTGTTGATGGTTTCTGCGCTGCGTCCCTCGTGCATGGCGGGCAGGATCGAAGAGTGTTAGGCAGAGCAGCAACAGGCCAGCTATAAGGTGTAGACGCGGTAGTCAGCTGGTGTGGTGCCATTACTGCAGCATGGGGAGGAGCTCGTTGGTGTGTTAAGCTTGCTGCAGCGCCATCACCACCCGTTACCCATCTTATTACCTTGTCCCAACGCGCTGCAACTCTTAAGGGTGGTTGTGATTGTCGTGCGCAGTGTGATAACGTACTGAAGACTGGTACCGTATGCTGCTACAACACCTTGCGGCTACACGCGAACTGCTATACATGCGATGTCTTGTTGAGGTCCGCGAAGTCACCTACGTTACGGGGGACAGTGTAACGACGGTTGTTGTAGAGGGAGGTGCTGGGACTCAGAGCGGCGAGTAGGCTTGAGGAGGGAGGTATTGTTGTGATTTGGAGGACCGCCTGAGAAGCCAACGACTGACAGTTTGATTACAGTTGATCGAGTCGCTACGTTTTTCGCCACCATTGTGGGACCCTCAGGCGTATTGAGATTACAAGGTCCTCTCCTGGGAGTTGAGTTTGTCCCCTTCTTGTATCTCGAGAGTCTAAGACCCCTTATTCTGCCTTTCTAAATCTAAGTGTAGTCCTGTTCTGAGAGGAAGGTGGCAGGCGGGATTGCAACCTGTAGGACCGCAGCAAGACTCTGTGGGGGGTCCACCCACCGATTGCGGGAGCTCTGCCGGAACTCAGGAGGAGTTCTGGAGGCATGGAACTGAAAGGTAACCATTACTTTCCTTATATAAACCCGATTATAGCCCTTATCTGTATCCCTTGTTAAGATTTGACTGAATATACTGCATGCACCCTTACTTTGACTTTCAGGACACAAGCCAGATTAAATAAAGAAATGTATGTATAATGTCGGTTTCAGTTTCATTGTTTGACTGAAAGCAGATTGTCGGTTGAATCTCGGGGTAAGGTGGGAGGAAGGCAGTATTGCTTTAAAGTTTGATTGGGTCATTAAGGCCGGGAAGTCCCAATAAGTTTGGGGAGATCCGGTGCTGTGCTTATTTTTTATTGCTTTGGAGGCTGGGAAGTCCCCATAAGTTTGGGGAGTCCCAGTGCTGTGGAATTGCATGGAGAGTCAGACCATTCTATAACTTTAGATGGCCTGGTTGGTCTCACTTGTGAGGGTTAACTGTGATTGACTTTTCATGAGCCTGACATATTCTGTAAGTTCAGGTGGCTTGGTTGCCTTGTTTACTTGGACTTTCTCAGTTTCTTTGGTTCTGAACGAGGAGGCCTGAGCCATTTCATAAGTTAAGGTGGTTCAGCCTCTTCGTGCTTTTATTCTAAGGGAGTAACTTTGGCAGAAAGTCAGGCTATTCCATAAGTTTGGGTGACTTCGACTCCATGCCATGCACAAATTGGATCAGAGAGGAATGAACCTCGCAAAGAGTCTGACTATTCTATAAGTTTAGGTAGTCTGGCCCAATGCCTCGCACCTGCAAGAACCCAAATATTACAGTTTGACTATACGTTATTACTATCTTATTTAAGAAGAGGCTAGTCAGACTATTCTATAAGTTTAGGTAAGTTGAGTATAGCTTATCACAATTTGAAGATAGTATAATTAAGAGTATAACTAAGGGTAACTTGGACCGACTGAGCATTGTTTCTAAGACGAATGACTCAGTCCTAAGCCCCCTTTCAAGATTAAGTTCAGAGAGATATACAACATGGCTATTAAAAAGTCTAGGGCGACTAGAATGACCTAGTCATATGCCCAAAGAAGAGAAAAGTAGTTTTGCCCTCTGTTCTGTGTATATCTTGTCTAAGTTAGGCATGTCCCATAAGTTTAGGTGGCCTGACTTTACGCCTTATGTAAGTTGGGTATAAAGAGCTAAATCATTAAGAGAGTATGAACTATTGTTTGTCCAGGTTGACTTGGGATTGTGAGGGTACTTACCTTTGTGGTTTAACCTGCATGTGACTGAATGAGACTACTACTTAGTCTGAGTTTAAGTTTGATAGGTAGTTGTTTTAGAGGCTCCTCATGTGCCAGAGCGATAGGGGTTAGTTCAATTCTTGTATTTTATGAGCTAAGTTTATTTTACTTAGATCAATTTCTGCATTTATTAGGATCTTTTGTTATACTTGACTTTGCATAAATTTTGGTAAGCTACTTTCTCTATGGGAAGCGCTGCCGAAATTTCTGCAAATCCAAGGAGTTAGTCAAATTTTGACTTTTCAAAGTTCAACTTGTCTAAAGTTCATATATGGCTTAGTAAAAACCTGGAACGTCACATTCTCTAAAGTGAGTGTTACCCAAATTGTTGCTAATTCAGGGAGTTAGACAAAATTGGACTTTGAAAAGTTAAAGACTATTTCTGTTTTATTAAATTTGAATATAACATACCTCATATGTACATAAGTTTTTTTCAGGTTAAGAAGGTAGTGTTTGATTTGAAACTCGCCTTGGGACCATGGTTCCACTTCGGAGACCCGTGTACTTTTTGAACATGACTTTCTTGAGTGGGTCTGTTCAAACTTTACTCAAGGTCAGTTCGTGACTCAAATTTCTTTCACATCTACGCGTAGCTACACATTGTTTGACCCTGCTCTTATTGAATGTATGAAAGAAAGGTAGAGTAAAGCATGTGTGGTCATGCATGTGAAAAAGTGAGATCTGACGAAAGTATGGGTTGTTTAGGTTGATATAAATTCTGAAAAGACACTTTTCCTATAAAAAGCGCTGCCGAAATTTCCTTAATTTAAAGGAGTTAGATTATATTTTGACAGGTGGCGATTCTGACAATCCACCCTATATGGGGGAGATCTGCCATGGGTGTACCTTTCTTTGGGCACTTGCTTAGAGGTAGATTCAGACTTAATTAATTAGAAGGATCTTGAGTGAGATCGTCATATGGAGATTGGCATGTCTTGTGTTTTCGATGTTCCTAATCGATTAATTCGAGACTCGGGCTAGATTTAGCTCGATCCTAAGAGGATCATCTTCTGTTATCATTGATAACAGGTCGGTTCCCGATTCGTCTGTTTACGATTCAACTCCAATTCACTCTTGCGACTCAACCTAAAGGCTTTAGCCTTCTTATTTGAACTGTTTTGTTGTGTTTTCTCCCGGACTTTGCTCAAATGACCATTTAAAAAAAAATACTGCGTATTTTATTTTGAGAGTTGGACAAAAGTGAGGCTTGTATGACTAAAAGCAAGGGATGTGAGTTCAAAGAATGGTTGAAGTTGACCCCGTGTAGTGATGGACTTTTTGGTTGAATCTTTGATGTGGTCGTAGGTATGTTTGGTGATTCGGACTTTGGATTTGACTGCCTGCGCTCACATACATATATATATGGCTGAGAGGAGTCCCACTGTGAATGTGAGAAGTGATCGTCTCATATTTATAACCCTATATATATACATATATATATATATATATCGTCACTATATATATATATATATAAATACATATGTCTCGAGTGTTTTGCACGGCCTACTGGGACCACGCGTAAGGGTTAAACAGCTTGTGGGTTTGAGAGAGAAGAGGGGATCCTTTTTTATCATTTTGATTTTTAGAATTTATAGTTGGACGTTGTGGTCCGTGGCAACCGTCAAAGTTTAACACCTTGACTTTTTCCCAGGCCCTAGATGATGGAGCTGGTCTCTAGGGCAAAAAGAGACGATTGCCACCATAGGTATGAACCTGTGTACCACCCACTCTCCGCAGGGTGCAGAAGAGGGTGTGGTTCTCAACCGCACTTTGCGGTTGTCCACCGTCGAGAGATTAACCCTCAAGGCGTGTGTCAGCCGACACTTGAGTGTCGAATGCGACCCTCAATATTAACGAGAACCGCATGAATATGGGTACTGCATAGTACGCCATCATTGCGACTGCTTGCGTATGTTTGCATTGCGAGTCGATATGAGTGAGCCCTCAGTCCGCGCGGTTTTATACTAAGTCTCACGCACGTCGCCCATCCGATTTCCACGTCGGAGAGTTATGGGATGACTACTAAGAAGCTAGGGGTATTGTCGCGTTGTTTCTTTTGTGTCGTTCTGTATATGTGTGTATGTGTGTGTGTTTTTATTTTTATGTTCTTTATAGCGGTGTGCGTATGGCGTGTGGGATGCGTCCTAGTCGACCGGCGACGAGTCGCGCTTGGGACTTCAGCCCCCCAAGATGTCGGTTCGCGTGCGGGACCGATAGAGGCGTATTACCACGAGTACCCCCTATGCTAAAGTGAACGAGAAACGCCCTCGGCTGGTCCACCTCTGCGATTGCAGTTGATCAACTTTCGTACCATGGACTGGTAGCTCGGAGGGGATACGCCCACCAAAGGGAGGTGACAACTCCCGTAAGGTGGAGGTAAGTCGTGCCTCGCATAGGCCCTATCCTGTCATAGGGGCTCGCGAGAGGTATGGCTGGCGCACTCGGCCGGAGCAGCTTGAGGAAGCCCCATGTATATTCGCAACGAGGATTAAAACCAACTCCTGCGTGACGAGGCCGGGAGGGTCCCTCACCGCCCTATGAGGTGCCGGACCGATGTGCTCGACAGCGAATTCGCTATTCGTTGCCTTAATAAGTATGAATGAGGTTGTTCATCTAACCATGATTAGGTTCGGTGAGGTGCAAGCGCTGGAATCAGAGAGGGTTGCGGTGAGGCTTGACCTTTAGAGCGGTGTCGAGCGCATCGGTCCAGCACCGCATAACGCAGCATGGGACCCTCCCGACAGCGTCACTTAGGAGTTGGCCTAAATCCTTGTCACGAATATACGTGGAGCTCCCGCAAGCCGCTCTGGCCAAGTGCGCCAGCATTGCCTCCCGCGAGCCCCTACGACAGGATAAGGCCTACGTGAGGCACAACTTGGCTCCACCTTACGGGACCTGTCACCTCCCTTCGGTGGGCGTATCCTTGCCGAGCTACCAGTTCACAATACGAAAGTTAATTAGTTGCAATCGCAGAGGTGGACCAGTTGAGCGCGTTTCTTGTTCGCTGTAGCATAGGGGGTGCGCGCGGTCCCACACCATTATTGGACCCGCACACGAACCCGTGCACTGAGGAGGCTGAAATCCCAAGCGTGGCTCGACGTCGGTCGACTATGACGTATCTCACTCACCACGCATACACCACTCAAAAGAACATAAAAATAAAAACACACACACACACACGCACGTACATATACATATATTGAACAACAATGAACAACAACGCGACAACGCTCCTAGTCCCTTAGTAGTTGTCCCATAACTCTCAAATGCAGAAATCGGATGGGTGTCGCGTGTGAAACTTAGTATAAAACTGTGCGGACGCAGGGCTAACTCATATCGACTCGCAATGCAAACGTACGCAAGCGGTCGCAGTGATGGCGTACTAAGTAGTACTCATGCTCCTGCGGTCCTCGAGGGTCGCATTCGACACTCAAGTGTCAGTTGACACGCGCCTTGAGGGATTGATCTCTGGACGCTGGACAACCGCCAAGTGCGGTTGAACCACACCCTCTTATGCACTATGCGGAGAGTGGGTGGTACACAGGTTAATACCTGTGGTGACAATCGTCTCTTATTGCCCTGGGAACCAACTCCATCATCTAAGGTCTGGAAATAAGTCAAGGGGTTTGACTTTGACGGCTGCCACGGACCACAATGTCCAACTATATAATAACTCTTAAAAGTAAAGGATAAAAGAAAATCTCAATTTTTCCTCAAAAACATAATCTGTTTAACCCTTACACGCGGTCACAGTAGGTCATACGAAACACTCAAGACACATATATTTACATATATATGGAGGGTTATTAATATAGGATGATCAATTCTCACAATTACAGTGAGACTCCTCTCAGCTATATATATCTGTATGATCGCAGACAGTCAAATCCAAAGTCCGAAACACCAAACGTACCTGCAATCACATCAAGATTTAACCAAAGTCCATGCACTACACGAGGTCAACTTCAACCATTCTCTGCGCTCACACCCCTTGCTTTAGCCATACAAACCTCAACCTTAGTGCACCCTTCCGACAATATTCAATAAAGACCAGGTAAAAACACAATGAAACATTCCAAACCATAGGGCTAAAGCCTTTAGGTTGAGTGGCAAGAGTGGATTGGAGTTGAATCGTAAACCCACGAATCGACAACCGACCTATTAATAATGATAACAGAAGATGATCCTCGTAGGATCGCGCTGAATCTAGCGCAAGTCGTGAATCAATCAATTAAGAAGATCTGAAACACAAGACAGATGAATCCTCAAGCTAAAATCATAAGGGTATGGAGAATACAGCTCCATAACACATTCTCACCCAAGACCCTTCTACAAGCTAAGCCTAGTGCTACCTCTAAGCCAGTGCCCAACTCAAGGCAGACCTATGACAGCATTTCCCCCATTTCAGGATGGATTGCCAGAATTGCCACCTGTCAAAATATACTCTAACTCATTTAAACTACGAAAAATTTTGGCAGCGCTTCCTGTAGGAAAAGTGTCTTTCCAAAATTTATATCAGCCTGAATACGAAAACAAAAATAGTCTTCAACTTTCCAAAGTCCAATTTTTGTCCAACTCCTTGAATTAGCAAAAATTTTGGCAGCACTCCCTTTAGAAAAGGAGACTTTCTAGATTTTTACTAAGTCATATATAAAATTTAGACAAGTTGAACTTTGAAAAGTCAAATTTTGACTAATTCGTTGGATTTGCAAAAATTTCAGCAACGCTTCATGTAGAGAAAGTGGCTTACCAAGATTTATACAAGCCCAAGTATAATAAATGATCCCGGAAAATGCAGAAATCGATTTAAGTAAAAAAAACTTGGCTCAGAAAATAAAGAAATTTGAACTAACTCCTATCGCACTAGCACGTGGCGAACCTCTAAAGCAACTACCTATCAAACTGAAACTCAAACTAAGTAGTGATCTCATTCAGCCACATGCAAGGTCAAACCACAAAGGTTATGTACTCTCACCAACCAAAGTCAAATCTTGGCAACCAATAGTTCATAGCCTTTCAATGATTTATCCCTTTATACCCATCTTACATAGGGCTTCGAGTTGGGTCATTCATCTTAGAAACAATGTCAACTCTTTGCCTTAGTTATACACGAACAGGTTGCACAACTACTTCTCTCTTCATTGGGCATATGACTAAGTCATTCGTCTTAAAAACAATGCTTAGTCACCCTGATTTGTTTAAATAACCAAGTTATATATACTTCTCTGAACTCAATCTTCAAAAATAAGCGTAGGACTGAGTCATTCATCTTAGAAACAATGCTTAACCGACCCAAATTACCTTCAGTTATAACTTTCAGTTATACTCTCTTGATTTATGATAAGGCTATAGTCAGACCATTCGTTTTAGAAACAATGTCTGGCTAGCCTTGTTCTTATAAACATATAGATATAGAAATATCGAAAGTCTTTGTTCACATTATAATCATGTGACCTCAGACTTAGACCATTCATCTTAGAAACAATGTCTAGGTTTTGGCTTGAACCTCCCTCAGAATAAACAACTGAAAGAGTTGGGTCATTCATCTTGGAAACAATGTTCAACCCTCTTTTCTCAATACAAAAAAAAACAGAGTCCCCCGGGTCAAGACCCAGAGACTGTTAAGAAACCACCCAAAAATAAAGAGCGACCATACCATTCATCTTATAAACAATGTCTGGTCCTCAAAATTTGCACAATCAATATTTCCAGAGAAACAACAACCAGGTCATTCATCTTAAAAACAATGCCTGGTTAAATTAAGTAAACATACCGACCAAGCCATCCATCTTAGAAACAATGCTTGGTCCTTCAGAAAACAGAAGAAAACATAGCAGTTAGACCAATCATCTTAGAAGCAATGCCTGACTCTATAAATCCCGTTCAAGCACAAGCAAAACTGCCTTCCTCCCAGCCTTCCTCTTGATGCAATCCCTTTTAACAATCTGCTTTCGGACAACCAACAAAAAATGAAACTGAAAATTGTGCATGCATTCTTTTACTTAGGCTGGGTTATGCCCTGAAAGTTAAACCCAAAGTAAAAGGTAGGGAGCATACAGTATACTCAGTCAAACATAGCAAGGTGTACAGGTAAGGGTTGTAATTGGGTTTATAAAGGAAGTCAGGAATTTACCACTCAGTTCCCTGCCTCCAGAACTCCTGCCATTGAGTCCCAGCAGAGCTCCCGCAATCGGTGGGTGGACTCCCCACAAAGTCTTTATGCGGTCCTACGGGTTGTAATCTCGCCTGCCGCCTTCCTCTCGTAACCAAATAGACTAGACTTAGAGTCAGAAGGGCAGAAGTAGAATGGTTTAGTCTCTCAGATCCAAGGAAGGTGTCCGTCCTCGTCCTCTTCGGGCACCCTGGACCCGAACTTCCCCTCTCCCTTCAATGGCGCCCGTGCTAGCCTTGCTAGCGCTGTTCGTCGCTTTCTACCACGAACTTCCCCCTACGCCCTCCGCTCACGCGGACCTCTTCTGGCCCCCTCCAGTTTGGTTCGTCATCTCCTCATGGCCGACGGTGCGTCACACGCCGCCGACACGACGATGACCACAACATCAGGCTCCACACCCGTGCCGGCGGAATAGGACCATCAGCCCCAAGGGGATCTACACATCCTCCTCACCTCCATCCTTACGCCCATCCAGGCGCAACTCGCGACCCTTGCACCCATCCAGGCGCAACTCGTGACCCTCGCGCCCTTACAGGCGCAGGCGGCGACCCTTGCCGCCGGCATGCAGCAACTCCAGGACGCTGCGTGTTCGTCATCTCCTGGCTCCCAGTCTGGGTCCCCCGTCCTCTGACAGGGTGGCCACGGCGGAGCTTCCTAATCCGTTGCCCCTGACCCAGCCATCTTGGTGACTGTCTACGCCCCTAGCACGACGGCCGCCACGAGCCAGGCCCCCATTCAGTCTACAAGCGCACCCGCCCAGATCCTGGTCACTACGGCCACGGTACAACAACCCGCTACAATGGTTTCAGCTTTTCCGGGTGCCCCACTTCTCCTTTCCCTTCGCACAGCGCCACCTGGCTCTCCCCCCTCTGGGATACCGTGTGCCGCTTGTGCGTCCACCCCCTTCACTCTTCCTCCTGCCACCCCTCCATCGACCTACGTTCGAGGTCTCGCGGACGAGATTGCCCAGCTCCGGGCCGACCTCGCCCTCTTACGCCTTCAGCCAACCCCACCCTCACAGGTGGCCGCGCCTTCGGGCGCACCCATTACCTCCACTACCCTTTCTCCCATGCAGGCTCGCTTTCCGCGCCCTGCACTCTATACAACTCCTTCCTACCTTCTTCCTACTCCCGCAGCTGCTGCGACCTTTCTCGTCAGCGTCGTGCTCAGTCCCCCCCCGGCGCCTCACGTCCCCGCAGCGCCTCTTAGCCACGGTGCAGTGTACACGTGCGCCCTCCTAAGTAGTGGGCTTCCCGACATCTCCGTCGCGGTTCGCCCCTCTCGCTACTGGAGTTGAGGTATCSCAGGACTCGACAGAGTGTACTCAACCCTCTGTCGAAGTACCGTCTGCGCCTCCGCAGACCACCGTCTCCCCTCCTTCCCCGCCGCGACTACCGACGCGTTGAGCCATTCGCTCAGCCCGTTGCAGCGAGCAGCTTGCTACTCGCGAGGACATTGTGTCCTCTCTTCTGGACTTGAGCATGCTCCAGGCTCGTCAGGAGCGACTCACCCTCTTTGTCGCTGCACTGCGTCGCCTTCTCGCCATCCTCTCTGATCCTGATCGCACCCTCCCAATCATCCCAGTACGACTCGGGACCTCCACGAGGGTGTACTCAGCGTTGTGGGATTCCGGTTCTCAGGGCGAATTCATTCACCCACGCGTGGTGAAGGAAGCCCGCTTACCCACGACAGGGTCTCCGACTCCCATCTCCGTTACCCTAGGGGATGACAAGACCCAGCGCTTCTTCGATCAGACGGTCACCGACCTCCCCTTCTTCCTCACTCTCGAGCCGACTGATCGTTCCCCGGCGTCTCATCGCCACCGCTCCTCTGCACATTTCGATGTGATGGAGACGGGGTACGACTTCATTCTCGGCACTCCGTGGTCTCGTCGGTTCC
>BFEA01000559.1:122442-137672 GCA_003427395.1 Chara braunii | reverse complement strand
CCCCGTATTTGCGTTCCCTCCACTGGACAGCTACGTGTCCGAGCAGTAGCAGAGTTTCATGACCAGGCAGCTGCCGGTCATATGGGCTTCCACAAGACGTTGGCTCGTGTGAGCCGCCTGTACATCTGGCCGAAGCGCAAGGACTTTGTGAAGGACTACGTCGCAGAGTGTCCCACCTGTCAGGAGGTGAACAGTGCGAACCACCTGCCTTATGGTTTGCTCCAGCCTCTTCCTATCCCTGAGGGTCGTTGGCAGTCGATCTCGATGGACTTTATCGGTCCTCTTTGTCCTCCGACCCCTCGCGGTCATGATGCTATCCTGGTCGTCGTCGACCGCTTCACGAAGCGTGCACGCTTTGTTCCGTGCCGCTATGCCATCAGTGCACGTGAGGTTGTCGACATCGTGTTTGACCGAGTCGTGCGTGACCACGGCTTACCTCTGAGCATCATATCTGACCGTGACCCGCACTTTGCCAGCCGATTCTGGCGACAGCTCCAGGAGGTATACGACACTCAACTCCGCTTCTCCTCGTCTTACCATCCTCAGACTGATGGTAAGACCGAGATCACGAATAGGACTCTCGGAGATATTCTTCGAAACATTGTTCGTGACGACCAACAGTGGGATCTTCATCTTGCCCACGCGGAGATAGCCTACAACCACGCCGTCTCGCCAGCCACGGGGATGTCACCTTGCTATTGCGACCTCGGCTATCACCCTCGTGTTCACGCGGACTTCCTTCGACCGTCCCAGCTGCACCCCGACACGAGTTGTCCCGCGCTGGACGATTGGGTTGCACACATGACGTCGATCATGAAGATCGCACATGAGCACATAGCCGCTTCCCAGACTCGCATGGCAGCACGTGCGAACCGATCGAGGATGGATCATCCATTCAAAGTTGGTGATGATGTGCTTATCGACGCCCGCCACTTACAGCTCGAAGCGGACACGCTTCGCAAGTTTCGGCGTCGCTTCTTTGGCCCATGCCGCATCCTCCAGGCCGTCGGTTCTGATACGGCATCTAGCCCGGTCAGCTTCCGTGTGAAGTTGCCCGACTACCTACGCCAGACTCATGTGCACAATGTCTACCACGTCTCGTCACTGCGTCCTTACCGTAGACCGTCTGAGCGTTTCGCTGGACGACCATGCGAGCGCCCTCCACCCATCATGGTGGACGGCCACGAGGAGTTCCTCGTTTCAGACATCATTGGTCGCCGAGTCACCGACGACAACCCTCCCCACGTCGAGTATCTCGTACGTTGGAAGGGTTACCCTGATGAGGAGGCTACCTGGGAGCCCCTCGAGCACTTGCAGCACGCTCGCATGTTGGTGCGTGTCTATGACCGTGCTCGTCGTGCTGGGTTCACTGCTCCTCCTCAGCCCACTGACCCTTCTTCTTCTCCTCCGGCTGAGGAGACCACTGAAGTCGAGCCTGCTCCATCCGAGGCAGCCCTTCAGCAGCAGTTGGATGCTTCTGAGCGTCCACAGCGCACTCGTCGTCGTCCTGCTCGATACGACAATTGACTCTGACTTACCTTCCCACGTCTTCGACTTCTCAGTACTCCATCCACATCAGTTTTGCTACTTCAGCTCATCAACGCTGCGACTCTTCCTCGACGACATTCCGGACTTCTCATCGTGGACGTCATCGACAGCTTCATGGACTTCATCACGATCAGCTTTGCCTACTTCAGACGTCGCCTCTCTCTCACCACTCTACCCTATACAGTACCCTGCTTGTGTCGCATGATGGTCTCCCTTTAGCCGGGTTCCTTTGAGTTGGGTGCTCCCTTGGTATACGCATAGGCATCGGGACCGTAGCGTTGCCCTGGCTTCCCATCTTACGGATCTAGCTCCAACTTCCCTCACTTTAGGAGTCGTTTGCATGATTCCTTTACCCATCATTTTTCTACCCTTCGCCGGCCCTCACGCCCTAGTTAGGCAGCCCCGCATGCTTCATCTAGGTACGCCCAATATACCAGGCTCCCTTATTCCCATGGTCGACCCTCCATAGCGGTCACCCCTTAGTCGAGCATTACCCGCCCTGATGGTCTATCTGTTAGGGTCATTGGTTCTGTTCGCTCTCAGTTCCCTACCCTCATTGAGCCTGATGACATGTGTCTCCCTGTTATCTATGTGTGGATGCGCTTAGGAGTTTTCGACCCCTAGGCCACATTCGCCACCCTCAGAGACCATCCCACCCTTTGGTTTGCGACACACTTCTCATGTGACATATGATTGACTTGTTGTTGCTTTGTTACTCTCAGACTGAGGCTACTGCCTCTGACATTTCTAGGATTTTGTTGTTCTGCTTTTGTTGTTCTTAGGACTTATACACTAGTCAGTTGTTCCCAAACTGAGGTTACTGCCTCCAACATTCTAGAATCTAGTTGTCACTACTTTCTTCTTTCCTAGGATATGTATGCTAGTTAGTTGCTTTTGCTTTCCTAGGACACGTATGCTAGTTAGTTGTTTTTGCTTTTACTTAGGCTGTTAGCTGTGACATTATTGTTTTGTGACATTTTATATCCTAGGTTGCATCGCATGGACTCAGCATGGAGCTTGCTCCGCATCCTAGACTACTCAGGTTTCTTTTCTTTGGTAGAGTTCCACTTTTTTGGCGGAAGCGTGCTTGTATCTAGGCGATCCATCACAGGCCGAGGATCGTGTAGCGGACCTACGGCGGGCCTGTGAGACCAGCCCCTTGGCCTGTTCTCACAGGCCTGTGTTTTATTCGGGGCAGTCCAGTCCAGGCCGGTACCTCTGTTGGTACCAGCCAGTCCAGTCTAGTCCCGTCAGTCCCCTGGGGTATACCCCAACCTTTGTCTGTTTTCGAGCTCATTCATCACTTGCACATTTTGGAGTACGTGCATTGGAGTCTTGCGTGGGGAGCTGCATTGTGCCATCTCGCTCCCCCCTTCTTCCTCCATCTCCATCTCTACCACTAGCGGAGCAGCACACCTGGTGGGTCCGCTACTGGCCACTTGCACAAGCCACAACCGTGGGCTAAAAACACAGCCTTCTCTTATTGTGGCCTTACTCCTCGCTCCACCACTTCGATAGGACAAGCTGCGTGCGGCCAACAAGTAAGTCCATAATCTCTACAATAATCCTCACCCCCCCCCTTCCTCGGTCGTGGGTCATTCTTGCTTGCTTTCAAACTCGCAACCAGGCAGTTCTCGTCCTCGCTACTTCGACCGGCAAGAAGGCAGCCCGACGTCCCAGAGGTCATCTTCAACCCTACTTCACTCTCCTTGGCTTCGACAAGCGGCACGCTGGCCAACAGGTAAGTTTGCAAGCTCAAACTCTCTTTCCTCATCGGATCTCAACCAGATGAGCTTGCTCCGCTAACTGAGCTCGAACATGCACCCTCAATGTCAAAGCTACCAATAAGAATCGGCCCTTCAGGCCCCTTAAAACGAGCACGTGCCCTTGCGGTTCACATACATACTCACTCCGATAAGCCCTTACACAGACGCACAGTCCAGTTAGACGAAGACCACAGTGGGAGGAGCAACAAGTATTATACCGACAAGTACACTGTGACCTCGCCCGTTGCCATGCGGATCTCGACTGGGACCGCAAGGAGCATCTGCGTAGGCGGCCCTCAGGTAAGTCTCCTACCCCACCACTAGCCTTACGCCCCCTCCCGGTATAGGATGGGCAAAATCGGAATGAATCTTCCGCTAGAAAGCGGGTAGATACATCCCCTACTAGGCTACTACACCACGCCTCTTTTGTGTTTCTAACCCGCCTATCCGCTTTACACCTCTTCCGCTACTAAGGTGAGCAAAATTGAATGAATCTTCCACTACAAGATGGACAAGATACATCGTCGACTCCCCAGCCCGTGCCTGCCGTCTTCATCGACCCGCTGAGCAACACATCGGCCAACAGGTGAGTATCCGACCCTGCAGATGGCCTTCCGCTGCTTACATCGATCGTATGAACAAATACCGAATGAATACTACTGCCAAAAAAAACGGCTAGGTGCATCGACATGTTTACTAACTCATTTTTCCTGGGCGCAGACTCTACCCATCGTATCTCAAAACCTACCCACTAATAACCAAAGCTAGCGATTCCGTTGAAACCGCCCTATCAGAGAACCCCGGAATCTCATCTTTCCCCGCCCGTTTTCATCAAAAAACGGGTGAGTTACTCCTTTTTTTCACTTATCATTCCCGCTGTCTGCCATAACTCCGCGCAACTCCATTCTCTATTAACTCTAATTTTATTAATCTGGCATCAAAACTAACGTTACCACTACACTCGCCCTGCCTACAGTCCCCACGCTCTCATGTCGCTCCCAAGTCCCCACGAAGGGAGATAGCCTCGCCAGACCCTCAACCCAACGATTTATTGGCGTCGCTCCCACACTCCAATGTCATCCCAGCTCGATCCGACACCGTGACCAATAGCGCTAGGCCCAAGTCCAGGTCTAGCTTTGACGGACACCTAAATAAACATGACACTGCGCGACGCGCCGACTCACCGAAACGGTTTCAGAAGTTACATTATTGTCGACATCGTTCTCCGTACATACGCACAAGTCACAGGCAAGCACCTTAATCAACGAGACATAATCTTTTTAATCCTAACTTAATCAAAAATACAAATTTGGTCGGCGATCACGCCGACTCTTCAATCATCAACAAATAAAAGGATCACGCGTGCCTCAAATCTTTGCGTCCACACCCTCTCTACTCTAATTCGCCACTAAGTCAACGTAAACCATAGACTAAGTCGCGCCTTGCGCGGTATACTTAGACTTTAAACCATAACTATTTTCTCTGCAAGGACCAGGGCGGATACCCTTGCAAGGGTATTCGATCCGCACCGACAACTTACCGGACCGTATTAAGCGACGTCCCCGTCGCTTCACATAATGAGAAAGCTATAAGATCATCCAAAACTCCAAATGATGACAAGAAAGGAACCAACCCGATTAGCCGACAGACTCAGGTTCGAGACCTCCAACAATCCGTGTTCTCACAACTATATGCTGCCAGGATTTCAACCTGGGTCTCCATTGTCCTGACACTAGGACGCAGGTGTATTGGACCTACGTACTACAGCATAAGTTTCAACGACCCTCATAACCGTCCTCTCCCCTTTGTCCTAGACAAACGCCGACTTCTCGTTAAGTGTCCCTAGTCTCTATCCTGCAAGCAGGGCCATAACCAGGAACGCAGGCCCTAACCGAGACCTCTGAAGGCATTGTAGCCTTCCTCCCGAAAATCCTCACAATCAAACATATATTTATATATGTCCTTAAATCTCAGCTGAGTTTTTTTTGCGGTCTAGTACAGAAATGCTAGGTCTCCATCTTGGCTCACCATAGTCTGGTTGATCGAGTCAGATCTACGGCCTACCACATTGTTATTTTAGCGGTAGTGCCCTCGTAGGTTGCGCCACGATAGGCTTTCTCCTAATAAGCATTCAATCAGGACTCCCAAAAAGATTCACATGACTAGACTCTTATCCCACGTCATTCCGCATGAGTAAAACTCTCCTAGGCGGCCACACCCTTTAAGTCTTTACTCCCTTGGTAAGACATGGGCCCACAACCAGGTTGTTTCGGCCAGCAGTCATCCCTAGGGGTTGCGCCCTAGTGGTGCTACCCTTTACCATGTAGCTTGGTCTTCCTTATAGATTGGTCTTCCTTATATGCGTTAAGATTAACACAAGTGGCTGGACGGTGTGTCGCAACAATACAGGTCTATTGCGGGGCTACTCATAGGCCTGTCACACAAAAAAGGTATTTACCAGCCCTCTGTGGGACAACATAGAGAAAATATGGAAACCTCTCCACATTCACAAAACAGAATCACCACCAGATTCACAAGACCGTGACCTCCCAACTTGATCAGAGTAAGAAAGTCACACATCTCAATGACATCTCTAAAAAATGAACAATTTTGCGACATTCCTGAAAACTCCACCAATGACCAAACAAAACCCGGTCCTTCTCGTCAGTCTTTATCATTCAACATCGACTTTCCATGCCATTAAATCTATTAACCACCTTTCGTACGAAGGAGGTCTTACTCAATAGGTCTCCCAGTCATCCCTCTCTCTCTAGGATGAACTCTCACATGACCTTTCCTTAAAACATTTTCCCTCTCTGAAGATGAGTCTTCCAAACAAAACATAAAACTACCTTCCACTCAAAGGTGTTTTAATCAAAGAACAACTCAAAACTGAGAGGCCAACTTCTGGGCCCTCATCACAACTCAAACTATAAATATTCGGTATGGTAAGCATTCGAGTCTCAAAGACTCATAAATCCTTTAGGATTCTCACACCTCTTCACAAAAACAGATTGTACTTCCCCTCCTTATACCCGGCTCTATCATTCGCCCGAGAGCAAATCGCACGAGTATACCGAAGAGTAGACAGTTCACACCTATTCACATTCACATAATACCAAGCATATGAGATGTTTCTCACACATCTCTCACACAAAATCATCACACATGAGGATAAAATCGCACATGTGAGCGTGAGAGTGATCGTCATCTATAGGAAATAGTCTCATATCTCTCCGCTCAATATACACTCGGAGGTAGGATATCCTGCCCCAAATAATCATAGCAAAAGTAGTCTTGAACTATATATATACACCCAGAGTTGGACAATCCCAACTCAAACCGTCACCGGTATCACACAAATGTCATAATCTCTCAAGCTAGGGCTAGACTCAAACGACCTTAATCGCAAAACACCCGCGTCCTTTTACTTGGAGGAATCTAGGCAAACTCAAAACGTACCAAAATATCCACAGGTAAAAACAAAATGCGTTGGGTCTCAATCACTTCACAACCTGGAGATGGCAATGAATCAAATTGTTGTACATTCTCCCCTCTCATACATACAAGCATATAAGCAGACATACCCTTACAACTCAGGGTAATATGGTTAAGATCGAACCCAACCCCCAAAACACAATCACCTTACTCTGAATCTTAGGGTGGTATCCTCAAAGTACCCGCCTAGAGGAGTCAACTATCGCGATCAATAGTTAAATTGGTGCTTCTTAACAAGACCATATCCTCACATGATCTCTTAGTGCATTCAATTATATCCTGAAGTTGTTTTCTTCAATCGCTTCCCCTAACATACTACCTATACTCAGGGTCCACCCTCATGTTTTGATCGTGTTCAAGCCATCCTGCCCTTAAGCAATTGGGAGAACCTAGGGGATACTTATTCAATCTGTCATCTGTCTTATGGTCTTCCTTAAGGCTCCTCATACACTCATACGTACTTGTGTATACACCCTCCCTAACATTTTTAATATACAGTCAGCTCAGTCAGGTCCATTTTGGGTAACATGCGACACTGAGATCACACAAATGATTAAAGTGTTATCTTACTTTCAAGTTTGCCTATTTACACTTGAATTTTCCTTAGTAAAACAAACCAAAATGATCCACGACCATCCCCTGGCCGACTACCTCCCCGACTACCTTCAGAACTGCTGCTTGTCAGGGCCTTTTCTCCTTTCCCGCATTTCCTTCGCGGTTTCGCTGGTGCCTATCGCGTCCTCATTTGCCTCCTCTGTCGCGACCACATCCTTTATTACTGCGCCCTCCATTCCCACGACCTCTTCCGGCTTCCTGCCTTTGGCTCCCTCTATCGGCCACGTTACTTTGTGTCACTTGGTTTGTCGGTGGCTGTAATGGTCCCATAGGCAGAGTTGGTCGAATCTGGGCTGCAGGAGGCCTAGGCGGCATCATACTCATTTGTGGGCCCAAACAATTGCCTTGCATCCAGGGCAGATATGGATTATATATAGGTCCTGGCCCCACTTGTCCTCATGGCGCCCACTGTCTGTATAGTGCCTGCTCAATCGGCGGAGGTCCCTCCTGTGTTGCTCTGCCTCCCAATTCTCGCGGGGTGGCCCCTTGCTGTCGCGAGCACTGCCCCTTCCCGGGATCTTGGCCTCCTTGGGCCCGATTCCTCGCCTTCCGCTGAGCCTTCGTCAACTTGGGACGCTCAGGCTCCCCTATTACCTCTGTCACCCCCTTTCCTTTACATCCTCGAGGGGTATGACCAGTTTTTCCTCAATGATCACATACTATCTTCGCCTGGTACTCTCGCCACCACCTGCTCTTTTGCTCTCTCCGCCTTGCAGCTGATGATGCTTCCACGTTAGCGAGCCCCCTCTTTGAATCAGGCGCAATAATAGGCGGGGCTACGCTAGGTTCCTGCTCTTTCTTTATCTCAATGAACCCCTCACCTTCATCTCTTTCCGGGGCGTAGGCTTGCCTCCTTGGGGTCCTCTTGTCAAGGAATAATTCCTGATGATCCCCCCTTGCCTCTGCCTCATCCTGCCCAGCCGGCCCACTCGATGCTCCTTCAGAAACCTTCCTCTTGCCACTCCTGGCCTCCTCTAGTCACATCAATCTCTCTTCTAATATCCCAACTTGCCTCTGTATACCACTTAACTCTCCTTGTGTTGATGCAACCCCAGCTGGTCGCTCAAGGCCCTTACCAAGCTCGCCTCTCATCCCATCCTCTGGAAATCTCAATTTCAGAGAAGTTTTCAGTTCATCCCAGGTCTGCGACTTTAACAGAAGAGTATACATCTTTTCACTCAACTCCTCGCAGACAAACAGCGGCAGCATGCTCCACATCGCCTTTTCGTCCCACATCTTCGCGAGACTGAAGTCATGATAGCCGCATAGGAAGGCAGACAAATCCCTCCCTTGAAATAGCAGGGCACGACGATCCAGGGGCATCGAGTCGCTCACTGACTCGCACAGCAACACTTTACTGAGGCACGTGTTCCTCCAGAGCAGGATTTTGACAAAACCACTTTCTTCAGCCATGACACTGGTACAGACTTGAGACGCATGACAAGCAATCTATCATCAGGTCGAGGCGCAAGAAGGTTTGGGACAAACAAAGCTAGTAAAAGTGGCTAATACTCAACTTACGCCAACCACCTTCCAGTTTCACAATACGGTCCTAAATTCTAGCTACCCCTGCCCAAACTTAAACGGGGTGGTTCAAACAATATACGTCCCGCATAGGGATAACTTTTTAGAGTCGGCCACACGCAGGCAAGAATCAAGGGTACAAATGTTACTAATCCCCATACTCATATCATGACTCACCCTCATACTCTAACCAACCTATCCTTGGCTAGGCACAGGGTCTGAGAAAAAAAACTATCCATGCTAACTTGGATTCTCCTACGATCCGGTATATACACCTCATGCACTAAAATTCATATATATATACTTCACAACTCATTCGGTATGCCGTCATGACCCTGCTGACTAAACATAAAGTTTTTAGTTCATACAATCGATTAGCCTTCCATCCTAACTCTCATATCCCCCTATATGTACCAGTCCGTGAGGGAAACCCCCCCCTGGCAGGATACAAAGCTATCTTCTATCGGCCAGCTATTGCACGAACCTTGTCCCAATCCACAACCTCCCCATCAGGATCGTGGGAGCTCGCATAAGCATCAACTACATTGGCCACGTCCCTGAGTCCTTGGCTATGGGGCGAAAATCTCTGGTCTAGGTACAAACCATATATCAACTTGCACGTGTATCGTGCGTATCCCCATCCCCGCGCCCGCACAGCGGCTCCTGCTGCGGCCTCTACCCTTGCATGTCCCCCAAAGCTCTCTCCTACTAAGAATTTGGGCAAGATAACTCGTAATGGGGCTGAGGGAAGTACAAACTCCTTGGCGTGCTTGACCTCTACACGCGTCATCACTCGTTCCTCTCCTTCCTGGACCCTACCTTACACCCATTTTGCAGCAGCCTCTTCAACTATCCTCAAAGGCCTTGCCAATAGGCTCTCGTGCCCAAGTGCGGACTCAATCGCATGTCTGACCCAAAATGACGAGGAGGCGTATAAAGTTACTCTCATGATCGCACACTCCTGATTGTCATTAAAACTAGACTCGACCCAGGCGAAGATACCCATATCCACTAGTACGCCCCACCAAGAAGAAATATATTCCCCCTCTTTAACTTGTTTTGGCAAGGACATTTGGAGTCCGTCTCCTCTTTCAACTGGCAAGGTCATACTGGGATCTTCCCTAGCGTAAGGCATCCTGAGTTGTCTTAGCTTTGTCTGGGTTCTGCCCATTATAGACAAACGTCCAACATACGCCTTCCGCTATCATGCTGACAACCCCCTTCGTCAATCCGTACTTCTTGAAGCCTTAAGTTCTGGTTTCCAGCTTTTACGACCATCCAACTCAGAGAAACTTATAGCAGTAATATATTATAAATAATAGTTCATTCACAGATATCAAAAATATATAATAATTGTAATTCATGGAAAGTGATATATTACCTTAGCACTTGTCAACAACAATACTCATATCAATCAAATGCATCACACTCAGGCTAGTCAGTTACCCAGAAACATATGCAAATGCCTCATAACGATAAGCTTATATCAGTAGATATAAAGGATGAGATTGCCAATCAATAACATTCTTAAGCATAATAATAACAAAAAAATCATACTTTAGTCCCTAGCTTTGACAGAAGTATACTTTTGCGAGGGGCAGTGTAATCCTTTTCAGAATGGATAACATCTTAAATCCCTTAGCCCACTCGCGGTTAACGACCACTTGAATTTCAGAATGAAAGATTCTGAAGTGGTCTGAAACCGCTGAAATGGCCTGAAGACACTTCAGGTCATTTCTGAACTTTTTGGTGGTTTGCAGGACAAGTTTTATGTTTTTTTTTTTTTTTTTTTTTCTGTTTTTTCAGCCATTTCAGGTCATTTTAGGAATTTCTGGTGGGGACCTGAAACCGCTGAAGTGGCATGAAGCTTCTGAATGGGGTTTCAGGTACCCCCATACAAATGGTTGGATAGGGGTACCTGAAACACCTTTCAGAAGCTTCAGCCACTTCAGGACATTTCATGAATTTCATGTGGGGACCTGAAACCGCTGAAGTGGCTGAAACTTCTGAAAGGGGTTTCAGGTACCCCCATCCAGATGGTTGGATGGGGGTCCCTGAAACCCCTTTCAGAAGCTTCAGCCACTTCACGTCATTTCAGGAATTTCAGGTGGGGACCTGAAACCGCTGAAGTGGTTGAAGTTTCTGAAAGGGGTTTCAGGTATCCCCATCCCTCCATTTGCAATGGATCAACCTGAAGTGGCTGAACTGCCTGAAGGCGGTTTCAGACAACCCCATGCATAGATCCACACACAATTCGAAAGTGCAGTAAACTAAAGTGGTTGAACTGCCTTAAAGGAGACCTGAAAATATATGCACCCGTTAAGCATCTCTCCCTTAGCCCCGCTCAAGGATTAAGTCTCACGGCTGCTCTCTCCGATTCTAGCATTTGTTCCTTGCAGACCCTTGTCGACAAGGAAAGCAACCTCACCAACCTGTGCCGGTGACCCCACCTGGCACAAAAATAGTTGGGAACTCACCCCCTACCTTTATGTGGCACGTAGTAGCTGCTTCCCTCATAGACCAGAGTCTAACCAGGTCCAAACACTTTCCTCTTTTCAGTAGTAATGTAGTCATTTTATCACAAGAGATACAACAACAACACCCCACTATGGACCAGGAATATAGTTCCAGCGTGGGTCTCACTACTACTTACAAGACAAAATTACAACTTCTTCAAAGCCATCTTTCAGGAGAACAATAACATAGGATTGCAACCTTCTTTAGGGCAGACCCTACACATCGACCACTCTATGAGACATTTCCTTATCCCAAGGAAGCGGTCCCTCCATTCACCTCTGAATCCTCATCAAACGTGGATTCTGCGAAATATCTCTACCCCTCTTCGAAGAGCAATCCAAACACATAGACTTCAATAAACATCCATAAACCAACCAATTGGACTTAAGACACTCATGTGCATCCTTGCGAACATATAAATTCAGATAGGTACTTCAGATAAAAACCTATATGAATATCATAAAAAAAGATAGTCATCAAGCAAAACAACATCAAGTATATAACCTCACATAGATAGATACAAAACAGGCTTACTCACAATAAAACCTGACATATATGAATAAGTTTGGCATATAACTCAAAGGGAAACCCTCAACTATCTCCATACAGATTCAAGTGGATGGTCCAAACCTGGAAGGGTTCAAGCGGAGGTCTAACACTACCTACATCCAATCGCCCTATCAAAGGTAAACGGGATGACCTAATTGTTAACCCCCTCACTGTCACTTTCACTGATCTAGGGTCAGATACCACTTCTATAGAGGAGATGTCTTACAAATCTACTACTTTCAGTAGTCCTTGTTAATAAAGTCGTAGTATAAAGCCCATCACACCAACCTAACACTCTATACTTCTAATTCAAACACGTTGGTTAACGAGTGACAATCTACTACTTTCAGTAGCCCTTGTTAATAAAGTCATAGTATAAAGCCCATCACACCAACCTAGCACTCTATACTTCTAATTGAAACACATTGGTTAACGAGTGACTAACCTCAGTCCTTTTATGATTACATGGTTTAGTCACCCATTTAGACCCCAAACTCAAGCATCTTCGTCCATTCTCCTGAAAAACTTTCAGCTTTCCTTAACCCACCTGTCCGAGAAGTGTCCCAACGACTTCCAATCATAACACTTAGGAGAGGATCTATACTTTCAACCTTTGGCAAGAAGAAGACTCTCTAACTCATCCCTGACCCCATTCGAATACAAACGCATCACAATGCTATCCCAACCACTCAGATGACTCTTACAGCAGTCAAAAGGGGTATCTCATAGGGTCATTCTCACAATAGTCATGCCTAACCTTAGCCATATCTGGTATGCAGAGCGTCCTCCAAAACCTTCCCACCATCGAATCAGGAGAGATACCAACTCCAACTACCATCATACTAGTTAGAGTCGGTGAACGCAGAATCAAAACACTAATCTCAATCGTGCCATTTATACTGCGTTAATCAAAATCAGGTCGCATTAATCAAAACCACACCGCACAATCAACCCTCACTTCATGCTTTATCCAAGATCATCTGCAACCAACCATTCGGTTTAAGTCATTCAATTAAGCAGAAGTGGTTATTTCGCCAGGATCATCAACCTTCCTCGAACCTAAGCTTGATCTTTAAGGACCTCTTAGTCTTGCAACACTTCCAGCGATAGTCAAGATATCAACCAATCGCTCATATAAGTCTAACAAGGATTTCTCACTTTTGCCTATTTCTCACTTTTCCATATCCGGATGTCGTTCCACCAGGGACAACGGTAGGCAACCGTTATCCCCGGCAACGACGCCATCCAGTCGAGCGCATCGGTCCTGCACCGCACAAGGCAGCGGGGACCCTCCCGGCCTCGTCACGCAGGAGTAGGTCTAAATCCTCGTCGCGAATATACGTGGAGCTTCCTCAAGCCGCTCCGGCCGAGGGCATCAGCCATACCTCCCACGAACCCCTACGACATGATAGGGCCTACGTGAAGCACGACTTACCTCCACCTGACGGGAGCTATCACCTCCCTTCGGTGGGCGTATCCCCCCCGTCCTACCAGTCCACAACACGGAAGTTGATCAGTTGCAATCGTAGAGATGAACCAGCCGAAGGCGTTTCTTGATCGCTGTAGTATAGAGGGTACTCGCGGTCCCACGCCTCTATTGGACCCGCACGCGAACCGGCGCATTGTGGAGGCTGAAATCCCAAGCGCGGCTCGACGTCGGTCGACTAGGACGTATCCCACTCACCACGCATACACCACTCTAAAGAACATAAAAATAAAAACGCACACACCCACGCACATACATATACATATATTAAACAACACTGAACAACAACGAGACAATACTCCGAAAGTAGGTAAACGACAACCTTTTTTTTTATCATACCTCCAGTTTACTAGCAGTTCTCTATTAGCAATGAAGCTTTTACTCACTTCAATGACATTTTTTCATCACGATGTTGAAAAGTTTCAAGATGAACACCTTTCATCCTTTACCAGCGGAGTAGGCTTGAAGGAGCACAAGAGCCTACTCTCGGGAGGAGCAGTGGGAAGGGGGGGAGGGGGGGTGGGGGGTTCGTTTCAGGGTGTTCACTGTCTTCACCACTTCATGTATTTCACGTTTTTTATCAGAGGTATAAGTGGCAAGCCAGGCGAGGGGAGGGTCATTTTAGTGTCTTCACCACTTCACATATTTCACGTTTTTCATCAGAGGTTTAAGTGGCAAGCCGGGGTAGCGGGGGGTTTGTTTCAGTGTTAATTGTATTCACCACTTCACGTATTTAACATCTTTCATCACAGATTGAGAGGGGGCGTTTCAGGGTGTTCGTCGTCTTCACCACTTCACATATTTCACGTTTTTCATCAGAGATATAAGTGGCAAGCCGGGGGAGGGAGGGGGTGGTTTCAGGTTGTTCACTGTCTTCACCACTTCACATATCTCACATTTTTCATCACAGGTTTAAGTGGTAAGTCGGGGGATGGGGGGGGCTGTTTCAGGGTGTTCATTGTCTTCACCACTTCACATATTTCACGTTTTTCATCAGAGGTTTAAGTGGCAAGCCGGGGGAGGGGGGGGTTGTTTTCAGGGTGTTCACTGTCTTCACAACTTCACATATTTCACGTTTTTCATCAGAGGTTTAAGTGGCAAGCCGTGAGAGGGGGGGGTTGTTTCAGGGTGTTCACTGTGATCACCACTGCACATATTTCACATCTTTAATCACACGTTGGAGGCGGGGGTTTCAGGTTGTTCACTGTCTTCACCACTTCACGTATTTCACGTTTTTCATCAGAGGTATAAGTGGCAAGCAAGGGGAGGGGGAAGGGTTGTTTCAGGGTGTTCGCTATCTTCACCACTTCACATATTTCACATTTTTCCTCACAAGTTGGGGGGGGTCTTTTAAGGGTGTTTACTGTCTTCACCGCTTCACATATTTCACATTTTTCATCACAGATTTGGGGGGGGTCGTTTCAGGGTGTTCACTGTCTTCACCATTTCACATATGTCACATTTTTCATCACAGGTTGAGGGGGCAGTTTGAGGGTGTTCACTATCTTCACCACTTCAAATATTTCACATTTTTCATCACAGGTTGGAGGGACGGTCGTTTCAGGGTCTTAACTGTCTTCACCACTTCACATATTTCACATTTTTCATCGCAGGTTGGGAGGGGGGTTCAGGGTGTTCACTGTCTTCACCACTTCATACATTTCACATTTTTCATCACAGGTTGGGGGGGTGTGTTTCAGGGTGTTCACTTTCTTCACCACTTCACA
>BFEA01000559.1:98555-111898 GCA_003427395.1 Chara braunii | reverse complement strand
GTAGGCTTTTGTGCTCCTTCAAGTCTACTCCGCAAGTAAAGGATGAAAGGTGTTCATCTTGAAACTTTTCAAAATCGTGATGAAAAAATGTTCTTGAAGTGAGTAAAAGCTTCATTGCTAATAGAGAACTGCTTGTAAAATGGAGGTATGATGAAAAAAAAGGTTGTCGTTAACCTACTCTCCTTGCCAACCTGTGCAGCTGGGTAGCACTGTATATTGCTGAGTGTGTCGCGAACTGCCGATTGTGGGCTGATGAGAAACAGGAGTAGCAAAACACAGTTCGCCCACCACGTTCTGCCATAAAGGGGGGGCTGACTGTGGGAAACGTTTTCAGTAACCCAAAGGGTTGTGGGTCATCCCGAAGGGAAGTGAGACCAGGGGACGGATGGGCGCTGCATTAATTGTCTAATGATCCAAAGCAAACGTCTTGCATGTGTGGAGCATCTCGCCGACTGGACTAGCAGAGAGGCAAAGGTACGGTCATGGAGGGACTGAGCTCACTTCCCTTCGGGTGGCCCACAACCCTTTGGGTTACGGAAAACGTGTCCCACAGTCAGCCCCCCCTTTATGGCAGAACGTGGTGAGCGAACTGTGTTTTGCTACTCCTGTTTCTCATCAGCCCGCAATCGGCAGTTTGCGAGACACTCAGCAATACACAGTGCTACCCAGCTGCACAGGTCAGCAGGACAACCCAAATTATAACTCGAAGTGTGTCGGCATACCCCCAGACCGCAGACTGATGCTCTACTAGTGAGAAGAGGGGACGTAGCCACTGCCACAAACCCACTTATTGGTCCCGTACGCCAATTTCTGGTAAGTGTCTGTTCCCCTTTTCACTCCCTTTCAGACTTTCTCTCAGACATGCTCGATTGTCGCTCATAGCTTACTACCCCGCATGTGATTCTTCGGTTCGCATGTAGACAGGTTCACGGTGAGTACGCTCATTTCGAAGAATCGTGTCCGCCAGCTGTATGCCCCTTCCCTCCTTACATGCGCAGACACGTAGTCGTCCATATGGCTAGGTTCACTCACAGTCATGGGTCCGGAGTCTTCAAGCAGAGAGAATGCCACCAACCTGCGCGTCGGATTACTGCCCAATTCGGTGCTGCTACTCGGTCTCCGGTTCATCCGCTTCACCAATTCTATCAGCCGGTACATACTCTTCTCACAGGAACGCACTGCCAAACAAGGTAAGCCTCTGACTCTAAGGCTCGCTCCACGATCTTTTCCCCGATCGGATATCAAGGCTGAGTGAATTTTTCCGCTAGCAGGCATGAGGCAAGTTTCCAAATCCGACCGCTAGTTTCACGCAGCTTCCATTGACATGATACGAAAAATTGAATGAATCCGTTTCCGAAACGTGGATAGATTCACTCCTTATTTATGCAACGACCAACTAATCCCCCGGGCGCAACCTTCATCTGTCGCAACTCAAAAGCTACCTACTAACACTAAAAACTAACACCACAGAGCATTTCGCCCTATCTAAGAACCCAAGAATCCCCTCTTACCCCGCTTAATTTTATCATGGATTGAGCAGGAAATCGTCCTTCTTATTCTTTACCATCGCCCCTCCCGCCATAGCTCAACGCAACTACTTTCATCTTTACTTCCTAACCTACTAACTTTCCACTAAAACTAACCTCAAAATCAGATTCTCACGATACCAAAACTCTTACCTACTACTTATCTTTGCTCGTTTTCACAGAGATACGAGTCGGGCACAACTCATCGACCTCGGACATGACCATCTTCCTACTACCTTCGGGCGGTTTGTTTCTCTCCTACAGCCCGTCCTAGTCATCTACACGCCAAATTAACCCCACTAATTGATTCGTAAGGTCCAAACCCCCCACGTAGAATCCTACCTCGCCCGATTTAATAAGGGATCGAGGGAGATATCAAATTTTCCCCTCCTATCATATCTACTTTCCCGCCATAGCCATCACCGCGCACCGTGTTGCTTACTAACCGCCATTTCTACTAACCTTTCACCGAATCTGACTTCACCATCGGGTTCGCCCCGGCTGAAAAACCCCAAATCGGCTATTTCCCCGCCCGATTTCATCAAGAATCAGACGGGCTTCACAATCTTCTATCCGCTATCTTCCGTCTCCCTCATCGCTCCGTTGCGAGTGGATCTGGCGCAAAAACGCGCCCAAGTGCATCCTTCCCTCACTGCGCCCTTACCTTGCTTCTTCCATTTGCTCCTTATCACCTCACCTCGACAGGTTGAGCGGCACTTCAGTCCGCAGATAAGTCCCTCTCTTCGTCGCTCGTCGTTCCGCTATCCCTGCATCACTACTTCCCCTCAATGCCCCACAGCGCCCGTGTGCGCTCCGACTCTCATCCTCACCTCTTTCGGCTCCCTCACATGCATTATCTTGCACACACCCGGTGCGACTTTGCGCTCAGCTTCTTTCACCCTGGTTGTCTGCGTTCCCTGCTGCCCGACACTCTGCCTTTCTTTGCTGCTCTACCCTCGCAGCTGCTGCCCAGCTCTGTGGCGCCCCGCCTTGTTCCTTCAGCCACCGTTCCCTTAGACAGTAGCGGACGCGTAGTCCGCTGCTCAGAGATATGTCGTTGGTCCCGCTCCTCTCAAATCGCACTGAGCAGAGACCACAGGTGCTCATAGGGGGAGGGGATCGGAGGGGAAACACGGTGGCTGGCCCATAGAAGAAGCTCGGTCCTTACACTCGGCTAGCCCTTGGCCAGTATCACCCACCCACTACAACAGATATCACCCCTGCTGGTGGGTGCAGCTCCCCCATGTCCCGTCGTTGGAAGCTTGAGCACGGACGTAATTGCCTCAGGGTTCCTCGTAATACCATAAAAGAACCACCTCGGCGCGGCAACAAAAACAGTTTGTAGTCGCATCTCGCATCTCCGACAATCCTGCAAATACAGCACACCCCACGTGACCCCTACCGGGCCCGAGACGTAGGCCGTATACATTTAGCATTATGGGCCCTCTGACCGCGATGTGTTCTCAGCAATGGCGTGGTAAGGGTTTCCACCAACATCCTGAACCCGTGGACCCGTTCAACGAGGCCCTGAGCTCTAAGTCCTTGACTGCCGTGACGCCCACTAAGTCCGGCGTCGCATCCAGGTCAACGGCACGCCGGAGTATAACAAAAATGATTAGGAATACGGCGTAAAAAAAATAAAAAAAAAACTTGCTTAGAGAGCGATACCACCGATCGGACGCCGCCGATGGTAAAACCAAGGGGGTAAGCCCGTCCAACCTTCAACCCCTCGCTCCGTCCGCGCCACTCTGATCCCTGCGTCGTTGTCGCCTGGTCTCGTTCCCTGAACCCTTTTGACAAATGTCCGACGCGGTAACGGCTAATGCTGGGCCCAAGTTTCGTCTTACCTCTAACGGATGCCTAAGTAAACGGACACTGCACGACGCGCCGAACTACCGAAACACCTTCAAAGGTCACATTGTTGTCGATGTCGTCCTCCACACGTACTCACAAGTCACAGGTAAGCACATTAATCATCGAAACATAATCTTTTAATCCCTCTTTAATTAGCAGAAGAAAAAAAAATTATGGTCGGCGATCAAGCCGACCCTTCAATCACAACAAATAAAAAGACCACGCACGCCTAAAAAATCCACGCCCCCCCACACTTCCTACTTGAGTCAACCATCCACTTGACATAGACTACAGATGCAGTCGCGCCTCGCGTGGAATACTTAAACTTTAAACCAAGGTTATTCCTATCGCTTACAAAAACCAGGGCGGATACCCTTGTAAGGGTATTCGCACCGACAACTTACCGGACCATATTAAGCGACGTCCTCGTCACTTCGCAAAATCGAAAAGCTATAAATCCATCCAAACTCCAAATGATGACGAGAAAAGAACCAATCCGATTAGCCGACAGACTCAGGGTCGAGGCATCCAACAATCCAAGCCCTTACAACTATATGCTGCCAGGATTCTAACTTGGGTCTTCATTGCCCCACACTAGGACGCATGTGTACTGGACATACGTACTACAACATAAGTTTGAGCAGCCCCTCTAAGCTGTCCTCTCCCCTTCGTCCTAGACAAGCATCGGCTTCTTGTTGAGTGTCCTTAGTCTCTATCCTGAGAGCACGGCCATAACTAAGGACGCGGACCCAAGACCTTAGAACGCACTCTCGCCTCCCTCAAATAATCCTCACAATCAAACATATATATATGAATCTTATCTTTACACACCTCCTGCAGTCTAGTACAGGAAGGCTAGGTCTCCATCTTGGCCCACCGTAGTCTGGGTCATCGTGCCAGGTCTCCAGCGCACAGCGTTTGTTATTTTAGCGGTAGTGCCCTCGCAAGTTGCGCCACGATAGGCTTTTTTTCCTGATAAGCATTCAATCGGGACTCAAAAAAGACTCGACTACTATCCCACGCCCCCCGCGGCAGGTAAAACCCTCATGGGTGGCCACACCGCTTTAAGTCTTTACCGTCTTCTGGTGAGAGTGTCTACCTCACATACGTCGAGGTCTCCTCCTAAGCCTCTCATACCTCTCACATATGCACACCCGCCTCGACTTAGACAGAAGTAGGTCTTATATCTTGTTCTCTCAATCCATAGGACTAGTGGAATAGACATTTTATTTTGAAACAATATCCTTAGGGTCACCCCTTGCTCTATCCACTGGAAATATTCCAGTAACGAGATTTAAGACGGTTCTAACGTACCCCACATATACAGCTATTCTATTGGGGTTCCTCCCGCCTGCAACTCGGGTCGTCTTACCAGATCATTATTACGAAACCCTCTTCGTATATTGTCAGGTTCCCCTGCTGACCAAAATAAGGGATTAAAATCACACAGTCGATCAGCCTGCTGCTCTAACTCTTGTGTCCATGCATATACACAAGTTTTGGCAAGGTACAAGGGTATCCTTCTATCGGCCTGCTATAGCCCGAACCTCATCCCAATCTACAGCCCTCTTATCTGGATCATGGGAGCTTGCATAAGCATCAACAATACTGGCCACCCTCCTTAGTCTTTGGTCATGAGGCAAAAATCATTGGCCTAGATACAGGTCATACACCAACTCGCATGTATACCTTGCATATCCCCATTCTCGCACCCTCACTGTGGCCTCTGCTGCGGCCTCTACCCTTGCCTGTCCACGAAAACTCTTTTCTACCAGGAACTTAGACAAAACAACTCGTAATGGAGTTGAAGGAAACGCAAATCCTTCGGCGGTCCTGACCTCTATACGGGTCTCCACCTGCTCTTCTCCTTCCTGGACCCTGTTACCCGCGCACTTCGCTGCAGCTTCCTCAGCTACCCTCAAAGACTTCCTCAACAGGCTCTCATGCCCAAGCGCCAACTCAATCCTATGTAAGACCCAAAACGACGAAGATGCATAAAGGGTCACCCTTACTATCGCGCAGTCTCGATCATCATCATATCCAGACTCAATCCAGACTAAAACATCCTTGCCTATCGATGCACCCTACCAGGAAGAGATATACTCTCCTTAACTTGCCTTGGCAGATAAATATCAAGACCATCTTCTCTTTTAACAGGCAAGGTCATATTGAAATCTTCCTTCGAATAAGGCATCCTGAGTTGCCTTCGCTTAGGTCTGGGTTTTGCCCATTACAAAAAACGTCTAGAATACGCCTTCCGTAATCATACTGACAGCCGCGTTCTATAATCCCTACCCCTGAAGCCTTAGCTTCAGATCATCTCTCCCTAAAATGCACTATTTCCAGTGTTTACGACCACCCAACTTAGAGAGGATAATGGTAATATATATCATGATAATATTGCATTTATAGATATCAAAAATTCATAATTATAATACTCATGGAAAACGATATATTTTCATACCAACTGACGACAATAATACTCATAATAATCGAAATACACCATATACAAACGAGTTAGTTACTCAAAGCATATACAAATATCTCATAACGGCAGACCTATATCAACAGACATAACATACAACAGACACATTATGATCAGAGATATGATTGTGAACAGTTAGTACTATCAGACATAATACCAATGAGAGCACCACATTTTACTCCCTTAGCTTTGACAGAAGTATACTGTGGCGAGGGGCAGTGTAATCCTCTTTAGAAAGGATAACATCAAAACTCCCCGAGCCCCGCTCAAGGATCAAGCCTCACTGCTTCTTCCTCCGATTCCAGCACTGACTCCTTGCAGACCCTTGTCTATAAAGTAACCAACCTCACCATACATGCTCTGAGACGCACTATCCCGTCCCGTGCTGGTGAACCTACTTGATGCAAAAATAATTGGGGATTCACCCCCTACCGCTTTGCAGCATGTAGTAGTTGTTCCCCTCACAGGCCATGGTCTGACAAGGCTCAAATATTTTCCTCCTATTCAGTAGTAGTGTAGTTATTTTATCATAGATACCCTCAGAAAAGAATAGTCTCAAGTCCTTAGCTCCAACCCATAAATTAAAATGGATGGTTCAAACCTGGATAAATTCAAGCGAAGGTCTAACATCATCTACACCTCGCTGCCTTACTAAAAGTAAGCAAAAATGCCGACGTGTTAACCTTTTCACTGCTATCACGGCTGCCCCTAAGATCAAATATCTTTCTCGAAGAGAGGTTACTATGCAGACCTACTACGTCTCGTAGTCTCTTCTAGTGAGGTCATAGCATGGTGTTCCCTGCGTTTATCTGTTGCCTTATATGCCTAGTCCAAACACAGCACGCGAGACAAACCTCACATTATCATGATTATGTAGGCCGAACAGTTGCCTAGAACCCAGACTCCAGGATCTCAGTCCATATTTAGCCTAACCCCCCTTGAAGTCTTTCGACGACTCCTAACTTAATAGGCCCCTTTTTATATCCTCAGCCTCAATCCAAAGCCATAAAAGGTACCTTATACGGTCAACTCCCTTAACGGACATTCTGGGCCCGACGTCACGTTATCTTACGTTGACCATACCACCCATGCAAAGGAACGTCCAAACCAGTCAACTATCGTAGTCAGATAAGGTACTATTTCCAACTACCATCTTATCAGTAAGAGTACGTAAGCACATAGTTAAAACGTTTATCGCTCTCGTACCACTCGTACGACATCAAGCAAAGTCAACTCTCACCGTCAACCTTCACTCGGTCTTATACCCTCAAGCGATTAATCACAAAAGAAAAACCTCTTACTTTGCCTACTTCGCACAATCCCATACCCGGATGTTGTTCCACCAGGGACAACGACAGGCAACCCTTAACGCCGGCAACGACGCCACGTGTTCAGCGCATCGGTCCGACACCGCACGAAGCAGCGCGGGACCCTTCCGGCCACGTCACGCAGGAGTTGGTTCTTAATCTTCGTCGCGAATATACATGGAGCTTCCGCAAGCCGCTCCGGCCGAGCGCGCCAGCCATACCTCTCGCGAGCCCCTACGACAGGATAGGGCCTACGAGAGGCACGACTTACCTCCACCTTACGGGAGCTGTCCACCTTCGGTGGGCGTATCCCCGCCGAGCTACCAGTCCACAGTACGAAAGCTAATCAGTTGCAATCGCAGAGGTGGACTAGTCAATAGCGTTTCTCGTTCGCTGTGGCATAGGGGGTACACGCGATAATACACCTCGTTCGGACCCGCACGCGAACCGACATCTTGGGGGGGGTTGAGGTCCCAAGCGCGACTCGTCGCCGGTAGACTAGGACACATCCCACATGCTGCGGGCACGCCACTATAAAGAACATAAAAATAAAACACACACTCACGTACATATACATATACAGAACGACACTGAACAGACAACAACAAAAACATTATGGCAAATTTTGTGACAGGATGATCACATGTGGACCCCATTTTTAAACCGTTGGAACTGTGTTAATAAACTGTTTGGCGGGGGAGGTTTCATGTGTTCTACCAGAAGTGAAGGAATTCAACGCTGACCAAACATTTGGTGAACAGAAAATAGTGTGTCCAATTGTTGGTCCATTTGTTGAAAACTTGTTTACCATTTGTTGAACATTGCATTTCTTGTTGGGGAAAAAAATCGAAATTTGAGCTACTGTCGTACGTTTTTGCGGTTTCTTCCCAATACGGGGGCCAACTTGTCCACCTTTTTCTCCTACTGCATGAAACACTATGCTCTTTCACATTTGTCTATCTTTGAGTCTTCTAGTACTCCTGACATTCAATACACAATGAATGAAGAAAAAAAAAGATTGATAGAGGGAGAGAGAGAGAGAGAGACAGAGAGAGAGAGAGAGAGGGAGAGAGAGAGAGAGAGAGAGAGAGACCATTGTCTTATCATTGATACTGAGAGAGAGAGAGAGAGAGAGAGGAAAAAATGGTGGGGGGCAATGCTACAAGCACGGTTCACTACTCTGTGACACAGTTTCTCCAACATGGCAGTCCGAGAGAGAGAGTGACACGCACTAGCCAACCTTTTTTTTGAGTCTTTTGGATTGTGGTATTTCATTCTACGGATGGACGCATGAGGTAGCCTCAATCGTATGCTGAGCTGCCTTGGTACAAACAGGGTTCACTACTGCGTGACACAATTTCGCCAACATGTCAGTCTGAGAGAGAGAGTGACACGTAGTAGCCAACCTTTCGTTTTTCCTCATCGGATGGACGGCGGTATTTCATTCCATGGATGGACGCATACTGGAGCCTCAATCATACACTGAGCTGCCCTGGTACGAGCACGGTTCACTACTGCTTGACACAAATTCGCCAACATGTCATACTGAGAGAGAAAGTGACACGCACTAGCCAACCTTGCATTGACGACAACCAATAACATTTGCAGGTTGTGGGTGATGTTTGTCAACCACATCTTCTCGTGTTTTTAGTGTGGGTAGTTGTATTTACGGTCACTGAGGCAAGTCATGGTTTGCAACAATCCTTGTCTTTTCATTGGTCTCCTATTTTCCTCTCTGCAAACTATGATGTTTTTATACATCATGGTATTACACATTACATAATCGCTCACTCTTTGAATTAGACAATGATGAGCATTACAAGGGATTGTACAATGTTGTATCAAAAATAACAGAGCATATGTTGTACAGTGATTGTTTGTTTCGTGGTTCACAGTCATCATCTCCGTTTGTCTGTCTCTCTGTCTCTGTCTCTCTCTCTGTCTCTGTCTCTCTCTCTGTCTCTCTCTCTCAAGCATGCAGTGACAGTGATCTCCAGCAACTCTTGGTGGCAAATTTCGTTATGAACCTTCTGATTCACACAAATGTGTTCCCTCCCCCGCCCACTGTTCAAGGTCTGGCACACAGACTTTCTCTATCCCTCTCCCTGTCTCTGCTTCTCTCACGAGGTGGTGCAATGAACTCCAAGTCGAAATCGCCATCTGTTATCGTTATGTTATGTGGCCCGCTCCTGTGGACAGAGGGTAGGCCAACTCGAAATAAGGCAACAACCTTCTCAGAAACAGATGCAGCACGGTCCAACTTGAAGATCGAAAAACTCATGACTGTGTCGCGGCTGCGGATAGATAATGCGATGTCGTGCTTTACACATGTCAATTTTTGTATCTGGTTGGCCGCTCTACTTGTCTTTGTTGTCTGCTCGATTTCACATTACAGAACGATTTCTGCAAAAGCCAGTTGCTGCAGCGTCACGCCAAGGTTCGTGTCGTCCCTCCTTATCTGGAAAACCTTTGTGAGTGTCGTCTTGAACGCTGGTGCACCCCAAGGATCATCGTCGCTCCGTCTCTATGTTTTGTCGTCCTTCATCTCTTCTCGCATCTTGTTGTGAGTAGGGAGCTGGTGATCCGTTTGCTGCGATCGTACAAGCGGGATACATTTTTCTGCCCAAAACCAATGCTTCAGTTGCCATGTTATCTCTCCACGCACTGTTGTCATCATTCTGTTGCACTCCCCTATCACTGCTCGAATCCCGCTCTCAACCACGTGTGATCGCAGTCCTTCCTCCGCATTCTCCCCTATTAGTTTTGCTGTTGTTTGCAGCGCCATGAAAAATTTGTCCTCTGTTGGGTACAGTGTTGCGTCCTTTGCTGTAGAAAACGCAAAGGCTTTTGCGACTGAACGAAACAGTCTGTCCTTCATTTTCTTCGTGAAAACGCCGCTTTGTTGGTCGGCTTGTCTCTATCCTTCTCCGGCCGCGTATAGTTTTCTTTGCAAATTCGTACCATCTGGTGGAGGACACGCATTAGAACACAAAAATGATATTAAACACTCTAAACAGCGCATCAATTTTTGTATCTGCGAAAATCGACAATTCAGTGAACAAAGCACAATAACTTCCTCGCATCATGGATATGCCAGCATATTACGCCCTTATGACTGCGACTTCATGCAAGGGGAGAAACTCTAGCACACTCTGCTAACCTTCTTGAATTTTGTTGTCCTTCCTCACTAGTTGTCTGTCGTTCGGGGGTGTGTCGCATGCGGCTCTCTCCTTGTTCTGTTCACGTTTGCTTGTGCATCTCGTTCTTTCCAGAGATGGTGAAATCTCTCTCTCCTCCGCGCCCCTCCCGTCTTCATCTGCCTCATCGTCGTTCTCATCTTGCGCAATGTCATCGTTGCTCCTCTCTTCCTGGTCATTGGTCTCGTCAGCATCATGAGAATCTCCGCCGGAAGTTTCACTGTCACTTCCCTCGTCGTTTATTGCCTCGTTTTCCTCTCTGTCCGTTTTTTCTAATTTAAACTGCTCGTCTTCGTCTTCTGCTTCCTCTTGGACCGCGCTGTGCAAATCGTCCGAGCCTCTCAGATCGATCGTCTCCACTATTGTGTCCTTTTTGTATGTGATTCTCTTCTTCGTCCTGTGGTCTTGCTTCGGTGTTCTCTCTTCTCGCGACCTCTTCTCGAACGCTTTTGGTGGACGGTTTTCGATGTCACTGACTCGGTTCCTCCCGACGGGAGTTGCTGGGGGTGTTTCGTTGCGTTCTTTCAGCTTTGAAATCTCTCTGTGTCGTGATGGAAGAGAAACAAGTGGTCCGTTTCTACGGTTGTGCGTCCGCTTCGTTTTCGCTTTCTCGCATCCGATTCTGCGATGCTCTCTCCTGTCTTTTTTCTTTTCAGCCTTGCATTTTTTCCTCTCCTTATCGTTTTTTCCCACAACCTTCAAAGACCTGCACAGATCCTCATATTTTGGCCTTGGAGCCATGACCCTTTTTTCACCGCATACATCAAATTAGATACAATAACAACTACGTCAACTATGTCGTGGGTCAGATCATACACCCCTGACCCCCGAATTGGCTATAGAGAGAGAGGGAGAGACTATTGTCTTATCAGAGAGAGAGAGAGAGAGAGAGAGAGAGAGAGAGAGAGAGACCATTGTCTTATTATTGATACTGCGACGTCATTTAAGTCACCAACCTCTTTCCTTGTTCTTGGAGTCTATCTGTATTGTCTGGCAGCACAGATTCGCATAGTCATTAAAAGGAAAAAAAATAAAATAAAGATCATTACCAATAAATCCTTGGAAGTTACCTCGCTGACTGTCTTTGCGAGAAGGTTGGCTACTGTGTGCCAATCAACTGGTCAAGCGATTGGTCTTTGTGTTCAAATTGCACACAGTAGTGAACTTTCCTTTGACACTTTCCTTTTACACTCGGAATGGCAATTCATGCCTTAGAAAGTATTACTTTGTCTTCTATTTATGAGGCCTCTTAACGTTCTCGCTATGTGTGAGGCCGCGACTGTGCCGTGACCTTTTGCAATTGCAGCACAGCGCACTAGCCAGTCGACCATGGACTGACGAAATTGGTGAACAATTCTTTCGTTCACCTCTGTTCTGTTAACAACTTCCAATATGTCCTTAGCTCTTACATCCGTTGGCGCAGTTTCTGCAAGAAATTGTATTATTCTGGCAGTGATGCAACATACATAAACACCACAGTCCGTGAAATTCTTCTGCTGCGGACATTCCGCATGCAACAGTTTACATCGTAGTAGATCTCTACATGTCACCCAAGACGTATCAACCTTATTCGGAGTGAACACCCTCGCGTTGGATGCCTCGTAGAGGTACTCGTGCCACAGAAATGTTCGCAAGGCCTTCCATTTCTCTCGTTTCTTTCCTTTGAATGAGTCAACAACGATGGCGATAGGAGGTTCGCCGACATTGTTATCCTCATTGACTGCCAAGAAGTCTCTCACATTCAGCAACAGAAGCAAAACCCAATGTTTGCTATGGTTCACAGGTATTACGGTGGTTGTCGTGCGCCACAATTCATTGATTAGTCGATGCAACTTCCGTGGTTTGTTCTTGATCACGTCTTCCCATCCGCTTTTCGTCAAATGCATTTTTTTATTACCAATGATCTGGGGGTGCGAGAAAGTTGTACACACATGGACTGTGAGGCTGTCCCGGGCCGGCGAGTGTTCTTCATACACAGATTGAAAAACAATGTCGATAACGTTGTCGTTCAGCCATTCGTTGTCGGTCAATCGTGCAACGTCGGATTTTGTTATGGGGATGACATGTCTCCTTGATTTCCACGTGAAGGGGAATAATTCGTCCTCATCATTAATGTCTGTCTTCTCTTCTCTCATTCTAGTCATGTCTCAAACTTTCGCCTTTCCCTTAATACCGGATGACTCTTCAACCATCAACGGGGGAAACTTTACTTCACCCTCCGTCATCATATCGTACATTTCCACGTAGCAAGGGTCCTTCAACATTTTCTTCCACCTCTTCACCGACCTCTCACTGGTCAGTCGCAACAACGGTTCGCTTGCGACCTCTTTGCATGACTCTTCGTCGTTATTTTTCTGTACCCACATACGAACACTTCTTGCCGCCACCACCCGTGTTGTTTTTTTGTGACTCTGTCATGCTCACTCGGCTTCTCTTACCTACACCGTCTTATTCATTGGTCAGTGTAGCTCCTTCCTGAACAGCGCGCGAGGTCCCAAGTTTGTCTTCTTGTTCACACGTGTCGGTCAAATTGGCATGACACACACAAATTGTTATGTTTTGGGGTACTTGCAATGGTTTGTATAAAATACTTGAGAGAGAGAGAGAGAGAGAGAGAGAGAGAGAGAGAGAGAGAGAGAGAGAGAGAGAGAGAGAGTTGGCTACTGCGTGCCAAAACTGAATCGATGTCCCTGTTCACCATGCAATTGTCACGCAACAGTGAACTTTGGAGGGGATTTACTCTCACATGTGGTTTTCACCAGTTCATAAGGTTTGTCACATTTGAGACGATTTCTCTCAACAATTGACAGAAAGAAAGAGACAAATGTCATTTTTTGTTTCCTTGTGCTTCACAAGAAAAACGCTTTTCTCTCTCTCTCTCTCTCTCTCTCTCTCTCTCTCTCGCATATAACACCTAGCCAAACAACACGAGTTTCTCACAAGGCGACAGATAGAGAGATATATATATTTTTTT
>BFEA01000559.1:59456-72637 GCA_003427395.1 Chara braunii | reverse complement strand
TTTTTTTTTTTTCTCCTCCATTCTTGGACAGTAGGGACCTGCTAGTCCCTACCTATGGCAGTCCCTACTGACGGCCAACTCACTCACTCCCTCTCACTCTTTTTGTCTGATTCTCGCCCATTTTCTTTTATTTTCTTTTTTTTTTCTAGCATGCCAAGTGTCAAGTGGCCGTTAAGGCTCTTTTCTAGCCTCTCCCTCTTAGTTTTGGCCGTCCCTATGCCCAAGGTGCAGTCCGTTTTTTCTCGGACTGCAAAAATGGCCTTCCCATGCCCATGAGAGTCTCCTTTTACTCCTACACTTCTCCCACAATGGTCCTTCCTACTCCGATTTTCTCCCGGAGGGCTATTTTTCACATGGGTCTCATTTGAGTATATTTTCTTGAGGGAGGCTGATCCAAGATTTTTCGGACTGCTCCCATGCCTCCCACTTCAGTTTTCTTTACTTTTCCTTTTACTTTTGGCCCGTTTGTCACCACACTAGTACTTGCACTGGTGGTGCTAATATTCTTGGCCGTCAAGATGTCGATCTTGACGGTGCACCTTGCATTTATTACTTTTCCCTCATGCGGTGCCGCCATTTGTTCTTGGGACTTTCACATGTCCCCGCCACTTGTCCCGTCGGTGGTCCCCGACACTTAGTCCCGTCGGTGGTCCCCGACACAGTCCCATCGGTGGTCCCCGACACTTAGTCCCGTCGGCGGTCCCCGACACATTCGTCCCGGATGCCATTATTTTTACTTAGTCCCACGTGGCCCAGGGTGCCTTTCCTCGAGGTGTCCCATGCTCCTTGGGCGTCTTGTCGCCCCATAGCCACCCCTCTACTTAGTCTTTTCTTGCGCTTTGTGCGTGCCGATCTCTTTGGTCGTAGGCCTCCGGTCCTAAGCTCCCGTAGGTGGCCCCCACGTTGGCCCCTCATTTCCTAGCTTCCCGCGGTTTCTGACCGCCCATCCCTCGACTTCCTCATTCCCTTATTGTTGTCGCGCTGCAATTGCTAGTTCAAAGGGCCCTTTGGCCTTACTCTTATTGTATTCCGATGACCCTCTCGACCTCCTGCTATGTTCTGTGTGCCCCTGTTCTTGCGCTCGCTTGCTTGCCGCCGCTAGTTCTTTTCCTCCTGTGGTTCTCTCCTCAGGGCATCACTTCCTTCTGCGGCCTAATCCTTTGTCTTTTCTCTCTCCTGCTTTCTCACTCCAGATTTCTCTGTTGTACACAAATTGTCTGTATTCAATGTCTCGAGTGATGGGACGTTATTCGGGACCCACCAGTCCCGACACCGCGGTAATAATCGAAAGGACCCGGCCAATGAGCAGTGCAAGTACTGCACGATAGTCGAGCATTTTGTCCGCATGTGTCCCAAGCTTAACCACGATATCATCCTTAAACGGTGCTTTAGAACTTTGCGCGGGGAAATCCTGGGGCCACGGGGAGAGAGGGTAAACTGGAACTCGCCGGGAGGGATGCGCAGAGCAGTAACCGCACTTAACAACCTGGACGCAGCTGCGGTTGAGGCCGAACCAGTAGAGGAACTTACCTGGGGACAGGCACCCGGGCGAGGGCACTAGGTTAACTTCATCACCGAGAGTGATGACCGCGACGGGGTTAATGTGACCACCAGACAACGGGGTGCTACAAAGAAGGTAATTCAGGACGCGGTCATGGAAGACGCGCAGGAAGGGTCGAATCTGCCAGCAAAATCGGATTAGGACAAATTTTACGGCAAGCCTAGGGAGGAGGCGATCCGCAAAGTCGAAATTCAGGTTCAAGATCCTTATCCTTGCCAATCCTGAGATAGACCACACTCTTAGCCAGTTGCTAGGGACCATGGTATCGGTTTCCTTCCAGACCATGTTGCAGGCAAGTCCTAGACTACTAAAGGGCCTAAGACAACTGCTAACAAGGCAAAGGGTGGAAGTAGCGGATGAACCGGATGTACGCGAAAAAGGCAAGGAAGAGGAGCCACCGCGGGAAGTGGCAAACCTTCAGAGGGCCCCTGGGGATCTGGAAGATCTAGAGAAGGCCTTTGCAGACATCCAGCTAAGCCTGCCAGACCGGGAAGGCGGAGAAGTCATGAGGGCACCGCATGGCACGAAACTGAGTTTCCATGCGCTACCGGTGGGGAAATTGAAAGTCCAGATTGGCACCCACCATACGGATGCACTGGTAGATAGCGGGTCAGGAATTACACTCATTCGCAAGGACTTTGCAACAATTGCTGGGTGTCCAATCAACCGGGAGGTCACGGGGAGTGTCCGGGGAGCAGGTGGGGAAATCCCCTTTTCCGGCTATGTTACCAAGTGTGCAGTTAAAGCCGGGGTTAGAGAGTCTATATGGTCGTTCCAACGAATGACCGTCATGGACGACATGGACCATGACGTGATCCTCGTGTGCCCGTGGGGTGCGAACGTAGAGATGATCGGGATGCATCTGCACGACGGCACCTACATGGCAGACATAGAGGACCCGGTGACAGGACGATGCGAGCTGCTTCGCCTTATGGGAACCGGGGGAGACACGCCAAAAGGGAAGTTCGCAACCTAATCACCCTCCTTTGAGAAGAGCGCTAGAAAGAGGGTTTTCGCACGCATGGAAGGGATGGGAGAGAGGGTGAAAATTATGATCGAAGAGGCCTTTAGTAAGAAAGAATGGGTCAAGATGGGACTCCCGATGAAGAAACGTAGGTCAGACGAAGACGCCCTGGGAGTCATGGCAGTAGAGAAGGAAACAGAGGTGGAATTGGGAGCCAGTTTGCCCAAGCACGGGGAGATCCTGGACAAGAAGGATAAGGTCACACTAGAAATCCCGGACTTACTGCAACTTGTCAAAGCAATCAGGTACCACAAAGTGGCCGTTGACCCAGCCGCCCTCGCCCGCTTTGAGGAGAGGATCCAAAAAGGCTATTGCCTAAATGGGGAGCTGGTCAGTATTCAGCCCCGCATTGTGGAAGCCCCGCAAGCGACTCCGACCGTTCATTTTTTAGAAGAAAGATCCCGAAAGGAAGCGTTCGGAGGTATAAGCCAGTAGGAAAGAAGGCGAAGCCGGTCTCCATCCTACTCGAGATGACTAAGGAGGAGTCCATGGAAAAGGAGGAGGAGGTTCTTCGGGTACTTAGGGAAAGGAGGGTGGCGGAAGGACATAGGATACCGGATGAGGTGGCCCAAACCATGAAGATCGGAGTAGAGGGTTTTCTGACGGAGCAAGAAACACAGGCAATCAAAGAAGTATGCCAAGAATCTCACCTAGCATTCGCTTTCAATGACCATCAGAAAGGACGCCTATACGCAAAGTTGATCCCACCAGTCAGGATCCACACGGTCGAGCATGAGTGTTGGAATGACAAGGGACCGACCTACGACTTTAGGATCGCAGGAGAAGTGACGGAGCTCCTTAGGGCAAAAATGGATTCCTTCGTGGCAGAACCCACCGCGTCTCCTTATGCCAACAAGTGGTTTGTATTCCGCAAGCCCAACAAGTCACTTAGGTGGATTCAGGACCTGCAAAAGCTAAATGTTGTCACCATTCGGGATGCGAGATCGTTGCCGCAGGCAAATCTCCTGGTCGAATCCCATGTCGGACGCAGTATTTACTCCTTGATAGATCTGTACTGAGGATACGACCAGCTCCCGCTGGACGCACGAGATAGGCCCTACACGGCTATGCATACACCAGTAGGACAGTTGCAGATGCAGGTCACGCCTATGGGATTTACTAATGCGGTAGCAAAGGCACAGAGGAGGATGCTCGCGGTGGCCGGAGACATGTCCCCAGACAAATGTGAGCCCTACATTGACGACAACCCTGACAAAGGAGCACGGGAGAAGGATGAGACCGAAGTCCAGCCAGGGATAAGAAAGTTTGTTTGGGACCACCTGCACTGCTGCCAAGATTCCTAGAATACAACATAACCGCTAGCGGTCCGAAGAGTATGTTGGCAGTTCCAGAAGTCACAATTTTGGGATTTCGTTGTGGGGCCTATGGAAGGAAGCCGGATCCAGCTAAGACCGATAAGATAGCACAGTGGCCTACGCCCCTTCGAACTACAACAGAAGTCAGGGCATTCCTCGGGGGTGGTAGGCTTTTGGAGAATCTTCATAAAATGGTTCGCAAAGATAGCGGAACCGATTCGAGCCATGATCCGTGAAGAAGGCACGCTCGATTGGACTGAGGAAAGGGAATCGGCCGTCCAGACGCTGAAAAATATTCTCACATCCGAAGAAGTCACCCTTGCTGCTCCGTGTTTCAACGACGAGGTCGGTAGACCTTTCATCCTTGAGACGGATGGAGGACCAATGGCAGCCGGCGAGGTGCTAATTCAAAAAGGCGAAGATGGTAGAGAGCGACCGATCAGATTTGAGAGTAGGACGCTCAATTCGGCTGAGCGGCGCTACTCTCAGTTAAAAAAGGCGGTACTTGCGATACTGCATTGCCTCAAGACCTTTCAGGCTTACCTCTTCGGGAGGAGGTTTATCCTGAGGATAGACCCAACCAATGTCGCAGGGGCTCTGAAGAACTATAAGCCTATAGACCCGATTGTTGGAAGATGGGTAGGATTTATCTGGCAGTTCGACTATAAGATTGAGCGCATAGCCGGCCTTAGGAATCGAGCAGACGGACTGGGCAGGGTGGCCCTCACACCCGAAGGGCTAGAAGAGGCAGAGTCGATCGACGCGTTCCTCGACTACGAGGGCGGGACGCTGGTAGTAGACAGCGAGATGGCCGGAACCACTTGCACAGCTGGGGAGCTATTGATCAAAGCACTCGAAAAGGGGCCTCCAGCAGTGGTTGCCGAGTTAAGGGAAGGTACGGTCACCAGAGTTGGAAGGAGGGAAGAGAAGGACGCTTGGGGCAGTGTTGTGAAGCCCCGGGATGAACAAATCGCACTAGCCGTTGAGGAAGGCTGGAGAAGGGTTATGAGCATGATGGAGTCTCAGGAGCTGGAGATCCAGCACTATCAGGCCTATCAGCTGGACAATAATCAGACGGGTACTCGGGAAGAAGAGTGTTTCCTCATCAAGTCATATGAAGGTTTGTTCAGAGAAATTGGGTTGCTACTGGTAGGGAACAAGGAACCCCACGAGGTTAGTCCTAAAGCTAGGGAGGAAGCGGATAGGTATGTGCTTAGAAGGGGGCACCTATTCCGAAAGGAGGAAGGCCTGACGCCAAGGAGAGTAGTCTGTGGAAGGATGCGATAGCTCGACATTATTCAAGCCATGCATGACGGATTGGTCGGTGGCCATCGCTCATCCAAAGGGACCCTAGCCAAGATAACGCCGCTCTATTATTGGCCGAGAATGACATCTATGGTAGCCACGTACTGCCAGACCTGCAAAATCTGCCAGGAACCAAGCACGGTCCGCATTTTCGAGCCACTTAGACCCACCCGCGTGCTGGGGCCAGGGCATATGGTACATCTCGACCTGGCAGTCATGCCGGTTTCCAGAAAAAGGTACAGGTACATACTTGACGCAAGGGATAACCTTAGTGGGTTTGTCGAGGCAACCACGCTCACGAAGAAAACTGGGTTTGCAGTTGCAGACTGGGTGGATGACTTTTATCTGAGGCACCCGTTCATCAGGAGATTCATAGCCGACAATGGGACTGAGTTTATGAACCAGGACGTCCTGAATACCTGCAAGAGGCTTAGCGTACCGATCAAATTGATAGAACCATACCACCCTGAGGCCAACACGCCAGTCGAGCGAGGGCACCAAACGCTTAAGAACACGATTGCAAAGTTGGCAGCAGATGACCTTGGGAACTGGCCGGACTATCTCATACATCCCGGCAGAGCTATGGTATGGCAGGGAGATTGACTTTCCGGTAGAAGCCCAAGTACCCACCTGGAACAAATTGGAAGACGACCCTTATCTGACGAAACAATTGATTGAGGCAAGGTGTGAACAAGCGGCCAGGAACGAGGAAGCCTTGGAAGAAATAGCTCACAAGGTACTAGACAGTCGCATGGCGGCCAAAACCAGGTGGGACCAGTTGAAGAACATCCGGAAGGAGCCTCTGCAGGTCGGGGAGATGGTCCTAGTCAGAAATTCGGCACTAGAAACTACATGGTCAGGCCAGTTGGCGCGGCGATTCAAGGGACCTTACCGTATTGCAAGAAAGTTGGGTGTGAGCATGTTTGAGATTGAGAACCTGGATGGGATCACTATAAGGGGGCCAGTCCCTGCGCAATGACTGGTCAGGTTTCTCACTAAGGATCCGGTGGAACAATGGTTGCAAGAAGCCCAGGATAAGGAGGTGGAAGACTAAGGCCGCTCAATACAGTGGCAGGAGGCCTACTTATCGCTTGTGCTTCTGGTTGTTGTCTTTTGTTTTTTTTTTTATTTCTTTCCTTTTGACGGCCTGGGTGTGCATGAGTCGCATGGGAAAACGTGCGATTCGGTGGGGGGGTTCTGTATGAGAGTTTTTGTGGGATACTAGGATGAGCAATGGGGGATGGGACATTGTACCATAAGAGATGGCATTGGAGGGGCGTTGGGAAAATGGGGCGAGGTGGTCGGTTGTTCCTCCTTTTTTTTCTTCTTCATGCCTTTCTGTTTCCATGGGAGCAACCGAGATTGGGGGACACGTGTGGGCAATGCCTGGGATGAGTGTCACAAAGGAATGGGTTGGGGCTTTCTCCTGTCTTGTGTCCTGCCTTTCAGGTATAGAAGTCAGGCGGACCAAGATGGCACCCAACAACGAGAATGATATTAATCAAGCAAACATCAATGTTGATGACCCATGGCGGCAACCAAAGAGGCCGCAAAACAGAAACAGACCGGTGCTCGTGATAGGACCGCAACCCCGGCCCCCTAAAAAGGAAGATGCGAGCCTGTAGACCCTCCCCTACAAAAGAAGGCGATGTGCTCCCAGCCTGGTCAGAGGATGAATGTGAGCAAGAACGGGAGGAAAGGAGGGAAGAAAAAGGGACAGAGGGGCAGGAAAGCCGAAAAAACGCTAAGGGATCCACAGAAGATGACAGTGAGACAGGGGAGGACATTCCGGAGACTGTAATTGTAAGTAGCGATGACGAGAGGGATAGGGTCTCAAGGCCCAGGCCGGAAGGACAAGCATCAACAAGCAGGGCCTCAGAGGAGGTCCATGATTGGGAGGAGGTATTCGGCCCCACACCCAGTCATTGGTTCGAGGTGTGGGCCAGCACTTTCAGACATGACTGGATTATTATAGCCCGTAGCCTCATGGCGGCTGGGGAGAGGGTCACGCCAACGGAATTTTTCTCAAAAGAAACATTACATGATATGAAGGCAACATTGGACGAGATACGGACCTACGGGCTGGGGGTGGCGCCGCCACCAAAGACAGAGGAGGGCAGGGGCGCTACGCGCCAAAGAACGGATCGGGATACTGGGAATTAAGGGTTGGCAAACTGGGGTTGGATGACACGGTTGGATGTAAAATAGGAGCGCTGGGACTCAGCAAACCAATCAGGGAGAAAGGCGGGGGTGGTATTTTGTTAAGTGGCTTCCTAGAAACAGAGTTAGTCAAGGCAAGGATGTGGGACTTTGTGTGAAACAATGCCTGCTGACCTGAAACTTGCCAAAAGATATGAGGGCAAGCTGGGAGATGCAGGGAGAGACAACCTTTTGAGTATCAGCTACTTTTTCTGAGTTTGGCAAAGACGAAGGAGAGTGTGATTGGGGATTCGAACATAAGGAGGCTGGCTCTTTGCTATTTAAACAATCTGTAATTCGGTTTCTGTCTTCTCAACAAATTGTGATACTGGTTGGATTGGAAGGACTTGGGGACTGGCTACAGACACAATGAGTCTCTCAGAATGTACAGTCACATGTGTGAATGACGATGGTGTCCTGTTAAGAGAGGTTAGGGAACCTACGGGTAGAACGGCACGACAATGCTTGCCCCTAGGAGCCTAATCCGACGGAGTCCAGTCCTCAACACTAATATGCATGAGACCTGCAGCTATGATTGAACGACCGGGCGGGCTAGCATTGCTAAAGGTTGGGTGAATCCCGCCGCGAGCTAGACGCTAAGTCAGATGTATGTGAAAGATAAAGAAAAGTGGAGCAAGAAAATGCATAGCACGCTAAATCTAATAGCCACCACCTACCCCCCCAACTAACAATCGGATCCGAGTCTTCCTCAGCCCACCCCCTCGGGCGCTTGTATTGAGAAGGGAATGGAAACAGGGAATAACCCTAACCAGGCTATTCCAGTATGAGTATGGAATGGAAATAGGAATGACCCTAACCAGGCTGTTCAAAGCTCGAGATTGGAAAAGAAGAACGATCCTCACCAGGATGTTCGGAATGACCCCCGACAAGGGTCATTCTTTGGAATTGGCACTGGGGTCCCCTTTGCATGGCTGCTTGAGACGCATGATATTGAAAGAGCTGAGCCTTGAAAAAGGACATTGGAAAGACGGAGCCTTGGAAAAGATATTGGACTCAGCCTTGGAAAGGATATTGGACTCAGCCTTGGAAAGGACACTGGACTCAACCTTGGAAGAGATAATCGCATCAAGCATTGGACTGATATTGAGCATCGGAATGAGACTGAGCATTGGAATTGGATTGAGTATTGAAAATTGCATTGCACAAACAGGGGACCCAAGGCAACTTGAAATGGATTTGGAAATGGCATTGAAATAAATTTCCTTTTTCTTCTAGTCTTTGGCCTCAGCGAGAGGGGATACCGGTGCACGCACCGCGACCCCAAGACCTCTATCCCTTTGAAGGAAAAAGTCTCAGCACGACCTGCTCCTCCTTTAAGAGGCTGAGGGTTAAAGGACTACGGCACCTACCACTTGGATCAGTGCGGGACGTTCGGAACTGACCCTGACAATGAGCTCTAGCCGGCGAGTTCAAACTGCGCCTCCTGTTGAATGCCTAAACGTCAAAGGGCGAGAGAGCCAAATGGGCAAGGAAGTCATTCTCATCTAGTCTATTTTGTCCTCTCCAACCACACGCCATGTCATAGAGGGCTGCCATGGCCGTTTGGGTCGGACCTCGGCTGCCCGCACTAAGTTGGGTAGCACTGTCCAAGGGGAGGGGCTTGGCGGAGTACCGGGTTGAGTCCGCGGCCACCAGGGGGTATTGACACTGCCCTGCCGGAGCATTACAACCGTTTCGTGACTAATTGCGACGTCTTCATAACTGCACTCGCGGACTAATTGAGAGCCCCAGCTCTTTTGGATTGGAAGAGGCCGGATTCGCAAAACATACCACTTTGGGAGGAACGATTCGCGAGGGAGCCACTCTCGGGCAGGATGGGGTCCTAGGAGATAGGGACTAGACCTGTCTCACGGCTGCGAGGAGGCACCTCAATGATGATGCCTATCTCCGAGTTGGTGGCCGCCGGACTAGGGCAGGGGATGAGGTGAGTTATCAACAAGGGAAGGACTGATCACCCTTCCTCTTGCTGATGGGCCGGCATCCGCTTACTCAGTTGGCAGGCAAGGTCTGCGTACCTCCAAGTGAGAACCTGAAACGCGATGGGGACATCGCGATTGAGTGGGGGGAAGGTGTGCCATCTACCTAAGGACAAAGCGTGCAAAGAAGTAAAAGACCCAGGAAAAGATGGACAAGAAAATTGCATGGGCTTAGCTAAATTGGGCCATAAAGGTGCCTGGCCACATGGATTGTGAGAATTGCATTGGACTTAGCTGAATTGGGCCATAAAGGTGCCTGGTCAGATGGATTGTGAGAATTGTATTAGACTTCGCTGAGTTGGGCCATAAAGAAGCCCGGTCATATGGAGTGTGAAAATTGCCTTTGGTCGTGGTTGAGCCGGGTCACAAAACAGCAGCCGAGAGGAAATAAAAAAAACAAAGTAAAAATGGAATAAAGAAAAGAGGGAAGGGGGGGGATTCTTGTATTTGAGTGGGGGAGGAAGAAAAGGACGGTCTTTCCAAAATCTACAAAGGATCAAAGAAAACGGGCAAAACGAAAGCACAAGGGAAGGGGGTAATGAACGACAGAGCGATGAGGTAACTGGGGTGAGACGCGGGCAGGATTGGCAGGTCCTGAGAAAAGGCCGAAAAAAATGACCCAGGGGAAAGAAGGGAGTAGTGGGGAGTGGCGGAGAGAAGGAATCAAGGTTATAATGCAGCTAAGGGGAGTTGTGCCTGTGTTCATCAATTCGAAGTGCGTATCACCACAGCAAAGGCGGCGATTGTACTGGATGAACACCCCCCCCCTTCCGGAGCAGATGCCTAACATTGAGTCACATCCAAAAACTTGCATACAATTTGTTATCAACAAAACCAAGGCAGGAAAAACCAACCGGACTGGGGCGACGAATGGTCATCCCGGGGAGGAAGTCCGTCTGCTGGGAATTAAGAGCAGGGAGCAAGGAGAGCCTCGCCTGACTCGTGTTACTGGAGTCAAAGGAACGCCGCGCTGCCCTGCTGGGTATACAAAGTTGACTTAGAAGGAAACTCATGTCCCGGTGGAGGGGAAGATAAAGAGGCAGAGCTATGACGAAAATGAGCAAGGAGAAAGCTTGAGTAGGAAACCCCGACCCCCATACCCTCCCCCGCTCTGAGGGGTTAAAAACAAAAGGAACCCCCGAGAAAAGATTGGGAAGAAAACAAAAAGAACCCTGGCAAGCTGATCGCCCAACTTGATCCTCCCCTCCATCCCCCCGTCCGTACCTCCAGATTCCTACTAACTATGCACTAATGCGAGATGAGGACATCGCGAATGAGTAGGGGGAATGTGTCGGGACCGGTGGGTCCCGAATGAATTCCCGTCACTCGAGAACTTGGATTTGGCCGATTTGTGCACATTAGAGAAAATCGGGAGCAGTGATGAATCGCGGAAAAGACGGGCCGTCTGGGGAGAGCGGCCTATCGGGTAGAAAACGACGAGGGAAGTTGGCAAAAACAACAGAGACGGCTACGAATACGCAAATGCAGAAGACGCAGCTTGTGAACAGGGAAGTGTCAGGAGCAGTCAACGGAACCAAGTATCAGGAGGCCATGAAGAACCAAGTATCAGAAGACGTCGGCGAAATAGCCGGCAATTGGACGACTAGGACGCGAGACGGACCAAGGGAAAACAGGAACGTCACCCTGGGCGAAGCCGGAAAAGACGGGAGGAACTAAGATTAGCAGAAAAGCAGGAAAAAGTCGGGGCGTCGATGGAGAATCACTGACAAAATGAAAAGGAGCGGGGGTAACGCGAGAAATTCGGAAAGGACCTGGGATGCCCCAGAGGAATCCTGAATTGAATGGGGTAGATGGTAAAAATAGCTAGGTGGCGCCTGCGGACGGCCCCATCTGGACCGTGGGCCAGGATGGGAAAAATACACCAAGCGCCGGCGCGGGAGGCCGCGGAAAAAGTAGAGCAGTAGCGGCAAGGAGGCCCAGCTGACAATCCGGAATGGTCGGGGCCAGCCGGGCCAAGAAAAATAAAGTTTCAGGAGGGCCGCAAGGAAAAAGGGTTTCCCCGGGGAAAATCGGAGTGAAAGGGACCTAGACGAGGAGTAGCGACGGCCAAATGGATCCCCTAGAGCCATGGGAGTGCCCAGACTGCAGTCCGGGGCACAACGGCCATGTGCTGGCTGCAAAATCAGACTTTGGATGGGGTCCAACAGCTAGAAAGAGGGAAAATAGTTGATGGACACTTGTCCCAGCAGAAATAAAGGAGGAGGGAGAGAAAAGGGGGAGAAAAAGGAGGAAGAAGAGATAGAGAGGGAGGAAAAGGTGGAGGAAAAGATGCCGCCAGGTTGGGACTGCAGCAGTAGGGACTGACAGGTCTCAATGATGACCTCGTCCCTCCAAGATTCTACGAGGGCAGTCCGGATTGCAGAGATAAGGCCCTTGGGGCATTATCTCTGCAATATCTAAGTTAAATCAGCAAAAATGCAGAAAAATGCTGATGTGAGTTGGCCGGCTATTTCCTTGACCTTAGATCTGAGATCAGATCTTGTGAAGGAGGACATCTACCGTTTTTTGTGGGCTGACACAAAACGGCTAGCTCCGGAATGAGGTGGCAGCAAAATGGAGGGAAAAAAAAGCAAAGAAAAGGACAAAACTGGGAATTGGGCCCAAGGGTTGAGCCAGATTCATCAAAAAGTTGAAAATTGAAGCGAAGGCCTCAATTTTGGAGGTAGGGAGACTTGAAAAGAGACCGGAGCATTGTGGACCTTGGATCTCAGCCAGATCCAAGGCTGAGATGGATGCCACCACTTGAAAAATGCAACGGCCTACTCCAAAAGGGCCTACATCTGGAAAAAGCCAAGAAAAGGGCCTTTAGGCCCTCAATTTTCACCAAAGGCTGCATTTTGGGCATGGGTACCACAAAAAGACAACAACTTGGGAAGGAAAAGAGGCTGGGGTAGGCCTATGAGTGATTCGAAGTGGTACCAGCCACTTCGGTTGCATGTACCTGGCCAAAATAGGGCCCGGGTACCTCCAGAGAGGCCAAAACTTGAATTTTGGCCTTGGAGGTACCTCGGCCTACCAAGGGGGCACTTGSAGAGGCCTAGGGGCTAGGCGGTGCACTAGTTCCAACCTACATAAGCTGGGAGTGCTGCCTGYCACTCCCATTTGAGCATGAGAGGTGCCCATGCTGCCAGTTTGCGCCCGTGAGAGCACTAGTGAGAGTAAGGCAAGGAGGAGTGAGCCGGTGCTAGCCGTGAAGCCTGGCTATGGTGTTTTGAGGTAGGAAGGAGGACTAGGAAGCTAGGGGAGGTGGTCCGCCAAGGCCCTCAGGCTGTGAGGTAGAAGGAGAGGCTGGTTGGGGTCCCCTTAGCCCTTCTAGAGGGAAGGACTCCACAGCCCTAGTAACAGGAGCTGGCCATAGACTGAGGGGGCAAGCGGAAGAGGAAGGAGAAGGGAAGCCATATCCAAGGAACTAGAACCAAGCTTGGGACTTCATCATTAGGGAACTAGCAAGGAGATGAGTGGAAAGAGGGGTAACTTCCTCTCATTCTTCTTCTTCTTCTTCTTCTTCCTCTTCTTCTTCTTCTTCTTCTTCTTCCTCTTCTCTTCATTCTTCCTCTCCTTCCTCCTCCTCTTTCTTCTTCTTCTTCTCCTTCTTCTTCTTCTTCTTCTTCTTCTCCTAAGCTTGGTGTGCATCCGGACTTGTGTTTTTCATGAGATTAGTGGTTAGGCATGTACGATTCATCTTGTGACACTTCCGTGAAGTTTCCCCTTGGGTAGATGCTCCCAAACTTGAGTTTTCACTGTTGTGAGTGCTTGTA
>BFEA01000559.1:30645-43531 GCA_003427395.1 Chara braunii | reverse complement strand
CTCTCTCTCTCTCTCTCTCTCTCTCTCTCTCTCTCTCTCTCTCTCTCTCTCTCTCTCTCTCTCTCTCTCTCGCGCGCGCGCGCGCGCGCGCGCTCACCCTCTCTCTCTACCCTCCCCCCTCATCTTCCTCCGTCCCTTCAAAATCCCTTAACCCCTAAAGCCTTCCGTCACCCTTTCCCCTCCATGACATGTGACTAACTTCTATCCTCACCGTTACATTGTCAGGGAAGGAACGGAAAGGAACTTGGTCCTCGCTTGGTGGAAAGGGAGGGCAAGGGAAGGGTTGTCGGCCCCTTGTGCCGCCAAGAAGGAGAAGGATACGAGACTATTGAGGACGTTGGTGAGGGCTAAAAAGGAGTGTTGTTTTGGATAAGGTCTGTCGACTCAACCACCTCCTCGACTGGATGCCTGAGTTAGAAAAGTGTGGTTTGACTGTGAGGAAGGAAGGAAGGCACCCAAAAGCATGGAAAAGGAAAGGGAAGACTTGGACTTGCATGAGGGGCGGTGTGTTGACCCCATCGGGGACGGATGTTTGCCATTGTCATGTTTATTTGGATGTGTTGCAGGTAAGTGGCTTGGACGACCTGGTAATGAAGGGATTGTGCGACATGGGACCGTAATGAGGAGAAGGGGGTTTGAATCTCGAACGGCCAGGATGGGCTTTGGGCTTTGACGATTGCATGACTAGCGCGACCTGAAAAGACTAAGGGTCGGGGATGGGGTTGGAGCCTGACTTTGCCGTGATGTGTGGTTGTGGCTGGGTCGCGAGTTTGGTAGGACCGCTTGGAAGGACTAAGGGCGGTCACGAGACCTGGGAGATGTATGAGTAGGCCGACTGGAGGAAAGATAGGGGCTAGGGGCAAAGGGACGAGCTGCCCCGATGATGCTATAGGAAACTAGGGCCGTTAGGGAAGGAGTGTGTGGCCTAAGGGGAACGCTTAGCCTACGCACCGTAAAGAAGAGAAAGCTCTCAATGAACCTCCTTGGACTGCCTGAGTATTGGAAGGAGCAGTTGTCTGGTAAGACAAACAGAGAATCGAAAACCTTACGCCTGCGGACCTAGACCAGTGAGGCTACCACCCGGCTAGAGGGTTGAGCTACATCCCCAATGTTAAGCTCTCTCGCCCTATTGGCCCAACCCCATCCATCTCATAGCACTAGGTGGGGGTGCCCCTGGGACGAACGACCCGCGCCCTGAGAGTGAGCGTGGGCGGGTCGAGCCAAGTGGGACCCGCAGTGGGGTCGACCAAGGCTTGAAAGTCCTTCAGGGTTCGGCCCCGACACCGTCTAGACCTTCCAAGAGCTAAGGTACCTCCTGAGAACATACTCTGCTTTGATGGAACCAAAGTTGAGGAGTTCCTTAAAGACTATGATGTCTTTGGTATGAGCCATGGTTGGTCGGATAAACAGAAGGTGAAAGCTCTGCTAGCGTATGTCGAACCTAAGATGAGGGTGTCGGTAACAAAAATGACATAAGGGCTGACAACATGGGTTGAGGTTAGACAAAAGATGCTGGAGGAACATGCGAAGTACGACGTCCCGACGACCATGCAAAATTTCTTGGAAATGCGACGTTCTAAGTACGCAACCCTCGACCAATTTCTAGAAGATTTTGAGCGGGTTGCACGGAGAGTACCCTTCCTAAACAAGGCCCAAAAATGTCATGTCCTACTGACTAACTTCGCAGAGGATGAAAGAAAGGGTGTGGTAAGCCGCGTTGCCCATTACCCTCTGAAATGGGATGAAGTGGTTGAGATGGTCCGAGAGCTACCTTCGGTGTCAAACTGGAAATGGTCTCTGGAACAGATGAAAGCAATCACCAGTGCAAGAGAAGAGACTGTTGAGGCAGCTACGGGAGGAAACTTGAAGGCCGAGGAGATCCTTGGTCTTCTTGTTAAGCTTGGTAGCTTCGAGAATTTAATCCTTCCTGCCCCAGCAACTCAAGCACTTGTTGGAGCCGAAGAAGGTAAGGAAGAAAGAGAGAGGGAGAAACAAAAGGAAGAGAGTGAGAATGAGAGGGAAAGTAGTGACGACGATGACACTAGGCAAATGAGAAAGGAAAGAAGGAAGAAATGGAAAAAGAAGCGTGATCGGGATTGGAAGAGAGATAATGAGAGTCGAGATTGACAAAGGAGAGATGACCCTTTCCGATGTTATTATTGTGACGAGGGAGGTCATACTCTAACTCGGTGTCCGACGTTAGAAAAGAAGCTCGAAGAAGGGATTGTGAAAAAAACGCCAATGGGCACATTTGTGATGCCAATTGGAACAAGGTAGACTTCCGAGTCAAAGAGGGGATGCGGGCGGTAATCCTAGAAAAGGCTAAGGCCAATAAGGATAAAAAGAAGAAGGCTAGGGTTAATGTTGTCACCTTTGATGGCATGCTACCCCTGGAGATTGTGGCTCGATACGACAATCATGGAAGCCAAAACCTGAATGTATCCCATATCAGTTAGAGAGAGGTTGAAGAGAAAAAGCGGGAGAAGGCTCAAAGAGAGCTAGACCAGTTGATTGATGGGACCAAGGACCTAGTGAAGGAAGGGAAAGGAAAGGCAGCTATCGGGAAAAATAAGAAGGTGGTCTTGAGATCTGAGGCCGAGGAGGGTGTCTCGATAGATGAAGTAGTAAAGAAAATACTTGAAGAAATAAAGATCACCTTATCCTGGAAGGAGGCGGTAACCTTGGTCCCAAAGTTTAGGAAAGAGCTCAAAAAGATGGTTGAGAGGCGGAAGGTAGAAGTCAATAGTTTAAGACTCTTCCCTGAGCATGTGGAAAGAGCCCCGCCTGGTACCAAGATGAGATTTGGTAACATGTCGTATGAGTACTTGAATATCTCCGTAAACGACGTGAAGGTTAGAGCCCTAGTAGACTCTGGGGCCGAGATGGTTCTTATGTCCTCGACCACGATGAGATCATGTGGGTTTGGAATAGATAGGAAAACCAATCACCAACTCTCCAATATAGCCGGATTTCTGTCATTGGAAGGATTCATTGATGATTTGCCTATTTGAATTGGAACTTTACGGGTCGAGATCCTCTGTTTTGTGGTCCTCAACTTGGATCATGACTGCATTCTTGGAGCCCCTTTCCTAAATAGAATGGAGGCTTGTGCGTTTTTTTGTTATGATGGGGCGGCTTGGCTTTCACTCCAGGATCCTAACAATGGTCAAGAACAGGCTTTTATGATAAGTGACAAGCATCATCCTCGTCACCAGCGACATGTCAATTCTCTTAAGCATGGAGAATCTGACAAGTTGATTGAGGAAGTACGAGCAAAGCTGAAAGAAAGTGGAATAATAGACGAGAAGACAACGATTAGAGTGAATGATATCGGGAAGATGCTCAAGCTCTTAGATAAAGAGAAGGAGTTGGGCGATATGAGAGAGATGGAAGGATTCAAGGAAGCTGTGAGGGCAGCAAAAGCTGACACGATGCAGCTTACCTTCTCTGGAATTGTTTTTTTTTTAGGAAGATAGTCACCGGGTCCAAGAGGAAGTATGAGCGCAAGGGCGTTAAAAAGAATCCGGTGGCAGTCCTGATAGAAAATGACTATAATGAAACATTAGAGAAGGAAAAAAAGATAGTTAAAAGGTTAAGAGAGGCTGCATTAAAAGGAGGAAAGATTACCCCAGAGAGGTTCAAGATAATGAAGGTAAGAGCCGATGACTTCCTCTTGCCGGCTGAGAGGGATTTCATATGTGAATTATGTCAGAAGGACAGTGGTACCTTTTCCTTTAATGATGAGGAGAGGGGACGACTGGACGTTGACATGATCAAGATGGTTAAGATCTGGACCGTTCCTCACACGCCTTGGAATGATAGACCCACGAAATATGCTCAAAAGGAAGAAAAAGAGGTAATGGAGTACATAAACCAAGCGATCGCCTCCAACGTTGCAGAACCAGCGGATGGTGCTTATGCCAATCACTGGTTTTGTTTTTGGAAGCCAGGAGGAGGTCTGCGCTGGATACAAAACTTGCAAAAGTTAAATTCGGTAACGGTTCGCGATGCGGGTAGCTTACCCAACACGACCTGTTGGCCGAGTCCTTCGCAGGAAGGAACATTTACTCCCTAGTAGATTTGTACTCTGGCTATGACCAGTTCCCCATAGATCCTACTAGTCGACCTATGACCGCCATGCACACGCCTAGAGACCTCATACAAATGTGTGTGGTGCCTCGAGAGTGGACAAATGGGGTTGCGGTTGTCCAACGAGATATGTTGAAGGTCATGGAGGCCATATGTCCAGAGGTTACGTTCTCATACATTGATGACAATCCGGTTAAAGGACCAAAGGAAAAAGATGAGACCTTAGTGGATGGACGAGTTAGGCGGTTTGTGTGGGAACATGCGCAAGGAGTAACGAAAGTACTAGAAAGGTTGTTTAAGTACAATCTAACAGTTAGCGGACCGAAATGACTACTGTTCCAAAGGGAGGTAACGATCTTGGGTTTCAGGTGCTTCTTGGAAGGGAGAAGCCCCGATCCTAAGAAGGTGGATAAAATATTGAACTGGCCTATGCCTCTTATGACGGTTGGGGAAGTAAGGAGCTTCCTAGGGGTCTGCAGCTTTTGGCGGATCTTCATTCCCAGGTTTGCCAGGATAGCCGAGCCCCTTAGAGAAATGGTGCGACAAGGAGCTAACTCAGAGTGGTCTGACCAAAGAGAGAAGGCTGAGCGGACACTTCACGATAAGTTAAGAAATGGCGGGGTCGTATTAGGAGTACCCTACTTCGACGATGAAAGGGAGAGACCCTTCATCCGGGCCGACGGCGGCCCGATAGCATTAAGAGGAGTACTCATGCAACGAGATGAGAATGGTAAAGAAAGACCACTTCGATTTGAGAGTCGCACTCTTAATTCAGTTGAGAGAGGCTATATTCAGTTTAGGAAGGAGCTGTTGGCAATCCTGCACTGTCTCAGGGTGTTTAAACACTATATTATGAGACGAAGATTCATCCTAAGAACGGATTCCACGACAATAATTGAGGTTGTTAAGAGACATCAGCAAGTAGATGCTACGGTCAGTAGGTGGATAGCTCATATATGGACGTATGATGTTATATTAGAAAAGGTACCTACTGATAAGAATCGAGCTGATGGGTTAAGCCGCGTGGAATGGAGATCGATAGATGATGAATCTCTTGAGGAGGCGCCCTTCATTGACGAATTGCTTATGGGGGACGATGATGAAGGGTTACCTCCTGCTCCCAATTGTTTTACAGCCTCAACCATAGCAACCAGTAGAGAAGACTGCTGGGGTGAAAAGGAAGATCCCTACCTCCACTACCTCTTGATTCAAGAGGATGAGGAAGAAGGGTGGTATGGGATGATGGAACAGGCCGCTGTTGCAGCCCATGAGCTGGCTGAGAGTTCAAGAATGGCTGAGCGTCTATTGAATGAGATAAAGGATGGGTCAGAGGATCTGGAGCAAAATAAAGATGATGAGGGAAGGTTTAGAGCCGAAGAATACGATAGAGAATATAAGAAGATCGGTATGGTGATGAGTAGTAATCACTTGAACGAGTTCTACCACGAGAGGACAAAGAGGACCCTTAGACTACGTAGGGGTCACATTTTTGTGGATGCTAAGGAAGGACTACTGCCACTTAGAATTGTGTGTGGTAGGGAAATGCAACTAGAGGTGATTGTTGCACTGCATAAAGGTCTAGCAGGGGGTCATAGGGGTGCTGATGCTATATACTATAAAGTATCTCGACTATATCACTGGGATGGTCTGAGGGATATCGTTATGAGATATTGTAAGTCATGTGAAGCCTGTCAGAAAAGATCATCTATGAGACTGATTGAACCCATATACCCCACTGTTCTTGTTGAGTCTGGTAGTACTGTTCACCTTGATCTAATTACTATGTCACCTGGTAAGGATGGAATGAAATATATACTAAATATGAGAGACAATATGTCTGGTTATATTGAAGCAAAAACCATCCGTAAAAAAACTGCAAAAACAGTTGCGGATTGGATCGAGGAAATCTACCTAAGGTACCCCATCATACGTGAGCTTGTGGCTTATCAGGGGTCGGAATCCAAAAACGAGATGGTCAGAAAGCTCATGTTCAGACTTGGAGTCAGGGTCAGATTTGTGACATCATATCATCCTCAAGCCAATGCACCAGTGGAAAGAGGTCACAAGACTCTAAAGGATGCTATATCAAAATGGTGTCGAGGTGACTCCAGAAAGCTAGCCATCCTTCTTGAGAGCGGCTGTTTATGCTGACAATGTGACTGTCAAACGGACTACAGGATATGCACCTGTTACACTCTGGTACGGTAGGTATGCTACTTCTCCCATTGAGAACCTGGTTGAGATCTGGACCCATGAGGCAAGAAAGAGTCATACTCCACAGAGGAGTTGCTGAGACTGAGGATCAGGCAGATCAAGGAAGTGGATGAGGCCATAATTGAGTCCATAAAGAGGATGTCAGGCAACAGATTATCTGATCAGACACGATGGAACAGCAAGAGGTACATCAGGAAGGAACGACTTCAGGTCAGGGATATTGTACTTTTGCATGATACATCTCTCGAGACACAGTGGACCAAGAGATTGGAGGTCAGGTGGATGAGACCATTCAGGATCATCAGAGAGGTGGAAGGCAAGGCCTATGAGTTAGCAGAGATGGATGGCACGAGATGCCATGGTAAAGTATCCGGCTTCCGGCTCCGAAAATTCATACCTAGAGATGCAGATTTGATTCCGAGTTCGGGTAGAGTGATGAGGCGAGGCCTGTGAGCCGTCTCGTATCAGCCTGAACATGCTGAGTCGTGGCCAGTGTGCCCTCAACATCATTTGGGACGTGGTGAGAGTGCCGCCAATCACGGGATCTTTTATATGTTGGGATGTGGACAGTGTGCCGCCAGCTTAATAGATTATATGTTGGGACGTGGACAGTGTGCCGCTAGCTTCAGAGATTATATGCTGGGACTTGGACAGTGTGCCGCCAGCATCAGATGATGTCTGTCGGGCCCAAATTGGCCCCAGTTTTGTATGTATGTAAGCTAAAATTTTAAAATTTCAGTTCATTGCATTGTATCTGGCTTGTCACGTGTCACTCCTGGGATATGCCTGGGGGATTGGGAGGCAGTTCTTGGGATTTCAGTTCTTGCCTCTTATTGTATTTTATTGGTCTGCATGGCATTCTGGAATGGATGGCTGTGCAATAATGTGAAAATATGTTTTCTTCCGCTCAATAGATGGGGCAACATCCTAGTACGATAGCGTAAGGAGGATTGCCTAGCATCATCTGACACAAGTTGATTGGTTATTCCTGAAAGAGGGTGATGTAACCTAGTGAAGTGTTCTAGTGGCAAGGGACTCAGCATCATCGGATGAGGTTCCTCTCCAGATGGGCCTTCGCGGTTAGACACTACCGAACTCTGAAGGGATAGGTAGTCAGTCATGTGTCATAGTCGATGGAGTGATCTGTCCGATCTTGTGGTCGGGGCGAAGATCACTCAGCATCGCAGCAGTTTGGAGCTTGCTGCATTCTTCTTGATGGAAGGAGTGTTCTCATTGCAGCCGCTGGGTTCTCTCAACGGTTCACCGACGAGAATCTAACCACAGTGGCGTCGCCTGCGGTGTCAGCACTTATGTCCTTCATGAAGAGGCAGAAAGTTTCAACTGCGCCTCTTGAGCAAGAGATGATTCCCTGAAGCAGGTTCTCACAGGTCCAGAGGCTAGCTGGGTTGACGGGGCGTCCGAGCCATAGCGGCTGATAGCCTCGAACCCTTGGTTGGTTAGCCGTTCCCGGTACGTCGCGTGGCGACCTGGTCCGCCTGTTGGAAAGGAAGGAGGCATCTTGAGCCTCTCCCAGTCTAAATCCGACATTTGGCTAATCAAGGTGGTAGACTCCTACTATCACTATGATCGGAGTGTGTCTAGGGAGCCGGGTCTTCAGGGGCGTTCCCTTGGCATCGGGCCAAGCCAGGGTGTTGGCTGGCTCCCCGCACAGTTGCATAGAGTTGGACGTTAGTCAACAAGTCAAGCGACTAGACCAAAGCTTAGATGTCGACTAAGGAGCTTCTAATCCATGGGTCTGAACTCATCGGAGTGAGGGGTTCATGAAGGGGTGTGCGGCTCCCCGTGAGCTGTTCTGAGCAAGGGCTCAGAGGGTGGTCGGACCGCCATGACTGGGAATCATGACTGACTTTGCTCTGCTTGTCGGGTTGGGTCAGCAGAGGAGCCCACCAGGGCGAGCAGGGGCACTCTTGGAAGGCCGAAAGGTAAGACTCTGAGAGTGAGTGAGGAAGGGGTGTTGGTAAGGGTCTTTAGGGGAGACCCTTTTCTCGTATGTTTTTGGGCATGACATGATCTCTGTTTTGCAGGTACCCGACAGCCAGATGAAGACAACGGGGTTTGGTATGACCCGACAGTAAGTGGCACAGAGCCAGCAGACAAAGAGAAAAGGGTTTGATATGTTTCCCCCTTATGAGGCGGCCTTTGGTCAAGATGACCCGGATGATCCTGAGTTCGATGATTAGTGTCATATCCACCCGTGGCTAAACTGTAACTGAGATGATGATGAGGATTATATTGTGCTGATGAGATGGACTGATCCGATGAGGTTGAGATGAGCAGGCCAGGACTGAGACTTGGACTGCTAGGCCAAACCTAACGATAGGGTTTGGTCTAGGATTGGGTCTGATTGTGATGATGCACGAGGTCAAACCTAATGAGAGGTTTGACCTAAGATTGGGACTGATTTAGTGGTGCAAGAAAACGGGATTGGTAGTATGATTGGGCTGCATGAGTGGTCATGATATTTGTGTGCGGTGACTGCACCACGCAAGCTTGATGAGACTAATCCTTTTTTGATTTTGATGGTGGCTTCGACCAGAGGTCCATGCCTTATTGAGCAAACACTCGAGCCCTAGCGGGCGAGCACTTTGATGATTGAGATATGTTTTATATGATGCCTTTATATATAAGATAGCATATGAGGCCGCACAGTTCAAGCTGGCATATGAAGAATAGCGCAAGTATGACGCACGAGCGATGATTGGGCGGCGCAGTCTGGCGGACGATGGGCGGATCTAGTGGTGGCGCAGGGCGAGGCGGCTCTGGCAGGATGGTGAGTTGGCGAGGGTGAGGCTGATCCGAAGAAGAAGAAGGACGATATGGCGAAGGGTACGATCGAGAGGGCGGCTCGAAACGAGGAGGCGGGCTACCATAGCGCTGCTCGTATTTATATGTATAGTACATCATGGACCTAGGCGACGGAGTGCGACCACGCCGGTCCTCTGAGCGATGACCTCAAGCGTGTTCCTTCCCATCTCTCCTCCTCCTCCTCTTCGGATCTTTCCTCCTCGTATGTCAGATCGATTGCTCGATCTGGCGCCTTCCCCTGTAGGCCTCCTCTTCCGCGTCCAGCACCCGAGCCTTCCGTTTTCGGCGCCATAGCAAAGGCTGATTAGCTGCGCGGCGGTAAGCACTACTGCGATAAGAGAACAAGCAAGTCGAGAGCAATGATAACGCGGGCGCGGCGAGTGTCCGAGCAAGCAAAGATCAGCGATGGCAGCAACGACACGAAAAAGCATAATAAGCGCCGCACACTCGTTTGAGTGGATTTGAGGATGAATGATAGAAATTGATGTGTATATATATATATCCCCTTATAGTACAGGGATCCCGACGGGGATGCCAGGAATGGGGTTTGGTATGGTTGTCGGAGAGCGGCGCGCCACGTTAACTTATAGTTGACTCGTCACGGCCAGCCTCCGCACCATAGGGCTACTTGTGGTCACGATCAGCAGAATGTTGACACGCTGGTTTGGCCCTTGGGTCGAGTCAGCGGACAAGACGGCGCGACGGTCCAGACCCATGGAGATCGAATCACGGCTTTTGGGCTGAACCGCTGCGTCTTCAAGCGCAAGATTAGTAGGGCCCGGTCCAAACGGTACTGAAAACGGACCAAGGGTTAGTGAGAAAAATAGAATTGACCACTTGGGAGCGAACTTACCACGTCGGGGAGAGTACGGCCCGAAATGGTCAAGGGGGAATACGGGATTGGGCCCCTTGTTAACGATAAGAGGGGTGTTTTGCTTTCGAAAGCAAGGCCGACCCTTAGTATTCCAAAGTCGGGCCAGTTTTAGCCCGACACTAATTTTAGTACCAGTCTGTGTTATTTTTAGCGTAGGGCATATGCTATTTTTAGCGCAGGCCTGAGTTATTTTTGCGCAGGCTAAATATAGCACAGGCCCGCGCCATTTTTATCCCAAGCCCCGTGCTAATTTTAGCGCTGTCCCGCGCTAATTTTAGCGCTGTCCCACGCTAATTTTAGCACAGGCCCGCGCTATATTTAGCGCAGGCCCATGCTATTTTTAACACAGGACTGACTGTTCGTGTCCCAAAGTCCGGACTGTCCCAGTCCCGTGCTAATTTTAGCACAGTCCCCCGCTAATTTTAGCGCGGGCCCGCGCTATATTTAGCGCAGGCCCGTGCTATTTTTAACACGGGACTGACTATTCGTGTCCCAAAGTCGGGACTGTCCCAGTCCCGCGCTAATTTTAGCGCAGGCTTGTGCTAATTTTAGCAGAGGCCTGTGCTATTTTTAGCCCAAGGACTGCTGCACCTTGCCCGATCACCTGGCCTCTTCACTATAAAACAGAGGCCGAGCCACTTGAGAACAAGACAAGAGCCCTCGCTTGCGGGAATGCGAAAGCACTGGCAGAACGGTGGACTGGAGTTGTGGCACTTGAGCAAGTTCAAGGAAGGCAAGAGGGAGGTAAAGGGGTGGAGTAGCTAAGGGGGGTAAGGGGATCCTGGTTTTCACTAGGGACCATAGTTCTCCCTCCTGCCTCCCCTCCTATCTCTCTCTCTCTTTGCTCCTTTCGCTCCTCCTCCTCTTCCCCCCTCTCCTTATTCACTTCCAACATTTTTCTCTTAGTCGGACCGGCCGCGTAAGTGCAGGCTTTTATTTTATTTTATTTTATTCTAATTTTCGGTGTGTGCCAAATAGCACCAAGGTCACTGTATATCTGAGCGCTCCGCGCCAATGAGTATCAAGGTCGCTGTGTATCTGAGCGCACCACGCCAAAGAGCATCAAGGTCGCTGTGTATCTGAGCGCACCGCACCAAATAGCATCAAGGATGTTGTATGTCTGAGCGCACTGAGCAAGTCGATTTACCGTGCCACAAGCACTCGAACTAAGCAAGTCGATTTATCGTGCCCGCAGGCACTCGAACTGAGCAAGTCGATTTACCGTGCCCGCACGCACTCGAACTGAGCAAGTCGATTTACCGTGCCACAGACACTCGATCTGAGCAAGTCGATTTATCGTGCCCGCAGACACTCGAATTGAGCAAACTGATTTATCGTGCCCGCAGGCAAGCAGATCGAGCAAGTCGATTTACTGTGCCCACAGGCACCTCAGTAGAGCATCATGATCTATTGTGCCCGCAGACACTCAGAATGAATATGACAATTTACTGCGCCAGCAGACAGATTGATGAAACATGCTGATTTTGAGTACACTGAATGACTATGCGCACTCAGACTTGAGTGCGACACTGCGCCCATGATATGAGAAAGTCATTTTTATGGTATGCGGCTGTGTGCACTCGGACTTGAGTGCGACACTGCGCCCTTGTTCTGAGGAAACCCCTTTGATGACTTTGAGTATGTGCGACTGCACGCACTCAAATTCGAGTGCAACACTGCACTTTCCATTTGTGAACTTTGTCTCAGTGATCTTGAGTGAGCACGAAATTGCGCACTCGGCCAGTAAAGCTCTGCATTGTTGAACTTGAGTAATTGTGACTGCGCGCACTTAGACTCAGCTTTGAGTAAGTGCGTGCAACATTGCATGCTTGATCCATGGGATTGCGCTGATGGCTCAGAGTAAGATTCGTGTTGCAAAATTGGATTTTGACAGAGTTCGAATCTGTTTGCAAAACTCGACTTCAACGATTAAGAGCCCGGGCGGCATTGTGCACTGCATCTGTAAACTTGGTAATGTGCGATATTGCGCACTGCACCTGTAAGCTCGACATTGACGATCTTGTGTCAATGCAACAGTGCGTACTTCATTCGTTAACTCAGCTTTGATAAACTTAAGTCAATGCGACTGCGCACCCAATATGCAGACATTGCAGAAGTCTGCGTGCTCATGAAGCACTCAATCTTTGTACACCGCTTTTGATGATTTTGAGCCAGCGCGCCGGTGCGTACTCAAGCTGTGAACCTTGTTGTTGATTTTGAGAGCCAGCAAGTCGATGGAGTGCGCGCCGAGTTTTTGCGGAGTGCGCGCCCACTCTCAATTAGGCTGTTCGAGTGCTCGCCCAGTCTCCGTTAGGTTGCATGAGTGCAAGCCCAGTCTCAGATTGGTTGTTAGAGTGTGCGCCCATGCGCGCCCAAGCTTGGCGTTGCCGTTAGAGTGCGCGCCCATGCGCGCCCAAGCTTGGCATTCCTGTGAGAAGTGCGCGCCCATGCGCGCCTGAGCTTGGTATGGTTATTTGAGTGCGGCCATTGCGCGCCCATGCTGAATATTGCTTTTGAGTGCGCGCCCAAGCTTGATAGAGTCTTTTGAGTGCGCGCCCGTGCGCGCCTTAGCTTGAGAGTATTATTCAAGTACGCGCCCATGCGCGCCTAAGCTCGGCATTGCTGTTAGAGTGCGCGCCCATGCGCGCCCAGGCTAGGCATTGTTGTTAGAATGCGTGCCCATGCGTTTCAGTGGGCGCCCGTGCGTGCCCGGGCTCAGCAGTGCCATTTGAGTATGCGCTCACGTGCGCCCATGATCAGTATTGATATTTGAGTGCGCTCCCATGCGCGCCCAAGCTTGACGTTGATATTTGAGTGCGCGCTCATGCGCGCCCAGGCTTGATATTGATATTAGAGTGCGCGCCCATGCGCGGCCAAGCTTGG
>BFEA01000559.1:0-30040 GCA_003427395.1 Chara braunii | reverse complement strand
GCGCCCAAGCTTAGCATTGTCTTTTAAGAGTGCGCCCATGCGCGCCTAAGCTTGGAACTGTGATTTGAGTGCGCGCCCAAGCTTAGCATTGTCTTTTAAGAGCGCGCCCATGCGCGCCTAAGCTTGGAACTGTAATTTGAGTGTGCGCCCAAGCTTAGCATTGTCTTTTAAGAGTGCGCCCATGCGCGCCTAAGCTTGGAACTGTGATTTGAGTGCGCGCCCANTTTAAGAGTGCGCCCATGCGCGCCTAAGCTTGGAACTGTGATTTGAGTGCGCGCCCATGCGCGCCCAAGCTTAGCATTGTCTTTTAAGAGTGCGCTGTAATTTGAGTGCGCGCCCATGCACGCCCAAGCTTAGTATTGCCTTTTGAGTGAGCGCCCATGCGCACCTACGCTTGGTATTGTCACATCAGTGCGCCCTGGCTAGGGTAGGCTATGTGAGTGAGTGCTATGATGACTATAGGACGTATGTCCAGCGAGTCTGATTAGTCTTGAGGACGTGAGTGAATGCCTCTGATGGTATGACTAGCCCCAAACCCCCGCTGATTTGATTTCTTGCTGATCAGTCTCTGCATGGACGATATTCATATCAGACCCTGTGCGGACGGTACTTTCCCTCCACATATGATATCAGTGCAGTCCGGTTTGCATGCGTAGTATTTTGCAACTGGCCTCTGCATAGACAATATCTTAATGATCAGTCTTCCACAGTGACGATACTGGCATTTCAGTCCACTCGGTGCAGAGATGTTCGTATGATGTTGCTATGCTGAGTTGATGATCAGCCCGGCTCATTCAGGCGGGCCCCTATATCGAGTTCTCGATGATCAGCTGGGCCCACTCAGGCGGGCCCCTATATCGAGTTGTTGTTGATCAGCCGGTCCATTCAGACAGGCCCCTATATCGAGTTGTTGTTGATCAGCCGGGCCCATTAAGGCGGGCCCCTATATCGAGTTATTGCTGTTCAGCCAGGCCCATTCAGGCGGGCCCCTATATCGAGTTGTTGTTGTTCAGCAGGGCCCATTCAGGCGGGCCCCTATATAGAGTTGATTGCTGTTCAGCTGGGCCCATTCAGGCGGGCCCCTATATCGGGTTGATTCCCACGAGTTTGGCTAGAGGGTCTATTGAGGTGCTGTCCTCTTTGAATTTATCGAGTTGGGCTATTTTCGTGAGTTGTTGATATCCCCCTCATCTCCAGGACATCATTGCTTGGCATAGCAGCTTGCCAGGGCATTCTACATTATTCTGCAGATTGGTCAAGCTGGCTTTTCAACATGAGACAACCCCTACATGGGGTAAGCTGGTTGAGAAGTTCTGCTATCGACACCTTGGGCATCAGAGCTTCATCATTCGGGCCAATGAGTCTCCCACATCGAGGTACACGTTGGTGATCACTTATCACGTGAGAGATGCTGGGCAGGGAGTGAAGGGAACCACCTATGACCGGATTGCTGACTATATCTTCCGCAGAGAGAGTTACTGGAGAGAACACTAGTTACATGTGGTGTTTCCCTTGAGCCCTTTTGCACCAGGTGGTGCCCTTTATGACTTTGACGGTTGTAATCCTAAACCGCGGAGCAGAGGTGGCAGCAAGGAAAAGAGGCGTCAAGATAGGAGGATCAGGAGCGAGGTGGCCAGATCCGGGATACCTATTACCACCTGTCTACAGAGGTCAGAGACGGACGAGTCAGACCAAGAGCCTTGTTGCGTGAGCGATGTTGACCTGGGGGACTATTTGACTGGGATACTCACAGGGACCAGCACGTTTGAGTTTGGGGCAGGCCCAGAGCATCTTATGACATTGGTCGCCGGAGTGAGACGCAGGGGGAAGGCTTCCTTACGACGGGTTGCTTATCTCTTGGCACGATATTTGCTTGAGGGTGATTGATTCGGACATTACATGTCAGGAGGACCCATGTAAGAGGAGGTAGTCGGCCCTTCAAGGGGGAAGGGACCAGTCTCATATCTTGGGGATGGCTACAACCATTTGGTGGGAGCAGACTTCGTCATACAGGCTTTTCGGAAGCCTCTCTATGGAGACCGTTTTCTGGAGGTTTCGTATGACTACATCTACGGCAAGGGACGGATCGAGATCTTGATCGGTGTCACTGGCAGCATTTCCCTCGCTGAGGAGCTGTACCTTCGAAGTGTTGCGGACGAGGAGATGGCTAGATGTATGGCATATATCAGCAAGATCGATCCTACGGCATCCTTTGACATCAGCTATGTGGTCTCAGAGTCGATGGCCACTCAGGTTCTCAATGACGAGGAGGACCAGCGTGTACCAGATACGGAGTCCCAGACAGTCGAGCCCACTCATGAGGGGGTACCACTTGTCATTATCGATTGAGGCTCGTATCTTCTAGTCACTAAGATGTACTATGAAATTAATATGATTTACTAGTGACTGCAGCCCCTTTTATGGCTGCTTCCCGCATTCTCTGTGTACTACTCTTCAGTCTCGTGTTTCTGGTCATACTCTTGCAGAGTCTGGTTTCTGGCCCTTTCATCCTCTCAGTGTCATTTGACTCATGATGCATGTCGTGTAATGCATGGAATGTTTATGCATGAGATAACAAGTTATTTATCACCCCACATCAGGTTACACTCAAGGCTACTTGAAGGACTCCTGGATAATAGGGACTCCAGTGACCTTGAGTCTAACCTTTATACGGGATTAGGTGCAGGCGATAAAACCGAACGCCTCACTCTAAACCGCGTTGCCGCTGGCAGGAGGGATAATCCTGACTACTCGACTGTGTGACAAAGGCTGCTTGTGAATTCACTTCTAATTTTCTCAAAACTTTCCAAAACCCTGCGTGACAGCCTGCCAGTCCACCAACCCAGCGCACTCGGCCCAGGGAGGGACATCGAACCAGGCCCTAGAACGATGGGTGCGCGACACCCCTCGAAACACTCGAGACATATGTATTTACATATATATATATATATAAGGTTATAAATATATGATCGTCACTTCTCACAGTTATAGTGGGACTCCTCTCAACCATATATATATGTATGTGAGCGCAGGCAGTCAAATCCAAAGTCTGAATCACCAAACATACCTGCAATCACATCAAAGATTCAACTAAGAAGTCCATGCACTACACGGTGTCAACTTCAACCGTTCTCTATACTCACACCCCTTCCTTTTAGCCATACAAGCCTCACTTTTGTGAAACTCTAAAAATAAAATACTCAATACTTTTCTTCAAATGGCCATTCAAATAAAGTCCGGGCGAAAACACAACAAAACAGTTCAAATCACAAGGTTAAAGCTTTTAGGTTGAGTGGCAAGAGTGAATTGGAGTTGGATCGTAAACCGACGAATCGGCAGCCGACACGTTATCAATGATAACAGAAGATGATCCTCGTAGGATCCAAATGAATCTAGCCCAAGTTCTGAATCAATCGATTAGGAAGACATGAAACACAAGACATGTCAATACTCAGGCTAAATCTATAAGTCCAATGGAGAATAATCTCCATATCACGATCTCCTTCAAGATCCTCCTAATTAATTAAGTATGAATCTATGTCTAAGCAAGTGCCCAAAGAAAGGTAGACCCGTGGCAGATCTCCCCCATATAGGGTGGATTGCCCGAATCGCCACCTTTTGAAAATATAATCCAACTCCTATAAATTATGGAAATTTCGGCAACGCTTCTCGTAGGAAAAATGTCTATCCATAATTTATATCAACCCAAATATGAAAACAGAAATAGTCTTTAACTTTCCAAAGTCCAATTTTGTCTAACTCCCTAAATTAGCAAAAGTTTCGGTAGCGCTCCTTTTAAAAATGAGACTTTTCAGATTTTTACTAAGCTATATATGAACTTTAGACAAGTTGAACTTTGAAAAGTCAAAATTTGACGAACTCTTTGGGTTTGCATAAATTTCGGCAGCGCTTCCCGTAAAGAAAGTAGCTTAACAAAATTTATACAAAGCCAAGTCTAACAAAAGATCCTAGAAAATTCAGAAATTTATCTAAGTATAATAAACTTAGCTCAGAAAATGCAAGAAATGAACTAACTCCTATCACTCTAGCACGTGGCGAGTCCTTAAAGCAACTACCTATCAAACTGAAACTCAGATTAAGTAGTAGCCTCATTTAGTCATATGCAAGTCAAACCACAAAGGTAAGTACTCTCACCATCCCAAGTCAACCTTGACAAATAAAAGTTCATACTCTCTCAATGATTTAGCCCTTTATACCCAGCTTACATAAGGCGTAAAGTCAGGCCACCCAAACTTATGGGACATGCCTAACTTAGACAAGATATACACAGAACAGAGGATACAACTACTTTTCTCTTCTTTGGGCATATGACTAGGTCATTCTAGTCGCCCTGAACTATTTAAAAGCCAGGTTGTATATATCTCTCTGAACTTAATCTTGAAAGCGGGCTTAGGACTGAGTCATTTGTCCTAGAAACAATGCTCAGTCGGCACAAGTTACCCTTAGTTATACTCTTAATTATACTCTCTTCAAATTGTGATAAGCTATACTTAGACTACATAAGCTTTTAGAATAATCTTACTAGCCTCTTCTTAAATAAGATAGTAATAACGTATAACCAAATTATAATTTTTGGATTCCAGCAGGTGCGAGGCATTGGGCCAGAGTACCTAAACTTATAGAATAGTCAGACTCTCTGCCTGATTCATTCCTCTCTGATCCAATTTGTGCGTGGCATGGAGTCGAAGCCACCCAAACTTATGGAGTAGCCTGACTTTCTGCCAAAGTTACTCCCTAAGAATATAAGCAGGAAGAGGCTGAACCACCTAAACTTATAGAATGGCTCAGGCCTCCTCGTCCAAAACCAAAGAAACTGAGAAAGCCTGAGTAAACCAGGCAACCAAGCCACCTGAACTTACAGAATGTGCCAGGCTCCTGAAAAGTCAATCACAGTTAACCCTCACAAGTCAGAGTAACCAGGCCACGTAAACTTATAGAATGGTCTGACTCTCCATGCAATTCCACAGCACAAGGTCTCCCCAAACTTATGAGGACTTCCCAACCTCGAAAGCAATCAAAAATAAGCACAGCACCGGGTCTCCCCAAACTTATTGGGACTTCGCGGCCTTAATGACCCAATCAAACTTCAAAGCAATACTGTCTTCCTCCCACCTTTTCCCCATATGCAACCCACAATCTACTTTCAGTTAAACAATGAAACTGAAATCGACATTATACATACATTTCTTCATTTAATCTGGCTTGTGTCCTGAAAGTCAAACTGAAAGTCAAAGTAAGGGTGCATGCAGTATATTCAGTCAAATCATAACAAGGGATACAAATAAGGGCTATAACCGGGTTTATAGAAGGAAAACAATGGTTACCTTTCAGTTCCCTGCCTCCAAAACTCCTCCTGAGTTCCGGCAGAGCTCCCGCAATCGGTGGGTGGACCCCCCACAGAGTCTTGCTGCGGTCCTACGAGTTGCAATCCCGCATGCCGCCTTCCTCTCAGAACAGGACTAAACTTAGATTTAGAAAGGCAGAATAAGGGGTATGATACTCTCGAGATATAAGAAGGGTACAAACTCAACTCCCAGGAGAGGGCCTTGTAATATCAATACGCCTTAAGGGTCAACAATGGTGGTAAAAAACGTAGCGATTCGATCAACTGTAATCAAACTGTCAGTCGTTGGCTTCTCTGGTGGTCCTCCAAATCACAACAATACCTCCCTCCTCAAGCCTACTCGCCTCTCTGGGTCCATGCACCTCCCTCTACAACAACCGTCGTTACACTGTCCCCCGTAACGCAGGTAACTTCGCGGACCTCAACAACACATCGCAGGTATAGCACTTCGCGTGCAGCCTCAAGGTATTCTAGCAGTGTACGGTACTTGTCTTCAGTACGTTATCACACCGCGCACGACAATCACAACCACCGTTAACAGTTGAAGCGCGCTGGGACAAGCTAATAAGAAGGGTAGCGGGTGGTGATGGCTCTGCAGCAACCTCAACACGCCAACGAGCTCCTCCCCATGCTCCAGTAATGGCACCATACCAGCCGACTACCGCGTCTACACCTTATAGCTGGCCCGTTGTTGCTCTACTTAACACTCTTCGATCCTGCCCGCCATGCACAAGGGACGCAACCCCGAAACCATCAACAACACTGCCGGAGACTACGGGCCGAGCGGACCAGCAGGCTGGCAACTGTTGAGCAGAGCACAAGGCGCCCGCAACTAGGCAACTAACTTACAGGATGCATACGGAGGGCGAGGCCAGCGGATGGACAGTACGGCTGCGAAACAGCGAAGCGCGCGGCGATACCAACAACACAAACACATCGCACAGCGAGCACATCCAACTACAAAGGTCCTCATGCGAAATATGTGGGACACAGGCAGCAGGGCAGTGGCAGGGCACAGACGGGTACGCCCGCACATCCAACATAGAGCAAGGCAGCATTCGACCAACCCACATCACGACTGAACTCCGCAGACTGTTGGCTTCCGCCTCCCACTAAGCCGGTGAGCTATTGCTGGACCGATGCGCTCGACAATTGTTGGTGCGAATACCCTTACAAGGGTATCCAGCCAGGTCTTTGCAGGCGACAGGAAATAGTTTTGGTTTAAGATCTAAGTATACCGCGCGAGGCGCGAGTAAAAGGGTGTGTGGGCGCGCCGATTTTGAGGTGCGTGTGATCTTTTATTTGTTGATGATTGAAGAGTCGGCGTGGTCGCCGGCCAGAATTTTTTATTTTATTTTCTGATTAAGTTAGGATTAAAAGGATTATGTCTCGTTGATGGATGTGCTCGCCTGTGACCGTGCGTACGTGCGGAGGACGACATCAATAGCAGCGAGGTTTTTAAGCGCCTTCAGTAGGCCCGCGCGTCACACGATGTCCGCTTAGCGAGGCGTCCGTTAGAGCTAAACCGAGACTTGGGCCTAGCGTTAGCGGTTACGGCGTCAGACTTTTGTCAAAGGGGTTTAGGGAACAAGACCAAGCGACGGTGACGGGGGGACCAGAGTGGCGTGGACGGAGCGCGGGTTGAAGGCCCGACGGGGCTATCCCCCTTGGTTTTGTCGATTAGAAGCGTCAGAACGGTACTAGTGGTCCCTTTTCCTCATTCGCCGTATTCCGACGATAAAAAGTTAGATATTTTATTATTTTATTACTTGTCGTCGTCATTATGTAATTCCATGTTTTGGCTTTTTGTAAGTCGGACAAGGCACCGACCACGGGTGGTTGTCACGGCAGTCGAGGACCTTGAGCACACGTCTCTTTCGGTTGACCTGCGGACTCAGGCGTGCTCGAAGTGCCGACGAAATTTCCTCGACCTTGTCCGTCCTGAAACACGGATCGAGGAGTCCGGCGTGCGTACGGGACGGCGAGTGTTTAGCCCACGAGCCGGAAGAAACTTGAGCGGCGGGGCCTTTATGCAGGAGCACCATTAGTTCCCCGCCGTCCACGGTGGAGAGGTTGGGTATGAGTGTGCCCTTGGGACGCTCATCCACTTCGGACTTCAAAGTTCTCATTTGAATATTTGCTATTACCACAAAATATTTGCGCCGGGCTATTTCACCTAGGCCCGCGCCTGGGCACATAGCAGACACGCGCCCCCGGTCCCGTGGCTTGCTATGAGAAGTTGGGATAAGGCTTGTCCGCTGAGAGGCTGAAGGGGTGGCAGGGCCTGGTTGAAGGGGGGTGGGGCCAGGGGCACTAAAGAGCGGGCTCGCAGGGACACCGTTGTACAAATCGCCGTCGGACTCAAAAGTAGAGACAAAAGACTTAATCGGACTGTCGCTCGACTGAGAGCCGGAGCCGAGGTATTGTGTAGGAAGGTGAAAGGCGGTCGGACAACGCTGTGGGACTTGCTGTTACCGGGCACTTCGCCAACAGCACACGGGTGAAGACAGACAACAATGGGACAAACGAAGACAGGTAAAGAGGGGATGTGGGGTCAGCCACAGAGCTGGAGATACTTACCTGACTGATCGATGTGTTGCCTATCCCAATGGTAGAGTAGCCGCTCCCTATCTCTCTATGCGCATGACTAAGGGTAGAGTATATCCGCCCGTGTTTTAGCGGAGGAACCATCTAAATTTTGGATTGGGTGTCGAGCGGTGAATCAGGAACAGCGGGCGTAACAATGATGACTTGCGAAAGAGAGACAGAGAGAGAGAGAGAGAGAGAGAGAGAGAGAGAGACTTACCTGGTGAGGCGGTTGATGTCGCTCAACCTCTGCTCGGGGGCACCGTGAGCCCCCCAGCATTCTAAGGGTGAACCTGTTCAATGTTGCGGGCCACGTGCGTTGAAATGGAGGCCGTTCGATTCGGGATGTTTGTGCTGCCTGCGGGACCCTCCCGACCGCGTCATGCAGGAGTTGGTTTAAATCCTTCGTCACGAATATACATGGAACTTCCACAAGCCGCTCCGGCCGAGTGCGCTAGCCATACCTCTCGCAAGCCCCTACGACAGGATAGGGCCTACGCGAGGCACGAGTTACCTCCACCTTACGGGAGTTGTCACCGATTAGCGGACAGACTAAGGGTTGAGGCCTCCAACAATCCAAGCCCTTATAACTATATGCCGCTAGGGTTCCAACATGGGTCTCCATTGTCCTGACACTAGGACGCAGGTGTACTGGACATACGTACTACAGCATAAGTCTCAGCGGCCCCTCTCGACCGTCCTCTCCCCTTCGTCCTAGACAAACGTCGGCTTCTCGTTAAGTGTCCTTAGCCTCTACCCTGCGAGCAGGGCCATAACTAAGGACGCGGGCCCTAACCGAGACCTTAGAAGGCACTCTGGCCTCCCTCCAATAATTCTCACCATCAAACATATATATATATATATATATATATATAAATTTTATCTCCACACACCTTCTGCAGTCTAGTACAGGAAGGCTAGGTCTCCATCTTGGTCCACCGTAGTCAGGGTGATCGTGCCAGATCTACGGCCTACCGCGTTTGTTATTTTAGCGGTAGTGCCCTCGCAGGTTGTGCCATGATAGTTTTTTTTTTCCTGATAAGCATTCAATCAGGACTCCAAAAGACTCGACTCTTATCCCACGCCATCCCGCGACAGGTAAAACCCTCATGGGTGACCACACCTCTTTAAGTCTTTACCCCTTCTGGCGAGACGTAGGTCCGCTGTCAGGGTGCGCCGATCAGCAGTCAACACTTAGGGTTGCACCTCAGTGATGCCAGTTATACCCCTAGTTGGGTCTCTCATAAATGCCCCAAGATTAGCACAAGTGTGGCTGAACGGTGTGTCGCAACAATACAGGCCTACTACGGGACTACTCAAAGGTTTGTCACACATAAAAGGCATTTACCAGATCTTTGTGGAACAACACAGAGAGAACACGGCAGTCTGTCCACTATCACAAAACAGAATCACCGCCAGGTCCGCAAGACCGTGGTCCTCTAACTTGATCAGGGCAAGAAGACCACACATCCTTAAGACATCTCCCAATGAAGCTTTTTGCGATCTTTGCAAAAATTTCACCAATGACCAAGCAAAAACGTGGTCCTCCTTGTCAGACTTTACCATCCAAAACCAACTTATCATGCCACTGAATCTATTAACCACCTTTCATACGAAGGAGGTCTCACTCAATAGGTCTCTCAGCCATCCCTCTCTCGCTAGGATGAACTTTCACACGACCTTTCATTAAAACATCTTTTCTCTCTAAGGATGAGTCTTCCAATAAGCAAAAGACTGCCTTCTTACAAAAGGCGTCTCTACCATAAAACAACTCAAACTGAGAGACCAACTTATGAGTCCCCATCACAACTCAACAATAAACATTTGGCATGGCAAGCATTCGTGTCTCAAGGACTCATAAATCCCTTAGGTTTCGCACATTTTTCACAAAACACATTGCACTCCCTCTCCTTATACCCGGCCCTATCGTCAGCTCGTGTGCAGATCGCACGAGTATACCGAAGAGTAGACAGTTCACATCGATTCACATTCACAAAATCGACAGTATACGAGATGTTTCTCATACATCTCTCACACAAAGTCATCATACATCAGGATAAATTCACATATGTGAGAATGATTGTGATCGTTATATACAGGGGAATAGTCTCAAATAAAATCTCAACTCAATATACAGTAAGGGGCATAATATCCCAATTCAAAAGTGAACCAATATGGTCTTGAATTACATATATACACATAGAGTTGAATAATCTCGACTCAAACTGGCACCGGTATCACACAAGAATCAAGGTCTCCCTGACCAGAGATAAAACTGAAACAGTCTTAATCAGGGTGTAATCGCATCCCTCAAATCGGCGGGATCTAAGTAATTCAAGACATATGTAATTAATCAAGCAACACAACGAATCACTGATACATAAGTCTCATATACATAAGCCTCCTACTCTAACTCTTACACCCATGCATATACACAAGTTTTGGCAAAGTACAAGGGTATCCTTCTATCAGTCTACCATAGCTCGAATCTCATCCCAATCTACAACCTTCTCATCTGGACTGTGAGAGCTTGCATAAGCATCAACAACATTGACCAAGCTCCTTAGTCCTTGGCCACGGGGTAAGAATCTTTGGTCCAGGTACAGGCCATACACCAACTCGCACATGTACCTTGCATATCCCCATTCTCGCAACCTCACGCGGCCTCTGTTGCGGCCTCTACCCTTGTCTGTCCCTCAAAATACTTTTCTATCAGGAATTCAGGCAAGACAACTTGTAACGGAGTAAAGGAAGCGCAAACCCTTCGGCGGGTCTGACCTCTATACAGGTCTCCGCCTGCTCTTCTCCTTCCCGGACCCTGTTACTCACCCACTTCGCTGCAGCTCCCTCAACTAACCTCAAAGGCTTCGTCAGCAGACTTTCATGCCCAATTGCTGACTCAATCCCATGTACGACCAAAAACGCCGAAAACGTATAAAGAGTCACCCTCACAATCGCACATTCCTAATCAGCATAAAAACCGGACTCGATCCAGGCAAAAATTTCCTTGTCTATCGATACACCCCACCAGGAAGAGATATACTCTCCTTCCTTGACTCGCCTCGGCAAGGAAATCTCGAGCCCATTTTTCCTTTTGACGGGCAAGGCCACACTGGGATCTTCCCTAGCCTAAGGCATCCCGAGTTGCCTTCGCTCTTGTTTGGGTTCTGCCCATCACAAAAAAACGTCCAGCATACGCCTTCCGTTATCATACTGATAATCACACTATATAATCCCTACCCCTGAAGCCTGGGCCTCATATCATCTTTCCCTAAAATGCATCCTATCCAGTGTTTACGACCACCCAGCTTAGAGAAAATAATAATGGTAATATATCGTGATAACATTGCATTCATAGATATAAAAAATTCATAATTATAGTACTCATGAAAAAAATATATTACCATAATAACTGACATCACTAATACTTACCAAGATAAAAAACACTAACATTATACTCAACTGGCCAAACAATAAAAAATATATACAAATACACTATATTAACACAATTCAAATAAAGTTTGGCCATAATAACCACCCTCGGATATACAAATAGCAGTAAAAGTATACCACTCTACTCCCCAGCCTTGACAAAAGTATACTGTGGCGAGGGGCAGTGTAATCCTTCTCAGAATGGATAGCATCTCATACTTCTGAGCCTCGCTCAAGGATTAAGCCTTACTGCTGCTCCCTCCGATTCCAGCATCCGTTACTTGTAGACCCTTGTCGATAAGGTAAGCAACCTCACCACACACGCTTCGGGATGTACTGTCCCGTCTTGCTGGTGAACGCAGTTGACACAAAAATAATTGAGGATTCACCCCCTACTTTCATGTGGCATGTAGTAGTTGCTTCCATTATAGACCATGACCTAGACTAACAAGGCTCAAACACCTTTCTCCTATTCAGTAGTAGTGTAGTCATTTTATCACATGAGATATAACAACAACACCACCCCACTATGGACCAGGAACATGGTTCCGGCGTGGGTCTCACTACTACCTACAAGACAAGATTATAGATTCTTCAAAGCGATCTCTTAGGGGAACAATAACATAGGATTGCAACCTTCATTGGGGTAGACCTTACACATTGACTATTCTCTCAGAAGAAATTATCCCAAGGAAGTAGTCACTCCATTCACCTCTGAATCCGGATCAGACGTGGGTTCTGTGCAATGTTTCTACCCTTCTTTTGAAGAACAATCCAAATGCATAGACTTTAACAGACAGTCATAAATCAATAAACGGACTTGAGACACTTATATAGATCCTCACAGATCAATAAATTCAAGTGCATACCTCAAATAAATAGCCCATGTAAATATTCCTGAAAATGATAGTCATTAAAATAATATGACATCAAGCACATAGTCCTTACATAACCAGACACTAGGCACGCTTGCTTACATTAAATCTGGCATATATGGATGAGTTCAACAAAACGGTTTTAAAAGATGATAGTCTCAAGTCCATAGTTCGAACCCCATAGATTCAAGTGAATGGTCCATGCCTAGAAAGGTTCAAATGAAGGTCTAACATCAACTACAACTCGTTGCCCTATCAAAAGTGAGCAAAATAGTCTGCGTGTTAGCCCTTTCATAGTTATGACGACTGTCACTAGGATCAGATATCCTCCTTTTGCCGAAAGGGTGTCATATAGACCTGCTACGTCCCATAGTTTTTCGGTTGAGGTCATAACTCACTATTCATCGCATCTACCTTATATGCCTCATTCACAACACATCACTCGTGGCAGACCTCACACTTTCATGGCTGTATAATTCCAACAACCGCTTAGAACCCAAACTCAAGGATCCCGATCCATACTCATAAAGGCTTTCAACATCCTTAGCCTAACTCTCCTCGAAGTCTCTTAATGACTTGAATTGACTTCTGACACAATAGGCTCCCTTACTCATCCTCGAGCCTCTCTTTAATGTCAAAGTATCCAGTTACTCTCATGACCACTGAGGCAACTCTCTCGACTTTAATAGGCACCTTATGAGGCAAACTCCCACAATGCTCAGCCATGTTGGCACCGCCTCGTCTCACCTTAACCATATCAGACATACATTGCATCATCGAAACCTGTCAACTATCAAAGTCAGAAGGGGTACCATCTCCAACTATCATCTTATCAGTCAGAGTACGTAAGCGCACAGTCAAAATGCTTAACGCTCTCGTGTCACCCTTACTGCACGTAACCGAAACCAACTCATACAATCAACTCTCACTCGTCCTTCATCCAATACCATCAATCGATTAATCATAAAATTCCAAAGAAAACTCCCCATTTTGCCTAGTTCTCACATTCTCATACCCGAATGTCGTTCCACCAGGGACAACGACAGACAACCGTTATCCTCGGCAACGACACCACCTGTCGAGCGCATCGGTCCTGCACCACATAGAGCCGCGCAGGACCCTCCCGGCCTCGTCACGCAGGAGTTGGTTTTAATCCTCGTTGCGAATATAAATGGGGCTTCCGCAAGCCGCTCCGGCTGAGTGCGCCAGTCATACCTCTCGAGAACCCCTACGACAGTATAGGACCTACGCGAGGCACGACTTACCTCTACCTTACGGGAGTTGTCACCTCCCTTCGGTGGGCGTATCCCCGCCGAGCTACTAGTCCACGGTACGAAAGCTGATCAGCTGCAATCGCAGAGGTGGACCAGTCGAGGGCGTTTCTCGTTCGCTGTAGCATAGGGGATACGTGCGGTAATACGCCTCTATCGGGCCCACACGCGAACCGACATCTTGGGGGGCTGCGGTCCCAAGCGCGACTCGTCGCAGGTCGACTATGACGTATCCCACACGCCACGCGCACACCGCTATAAAGAACATAAAAATAAAAACACACACACATACGCACACATACAGAACGACACAAAACGAACAACGCGACAACACTCCGAGTCCCTTAGTAGCCGTCCCATAACTCTCTGACGTGGAAATCGGATGGGCGACGAGTGTGAGACTTAGTATAAAACCGCACGGACGCAGGGCTAACTCATATCGACTCGCAATGCAAACATACGCAAGCAGTCGCAATGATGGCGTACTATGTAGTACCCATATTCGTGCGGTCCTCGTTAATCTCGAGGGTCGCATTCAACACTCAAGTATGGGCTAACACACGCCTTGAGGGTTTATCTCTCGACGCTGGACAATCGCCAAGTGTGGTTGAGAACCACACCCTCTTCTGTACCCTGCGGAGAGTGAGTGGTACACAGGTTCATACCTGTGGTGCGAATTTTCTCTTATTGCCCTTGAGACCAGCTCCATCATCTAGGGTTTGGGGAGAAGTCAAGGGGTTTGATTTTGACGGTTGCCACAGACTACAACGCCCAAGTAACAAAAGGATAAAAGAGGATCCCCTCTTTTCTCTCAAACGCACGATCTGTTTAACCCTTACGCATGGTCCCAATAGGTCGCGCGAAACACTCGAGACATATGTATTTACATATATATATACGATATATATATATATATGTATAAGGTTATAAATATATGACGATCACTTCTTACAGTCACAGTGGGAGTCCTCTCAGCCATATATATATATGTATGTGAGCGCAGACAGTCAAATTCAAAGTCCGAATCACCAAACATACGTGCAATCACATCAAAGATTCAACCAAAAAGTCCATGCACTACACAGGGTCAACTTCAACCATTTTTGCACTCACACCCCTTGCTTTTAGCCATACAAGCCTCACTCTTGTGCAACTCTCAAAATAAAATACTCAATATTTTTTTTTAAATGACCATTCAAATAAAGTCCGGGCGAAAACACAACAAAACAGTTCAAATCACAAGGCTAAAACCTTTAGGCTGAGTGACAGGAGTGAATTGGAGTTGAATCGTAAACTGACCAACCGGCAACCGACCTCTTATCAATGATAACAAAAGATGATTCTCGTAGGATCGAGTTGAATCTAGCCCAAGTCCTCAATCAATCGATTAGAAAGACCTGAAACACAAGACATATCAATCCTCAGGCTAGATCTATAAGTCGAATGGAGAATAATCTCCATATCACAATCTCACTCAAGATCCTTTAAATTAATTAAGTATGAATCTACCTCTAAGCAAGTGCCCAAAGAAAGGTAGACCCATGACAGATCTCCCCCATAAAAGGTAGATTGCCAGAATTGCCACCTTTCAAAATATAATCTACCTGCTTTAAATTAAGGAAATTTCCGCAGCGTTTCCTGTAGGAAAAGTGTCTTTCCACAATTTATTTCAACCCGAAAATGAAAACAGAAATAGTCTTTAACTTTCCAAAGTCCAATTTTGTCTAACTCCCTAAATTAGTAAAAATTTGGACAGCACTTTTAGAAAATGAGACTTTCCAGATTTTTACTAAGCCATATATGAACTTTAGACAAGTTGAACTTTAAAAAGTCAAAATTTGACTAATTCCTTGGATTTGCAGAAATTTTGGCATCGCTTCCCGTAGAGAAAGTAGCTTACCAAAATTTATACAAAGCCAAGTATAACAAAAGATTCCAGCAAATACAGAAATTGATATAAGAAAAGTAAACTTAGCTAAGAAAATGCAAGAATTGAACAAACTCCTATCGCTCTAGCACGTGGCGAGCATCTAAAGCAACTACCTGTCAAACTGAAACTTAGACTAAGTAGTAGCCTCATTCAGTCACATGCAGGCCAAACCATAAACATAAGGACTCTCACCATCCCAAGTCAGCCTGGACAAATAAAAGTTCATACTCTCTCAATGATTTAGCCCTTTATACCCAGCTTACATATGGCGTAAAGTCAGGCCAACCAAACTTATGGGACATGCCTAACTTAGACAAGATATACACAGAACAGAGGACACAACTACTTTTCTCTTCTTTGGGCATATGACTAGGGCATTCTAGTCACCCTGAACTGTTTAATAGCCAGGTTGTAAACTTCAAAGCGGGCTTAGGACTTAGCCATTCGTCTTAGAAACAATGCTCAGTCGGCCCAAGTTACCCTTAGTTATACTCTCTTCAAATTGTGATAAGCTATAGTCAGACTACCTAAACTAATAGCATAGTCTGACCAACCTGTCATCAAATAAGATAGTAACAACGTATAACCAAATTATAATATTTGGTTTCCAGCAAGTGTGAAGAATTGGGCCAGACATGGAGTCGAAGTCACCTAAACTTATGGAAAAACCTGACTCTCTGTCAAAGTTACTCCCTCAGAATAAAATCAGAAAGAGGTTGAACCACCTAAACTTATAGAATGGCTAAGTCCTCCTCGTTCAGAACCAAAGAAAATGAGAAAGTCCAAGTAAACAAGGCAACCAAACCACTTGAACTTGCAGAATGTGCTAGGCTCCTGAAATGTCAATCACAGTTAACCCTCACAAGTCAGAGCAACCAGGCCACCTAAACTTATAGAATAGCCTGACTCTCCATGCAATTGCACAGCACTGGGTCTCCCCAAACTTATGGGGACTTCCTAGCCTCCAAAGCAATAAAAAATAAACACAGCAAGGGGTCTCCCCAAACTTATTGGGATTTTCCAGCCTTAATGACCCAATCAAACTTTAAAGCAGTACTGCCTTCCCCCCACCTTTTCCCCAGATGCAACCCACAATCCGCTTTCAGTCAAACAATGAAACTGAAACTGACATTATACATATATTTCTTTATTTAATCTAACTTGTGTCTTGAAAGTCAAACTGAAAGTCAAAGTAAGGGTGCATGCAGTATATTAAGTCAAATCATAACAAGGGATACAGATCAAGGCTCTAACCGGGGTTATAGAAGGAAAACAATGGTTACCTTTCAGTTCCCTACCTCCATAACTCCTCCTGAGTTCCGACAGAGCTCCCGCAATCGGTGGGTGGCCCCCCCAAAGAGTCTTGTTGTGGTCCTACGGGTTGCAATCCCGCCTGCCGCCTTCCTCTCAGAACAGGACTAGGCTTAGATTAGAAAGGCAGAATAAGGGGTCTGAGACTCTCGAGATACAAAAAGGGGACAAACTCAACTCCCAGGAGAAGGCCTCATAATCTCAATGGTGGCCAAAAATGTAGTGACTCGATCAACTGTAATCAAACTGTCAGCCGTTGGCTTCTCTGGCGGTCCTCCAAATCATAACAATACCTCCCTCCTCAAGCCTACTCGCCTCTCTGAGTCCCAGCACCTCCCTCTACAACATTCGTCGTTACGCTGTCCCCCGTTCGCGCAGGTGACTTCGCGGACCTCAACAAGACATCGCATGTGTAGCACTTCGCGTGCAGCCGCAAGGTGTTGTAGCAGTGTACAGTACCAGTCTTCAGTACATTATCACACTGCGCACGACAATCACAACCACCGTCAGCAGTTGCAGCCCGCTGGGACAAGCTAATAAGAAGGGTAGCGGGTGGTGATGGCGCTGCAGCAAGCTCAACACGCCAACGAGCTCCTCCCCATGCTGTAGTAATGGCACCACACCAGCTGACTACCACGTCTACACCTTATAGCTGGCGCGCTGTTGAACTACCTAACACTCTTTGATCCCGCCCGTCATGCACGTGGGACGCGGCGCAGAAACCATCAACAGCGGTGCAGGAGACTACGGGCCGAGCGGACCAGCATGCTGGCAACTGTTGAGCGGAGCACAAGGCGCCCTCAACTAGGGAACTAACTTACAGGATGCATATGGAAGGCGCGGCCAGGAGATGGACAGTACGGCTGCGAAACAGAGACGCGCGCGGCGATACCAACAACACGACCACACCACACAACTAGCACATGAATCTATAAAGGTCCTCATGCGAAATACACGGAATACAGGCAGCAGGGCAGCGGCGGGGCACAGACGGGTATGCCCGCACATCCAACACAGAGTAAGGAGGCATTCGACCAACCCACATCACGATTGAACTCTGCAGACTGTTGGCTTCTGCCACCCACTGAGCCGGGGAGCTACTTCGACAACCATGTGTCATCACCTGCAGGCAGCACAAACATCCCGAATCGAGCGGCCTCCATTTCAACGCATGTGGCCCTTAACATTGAACAGGTTAACTCTTAGAATGAGGGGGGACTCACGGTGCCCCCGAGCAGAGGCTGAGCGACATCAACCGCCTCACTTGGTAACTCTCTCTCTGTCTCTCTCTCTCTCTCTCTCTCTCTCTCTCTCTCTCTCTCTCTCTCTCTCTCTCTCTCTCGCAAGTCATCAATGTTACGCCCGCTGTTCCTGATTCAATGATCGACACCCAATCCAATCCGCTAAAACACGGGCGGATACACTCTACCCTTAGTCATGCGCATAGAGAGATAGGGAGCGACTAGTCTACCATCGGGATAGGCAACACATCGATAAGTCAGGTAAGTATCTCCAGCTCTACGGCTGACCCCACATCCCCTCTTTACCTGTCTTCGCCTGTCCACTTGTTGTTTGTCTTCACCCACTTGCTGTTGGCGCAGCGCCCGGTAACAGCAAATCCCACAATGCCGTCCGACCGCCTGCCACCTTCCTACGCAATACCTCGGCTCCGTCTCTCTGTCGAGCGACCGTCTGATTAAGTCTTTCGTCGCTATTTCCGAGTCTGATGGCGATTTGCAAAGCGGTGCCCCTGCGAGCCCGCTCCTTAGTGCCCCTGGCCCCGTCCCCCTTTAACCAGGCCCCGCCACCCCTTCAACCTCTCAGCGGACAAGCCTTATCCCGACTTCTCATAGCAAGCCACGGGACCGAGGGCGCGGGTCTTCTATGTGCCCAGGCGCTGGCCTAGGTGAAATAGCCTGGCGAAGATCTCTTGTGGTAATAGCAAATATTCAAATGAGAACTTTGAAGTCCGAAGTGGACGAGCGTCCCGCAGGCACACTTATACCCAATCTCTCCACCACGGACGGCAGTGAACTGATGGTGCTTCTGCAGAAAGGCCCCGCCGCTCAAGTTCCTTCCGGCTCGTGGGCTAAACACTCTCCGTCCCGTACGCACGCCGGACTCCTCGGTCTGTGTTTCAGGACTGAGAAGGCCGAGGAAATTTCGCCGGCACTTCGAGCACACCTGAGTCCGCAGGTCAACCAAAAGAGACGTGTGCTGAAGGTCCTCGACCTCCGTGACAGCCACCCGTGGTCGGTGCCACATCCATCTTACAAAAAGCCAGAATATGGAGTTAGATAATGACAACGACAAATAATAAAATAATAAAATATATAACTTTTTATCATCGGAATACGGTGAACGAGGAAAAGGGACCACTATTACCGTTCCGACGCTTCTAATCGACAAAACCAAGGGGGATAGCCCCGCCGGGCCTTCAACCCCGCGCTCCGCCCGCGCCATTCTGATCCCCACGTCGTCGTCGCTTGGTCTCGTTCCCTGAACCCCTTTGACGAAAGTCTGACGCAGTAACCCCTAACGCTAGGCCACAAAACTATTTTCTTGGTCTCGCGCCTGAAAATCCGCTCGCCCACACACCCTTTTACTCTAATCAGCTATTTAGTCAACGTAAACCATAGATTCAATCGCGTCTCGCACGGTAAACCAAAACTATTTTCTGTCGCCTGCAAAGACCTGGGCGGATACCCTTGTAAGGGTATTCGCACCGACATCGCGCCCTTACAAATATGATGGTCCTGCTTAACGTGAGACGAGCCTAGGTCGCTACTCCAGAACCGCTCTGACTAAGCAGTAGCTATTACACTTGACCATCACAGTTTCGGTAAGGTAACAAGCCCCTTCCTCTTCTCTCAACAGATAATATAGTTGCTTTCCTATCATAGGAAAGGTAACAACACCCTACTAATGGACCAGGAACATAATTCCAACGTGGGTCTCACTATCATTCTTGAGACTGATAACTATTTCCTTAAGCCTTAACAAGGGAGCAATAATTTGAGAATGTACTTCCACTGAGGACAACTATACACGCTGACTTACTCCCTTGAGGAAGCACCACCATCCCCAGGAATGAGTTACCCCATTCACCTCTGGTCTCTTGCCAGATGTGGGTTTCATGCAAAGTCTATGTCCCCTCTGAAAGACAATCCATATATACGTCGTCAATCATATATTGAACAAAATACAGAAAAACGCATATATGACACCGTCCAGATAACAATTGTCATAAAAACCAAATATATATATATATATATATATATATATATATATATATATATTACACATATTTAAAACATAAGCCTCTTTTTAGATTAGTCAAACCGTTAACTAAATAACCACTACTTCTCGAACTTTTAGCGGTAGTTACCTCTATACAATTCCCTAGGTGACTCAATTTATCGCCAACTGATACCATGAAAGGATTTAGGCACACAGTACCTTTCACGCCATAATTCAGTCTGAACTCAAGGAAATTTTTTTGTTATTAAACCCCTCACTTCACACTCATCAGTCACCCCCTCATCAATGTCGCCCGTGTATCAGAAACCTCCTCTAAGGCGACGCTCTATTGACCAGGGGAGGGCAACTCAGCTTGGCCTCTTATAATAAGCACTTTATACTTAGGCCACAGTCTTAAGACATCTTGAATGACAGTCAAGGTATCAATCAATCGACCCTATACGTCTAAAGAAAGATTCTCATTTTGCCTAGTTCTCACTTTCTCGTACCCGGATTTCGTTTCACCAGGGACAACGGCAGGGAACCGTTATCCCTGGCAACAGCGCCACCTGTCGACCGCATCGGTCCGGCACCGCACAAGGCAGCGTGGGATCCTCCAGGCCGTGTCACGCATGAGTTGGTTTTAATCCTCGTCGCAAATGCATATGGAGCTTTCGCAAGCCGCTCCGGCCGAGTGCGCCAACCATACCTCTCGCGAGCCCCTACGACAGGATAGGGCCTACGTGAGCCACGACTTACCTCCACCTTGAAGGAGCTGTTACCTCCCTTCGGTGAGCGTATCCCCGCCGAGCTACCAGTCCACAGTACAAAAGTTGATCAGTTGCAATCGAAGGAGAGAAGGTTAACATCACATATAATTTTTTTCATACATATATTATTTATGCAATTTAGACCGAGTTCTTTTTAATTGCTCATGTTTTCTTCACTCTTATTCTCAATTTTCATGACACATTTGAAAAGTTGCGGATTTCTCATCGCCTATGTTGTTGTCATCATAGTTATTGGTTGCTTGCCCAAATAGATAACCATAAGGGTTGTTTTCATGGTCTTAGGGGCGTTCATCACTTTGGGATGCTTCATGATTTTTTGATTGCTTGAACAGATGACCATAAGGGTTGCTTTCATAGTCTTCGGAACGTTCACCACTTCGGGATGATTCATGAATTTCGGGTCGCTTGAACAGATGGTCATAAAGGTTGCTTTCATTGTCTTCACGACGTTCATCACTTGAGGATGCTTCATGATTTTCGGGTAACTTGAACAGAAGGTCATAAGGGTTGCTTTCATGATTTTCAGGATGTTCATCACTTCGGGAGGCTTCATCATTTTCGGGTAGCTTGAAAAGATGGCCATAAGGGTTGATTTCATGATCTTCGGGACGTTCATCACTTCGGGATGCTTCAAGATTTTCAGGCAGCTTGAACAGATTATCGTAAGGGTTGCTTTCATGGTCTCTAGGGCGTTCATCACTTCGGGATGCTTCATGATTTTCGGGTGACTTGAACAAATTCCCATAAGAGTTGCTTTCATTGACTTCGAGACGTTCATCACTTCGGGGTGCTTCATGATTTTCGGGTAGCTTAAATGCCCATAAGAGTTGCTTTCATGGACTTCGGGACGCTCATCACTTCGGGGTGCTTCACGATTTTCGGGTAGCTTAAACATATGACCATAAGGGTTGTTTTCATGGACTTCGGGACGTTCATCACTTCAGGATGCTTCATGATTTTCGGGTAGCTTGAACAGATGGTCATAAGGGTTACTTTCATGATCTTCGGGTTGTTCATCACTTCGGGATGTTTCATGATTTTCGGGTAGTGAGAACAGATAGTTATAAGGGTTGCTTTCATGTTCTTCGGGATGTTTATCACTTCGGGTTGCTGCATGATTTTCGGGTAGCTGGAATAGATGGGCCATAAGGGTTGCTTTCGTAGTCTTCGGGACGTTCATCACTTCGGGATGCTTCATGATTTTCAGACAGCTTGAACAAATGATCATAAAAGTTGCTTTCATGGACTTCGGGACGTTCATCACTTCGGGATGCTTCATGATTTTCCGGTAGCTTGAAAGATGACCATAAAGGTTGCTTTCATGATCTTCGAGACTCTCATAACTTCGGGATGCTTCATGATTTTCGGGTAGCTAGAACAGATGGTCATATGGGTTGTTTTCATGGTCTTCGAGATGTTCATTACTTGGGGTTGCTTCATGATTTTTGGGTAGCTTGAACACATGGCAAGAAGGGTTGCTTTCATGGTCTTTTGGACGTTCATCACTTCGGGATACTTCATGATTTTCGGGTAGCTTGAACAGATGGTCATAAAGATTGCTTTCATGGTCTTCGGGACGTTCGCCACTTCGGGATGCTTCATGATTTTCAGGTAGCTTCGGAATGCCGTAAGGGTTGCTACCTGAAAATCATGAAGCATCTCGAAGTGATGAACGTGCTGAAGACCATGAAAAGAACCCTTATGGCCATCTGTTCAAAATACACGAAAATCATGAAATGTCCCGAAGTGATGAACGTTTTGAAGATCCTGAAAACAACCCTTATGACAAATTTTGGGTAGCTTGAACAGATGGCTATAAAGGTTGTTTTCATGGGCTTCGGGACGTTCATCATTTCGGGATGCTTCATGATTTTCAGGTAGCTTGAGCAGATGGTCATGCTTTCATAATCTTCGGAACGTTCATCACTTCGGGATGCTTCATGATTTTCGGGGAGCGAGAACCGATGGTCATAAGGGTTGCTTTCATGGTCTTCGGGATGTTCATCAGTTCGAGTTGCTTCATGATTTTCGGGTAGCTGGAACAGATGACCATTAGGGTTGCTTTCATGGTCTTTGGGACGTTCGTCACTTCGGGATGCTTCATGATTTTCGGGTAATTTGAACAGATGGTTATAAAGATTGCTTGCATGGTCTTCGGGACGTTCGTCACTTCGGGATGCTTCATGATTTTCGGGTAGCTTCGGGATGCCATAAGGGTTGCTATCTGAAAATCATGAAGCATCTCGAAATGATGAACGTCCCGAAGACCATGAAAGCAACCCTTATGGCCATCTGTTCAAAATACCAAAAAATCATGAAGCGTCCCGAAGTGATGAAAGTCTCGAAGACCATGAAAGCAACCCTTATGACCATTTGTTGAAATACCCGAAAACCATGAAGCATCCCAAAATGATGAACGTCCCGAAAACCATAAAACCAACTCTCGTGACCACTGTTCAAGCTACTTCGGGATGCTTCATGATTTTCGGGTAGCTTAATACACATGTGTTTCAAGATCGTGTTTGATAAGAAAGGTTGAAAACTAAGTTTACTATGTGGTTTCACCATGAATAAACTAACCCTCCGATCGATTTCATGATAGGGAAACTGTTTTCATGATGCACAAACCAACATCATTTTTCCCACTTCACAATTTTAAGCCGTGAAGATATGCACGGCGGGACCAATCATTCCCCGATGTTCCTACCGCTAGGATAATGCGCGACAACCTAAAGAGAATGAGGACGCGTAATTCAAAGCTCAACAATTGAAAACGGTCACGCCGGACAACGACCCGGAGGCGGCGGGATAACACGCAAAACAAAGGGTTGAGGTTAAAATTTATCTAGGAAAACTACCGGTGAAAGCCTTACTTATTTGCACCTAATGTGGGGCCTCACCACGCGTATGCGTTATGCGCACCCACCGTACTACCCGGTTGGGTCAATCAAGTAGTATGGCGGCACAAGGAGAGACCGCAGGTAGGAGGGAATAAGACCGCTGGGAGGGTGCCTCGAAAGTGTTGGCGGGGCGCCACACTTACCCCTTCAGATACCCGTGATGCCCCTACCTATACCGTGGTAGGGGCTAGTCCAGTAGGTTTCGGTGGCAGACTAATAAATGGTGGACCTGTGGATCGAACCTCACAACCTCTGACTGTCGGGCTAGCCCCCCTTTTGAGCTGAAACGCGAAGCACGAGGAAAAGATGCCTCAGCAATACCAGTGGAGCGCCTCGTTTACCAAGACAAATACCAGCGTGGCTCTTTCCTACATCGTGGTAAGAGCTAGCCCGATAGGTTTTAGGGGCGGGCTTACGAACGTGAGGCGCAAGGATCGAGCCCAGGCACGCCTGAACGAACGGTCTAGCTCCTTTTCGTGGGGCACAGGAGCGCCTCCCTGGAAACCACGCGATCCGAGAAAATCGTGCAGCCGGAAATCCACCCGCCTAGCTGACTTTCGGCCCCTACACGAGTGCGGAGGTGTTCGATCTCTGGGCAACGGGGTAGGAGGAACCCCTATACGTTGAAGGGAGGAAACGGCAAGGGAAAAAAATCCCATTCGGCGTGTCTATACGGCGGGGCCTCGGACCTTGGGCAAGACGAAGAGAACGGGAAAGGCGCGAAAAAAGAAAAACGAAGAAAAACTAAAACGAATGAACGACAAAAAAAAAAGGATTAAAACTCCTTGAAATTTTCCTCCAGTATGATCGCTCAGAGGGGATTTGAACTGTGGCTTGCAGGGAAGGGGAAAAAAAATATATGTGTTGAGAGGAAAACGGGTGGGGAGACGAAAGAAAAACAGAAATGAAAATGAAAAAAAAAAAAGGAACGCCACATGACGCGAGAGAAAGCAGACATGGAATCAGGCCCGTGTGGCCACAGCGGGCTCCGCCTAAAAGGGAGCCCAGCATCCTTCATTTTTATTCCTTTTTTTTTTTAATTCGTTTCCTTTTCTTTTCTTTCCGTTTTCTTTTTATCTACCACCTCCACCGAGTGGCTGCCTATAGGCCGGTGGGCACGTACCTTCTCAGGCTTCAAAAGCAGATTCATGCTCAAAGTTGCCCATTCAAGGTCACTGTGTGAACATGCCCTTGAGGTAAGTAGCTGCCACGCCCATACCTTACTCGGAATCGAACTGTGGCACCTGGGTTAACACCACGGAAGAGTCTGTGGCTGCAGCTGGGGTGGACCAACGGCCATGATGGCCCCTCCCTTGGCCTATGCTGGGCCATTATGAACCCCTTGCAGACTCAGCACCCTCGACATTGGATCTTTCTGATCTTAGAGGGTGGGGTTGAGTGTCGGGGAAAAGACAGCAGCACATGGGGGATGAGGGAATAATAACGTGATTCCCGTCATTGAGATCGGTGGATCTCGTGGTTGGAAATCCATTGGAAAAAAAGGAAGGCTTGGATTAAATAAAACACGAAGTCCAGCCTTCTCTCGATGTACCTGCACTAGGAAAAATAGTCAGGTACGTCAAACTTTAAGAATTTATAACTCTTAGAATAATGATCAGAAAATTACAAGAAAACTGTTTCCGAAATGAGACAACATCAACCATCTCGTGAGAATTACGAGATGCCTGGTTGAACTAACCCTGAATAGATAAAAATGAGAGAAAGGGGAATAGTCAAAGTCAGTCGCACTAAGTGTGCGGCTGTGGTGCAACGACGTCACACCGTCGATCTCGCAAAAATCGAGGGCCTAGGGCCGTCTCGAATTATTGTCCAAGGGCTAGAGTGTCAGGCACTCTCTCCACCTCGACTATAAAAGCAGGCAATGCCCAGCAGTTGCGACACAAGGAGCACGTGTTGTTGGAGTGGTCGCACACTCTAAGGCATTTGTGAGTTGCTGGAGTGTTGTTGGGAGTCTACTAGAGGAGCTGTTGGAGCAAGGAGGAGGATGTTGAGCCACCACAGCCACAAGGGGGGAGCACCTTGCTGCCACTTTTGGTTGGTACCGGACCTACGGCACGCGAGCCAGGGTGCACTCCATTGGAGCGAGACCTCGTCTCCAAGCTCAAAGGGGCGACATTTTGGGCCTAGCTTCGGCTAGGGACCAAATTTTATTATTTTTTGCACTTGGATGTGGCCAGCGTAAGTGTGCATGCTATCGGAGCCATCAAGTGGAAAGGCTACGTCCACATGAGGAGGAGCGTCGAGATAATTTTGCGGGAGAGCCGTGAGACTGTCGTTGGGCCTGGTATTGACACCAAGGCGGTGCCTCATTATTTTGCAGCGAGGATCTTGGTTTGCGGTGCGACAAGGTGACGGTACCACACACCCACTTGTTGGCGGCTCACGACGGTAGCATCATTTATATTTTGTATGGCATTCCGAGTGTGTCGTCCTGGTCCAAAGGAGGTGCCAAGTGTGGCACGTGCTCCAAACGGGCGCCGGTGCAAACTTGTGGCGGTGTGACACAAGAGATTTTTTTTGCAGTGAAGACGACGCAAGTTCTTGACGTTTTGGCATGGTGGAACCCTTGGTAGCGGCCCTCGGTTCCATTGGGACTACTTGGGACTACACCGCATCGACGGTTCTATTGATTGGACCGTCAACACCAAATTGAAGTTGCTTGACGCCGAAGGATTTATTTTTGAGTGCGTCGGCGACTTCCATTGCTTTGGGTTCGGCGGGACCAACTTGGAACCGGAGGTGCTGCTCATCGCTGGTGGGGCTTGCCAAGGCAGGCAAGGACCGCTCAATAATTGTTGGGGTTCACGGCGTGATTTTGTATTCATGACATTTTTCAAGCGTGATTGGCGTTCAAGATTCAACTTGGCTTTCTTGGGTGAGCCAGTCGGCATCAGCGACACTTCACTCAAGGTCAGCTAATGACTTAGACCCCTCACTCCCCACGTGAACCCACACTTTGCTTGTCCCATTTCTATTTGCTTGAACATTCAGTTAAAAGGAAAGAGGCTGGGTTGTATGTGCTCAAACGTGAAAAGGAAAGTGTTGTCTGACCCCGAATGTTTCTGCCTACTCTCGGAAACTGTCTTGGCTTTGTACTTTGTTGCAGGCATGTGAGCGAAAGCTTTGTATGTCCAACAAAGACTAGGGTCTTGTGGGTGTAACGCTCTACCTATGAAATATTCAAACGCTCCTTTGTTTTGGTTTGTAAGATCTTTGGTCGATTGAGGCTCACGAGAGAGGAATCTTGTCATTAATTTGTCTTTCTTTATTTGGTTAGGCGTTTTTCGCATTAGGAATTTTGTGACATGGGCCGTTCGTTATATTAGTATAAGGCGACCGTCACCTATTACCCACGACAAGAATTGTAGGATGCGGTAAAACGGGTCTACAAGGCTCTTTTATTTTTACACTTCTTTCCTGAACTATCCGGCGCATAGGAAATAACTCCAATAAGCATGCACCTAGCAGCCTCGTTTGGCTCGATGGTGCACCACGGAAGGATGGGCATTCTCAGGGATAAGTTTCCGATTTTCGTAGGCCTTGTGGGACCAAGCAGCGATAGGAATCGCCCTACTATTAGCCTGCGCACGCTCGACGTTATTCTATATATAGCCCAACCTCTCGTATATTTCACTTCACTACAAGGTCTTTATGTCGTCAGTTCCTTTCTAGGATGACAGCGAGAGTTAGTTCGCCGTAGCCTCCATCGCTTATTGTGTCAAACCTTGGCTAAGGGAGTGAGCCGGCTAGCCGAAAACATGGGGGAGAGGGTAACAGACAACTCGGGTGTCGCAAGCAATGCTACCTCGAGCAGTTCGCGACGAAGAAGCGCGACGGTCGCCACTATCATGATGTTTCCAAGCAATACGGAGGCAAGGGTGTCTGTTGTAGCCGTGGGCAGATTTAAACAAGGATGGGCGAGAGTCGGCCGCATGGTCTTCCATCCAGCGGACGTCTATCTGATCGAGGTAGAGCTTAGGGAAGATCAAGGAACCTTTGAGGACCCGTCGTGAATTTACGCATTTGTTACTACGGCCATGAAGCTGGTACTAAGCGTTGGCGTCTGCCCCCTTAGAAAGAAGCATTGGATCGACGTCGGGGTCGTCTACGACGTCGTGAACGAGACAATCCACTGCAAGTTCGAGGACGAGATCATGTGGTTGTCCCTGCGCATTATGCGGAACCACCATGCTCGGCAGGGACCATTAGTGTACATCGAGCATTATGATGGCGTTGGTCTGTTTGATGTCGGTTTTCGTGTCGCAGAGAGATGTAACGATGAAGCCCTCCAGCGGCAGGAGAAAAATTTGCTAAAACTCTTTCGTATTTGATGCACAAGCGGTTATCAGGTAGCTGAAAATTCAGGAATGAAAATTATGAAATGAGAAGTTTTGGCAGTCTGAAAATCCTGAATGGTCCTGAAGTGGTGAAAGGTCTGAAGACCCTGAAAACCACATGTTTAGGCAGACTGCATCCTGAAGTGGTGAAGGGTGTCCTGAAGTGGTCAAGTAAGAGATTTAGGCAGTCTGAAAATCATGAATCGTCTTGAAGTGGTGAAAGGTCCGAAGACCATGAAAACCACCCTTGACAACTTGAGGATGCAACCTCCCTAAACAAGTGGCTTTCAGGGTCTTCGGAGCTTTCACCACTTTAGGACCATTCAGGATTTTCAGACCTGAATGGTCCTGAAGTGGTGAAAGGTCCAAAGATCCTGAAAACCACCTGTTTAGGCAGGTTGAAGTGGTGAAGGGTGTCATGAAGTGGTGATAAAAAATACGACTGTAGTTAACCTTCTCTCATTTGATGACGAATCTTCCGTGATGGAGGATGGCAGGAGCTCGGCGCGACCTGACGATTCCTAGGTATCCTTTGATACAGGAAACGACCGATGATGATCGCATCGCCACTGCGGAAAGGATGTCAATGGTGTTCGAAGGGACTCCAACTCGATGGTTTGGCTTCGTTGGGATCGTCAACGGCGGACGCGGGTTTCTTTCGGAGGCACGATCAAATATTCGGCCAAGCGTGATTCGACATCCGAACGAGCTGCACGGGCACACATTGTATTTCCACCGTGTTTCGAACATGAAACCCATCTCTCGAGTCATCGTCGGAGTACTTTTCAGGGCTTCCGGAGCGTGGATGGTGTTTCTTTGGTTTCTAGATGCGTCCGCTCGACACCTTCGACGCCTAGGTGTACCTTTCTGGTCCTTTTTGTTGACAACTCTTTGGCAGGGCGACGGATGGCGGGACTCTACATCGTGATCAATCTACCACTACGATGGCAAAGACGAATGCGAAAGTTGGCAATCAATGAGGCGCTGATCATGCGACGTGCTCGGCTGGGTAGACGAGTCGAGGTGACTCCCGCACTTACAGCCGCTAGGCGTCACCTTCCTCTATAAGTCCCTGTTGATTGGACCGCTAGGAAATTGGTAGCTACCTATGCTCCTCGGATGAATCATCAGGTTTCGACCGTAGGGGCGTGAAACATAATAGACCTCGATCACCTTAGTGGTGTCGACTAGGAAAACAAGGTTGACCCGCCCCTATGATTATAAATTTCTGCGATGATTTTCGTTGGTGTCACGATGAGGGGCAACAACGCACAAAGGTTTTACCTTTTCTTTTGTATATACTTAGTTAGCATGCATTTGTAGTTAGGCGATGACTTCTGCATTAGGCAGACGGGGAATAGTATGGGTGGAAGGAAGTCATGAAAAATAATAGAGATAAACATGCACACGTCGCCGTGGAGTGATGTTTGCTTTAAAATTCGATTAAGCAAGCTGTGAGTGTCGATGGCGACTTTTTTATGAATCGTGAGTGCATCAACTGTAGGGCGCTTTCGAAAACTTTCTCTTCAGTTAAAGGAATATTTCCTGTTGTCAAATTTTGTAATACTTGCGAAGGACTGTCACTTGGTCATTGAGACAAGTCGATGTTTATGTATCGCACCCGCGAGCTCTGTTCGCAAACATTTACGAGTACCTTGGTTGCAAAATTTATGTGCTTGTTTGCAACGTCTATGTGTAACTCAGTTGTCACATTTATGTGCTTATTTGGGGCGTCTATGGGTATCTCAGTTGCCACATTTATGTGCTTGTTTGCGACGTCTATGTGTATCTCAGTTGCCACATTCATGTGCTTGGTTGCGACTTCTGCATGTTTTAATGCGATGTATGAGTGTTTTTGTTATTCCAATACCTTCCTTTCCCAAGGGAAGGTGCCTTTATAAAAGGACAAGAAGCAGTTAGAGTTATAATCGATCGGGCGAAGTCTAACCAATCGACGTGGTCCGCGGAAGATCAGCCACCT
>BFEA01000558.1:973620-987992 GCA_003427395.1 Chara braunii | reverse complement strand
AAAACGGGAGACTTCCCAGACTTATACTAAGTCAGATATGAAAGCAGAATTAATCTCTAATTATGGAAAGTCAAATTCTGTCTAACTCTCTGAATTAGTAGAAATTTTTGCCAGCACTCCCTTTAGAAAGGAAAACTTTCAAAATTTATACAAAGCGAGGTCCAGAATTTGAGAATAACTTTGGTTTTTCAAAGTTCAATTTTGTCTAACTCCCTGAATCAGCAAAAATTTGGGCAGCAGTCCCTTTAGAAAATGAGACTTCCCAGATTTTAACTAAGCCAGATATATGGAAAGGACAAGCTGAACTCTGACAAGTAAAAAGTTGACTAACTTCTTGGATTTGTAGAAATTTCGGCAGCGCTTCCCGTAGGAAAAGTAGGTCGCCAAGATTTATACAAAGCCAAGTATAAGAAAATATCTCAGAAAATGCAGGAATTGACCTAGGTAAAAAAAAAACGTTATTACAGAAAATGTAGGAATCAACACTAACTCTTATGGCTCTAGCACGTGGCGAGCAACTACATCAACTACCGATAGTAATGAAACCCAAACAAACTAGTCATCCCATCCAGTCACATGCAAAGCAAACCATGAATGTAAGTACTGTCACCCTCCCAAGTTCATTCCATATAAATAGTTCGTGAATCTTCAAGTTCTTGAATTCTCATACCCATCTTACATAAGACATAGAGTTGGACCATTCGCCATGGAAACAATTACCAACTTGTCTTTATGATATACACGAAGAGGTTGCACAACTACTTTTTTCTTCTTTTGGGCAGATGACTAAGCCATTCGCCATGGAAACAATGCCTAGTCGCCCTGAGTTGTTTAATATCCAAAGATTTTAATATTTCTCTGACTTTTATAAAAAGAAAAGACAAATATGGGCAGGGGACTGAACCATTCACAGTAGAAACGATGTTCAGCTTGCCTCAAACTATTTCCATTTATACTCTGGATTTTCCCTTCTCTCTTCTTAATGATATGGCTTAACGTTGGACCATTCACAGTAGAAACAATGCCCAACTGCCAGTTCACATGCAAATATACAAAAAGTACTTTCCTTTATACTTAGTTTAATTTATGTGCGTGGTTTTCAGGCTAAGCCATTCACCATGGAAATAATGCTTAGCCTTAGACCAAAAAATCTCCCTCACAATAAAACAAGAATTTAAACCCTTTCAATCAGGCAAAAACCCTCAGAGTTAACTAGAGTAGCCAGACCATTCACAGTAGAAGCAATGTCTGGTTCCCTAGAAAACAATAAAATAAACATAGCAACCAGACCATTCACATTAGAAACAATGCCTGGTCCTTCAGAAAACAGTATAAACATAGCCCTGAGTCATTCACAGTAGAAACAATGCTCAGGCTTTGGTTGACCCTGTCAAACGCATACAAAACTGCCTTCCTCCCACCTTTCCCCCATTTCATACCTTAATCTGCTTTCAGTCAAAAGTAAACTGAAACTTATGCTTCACTCTCATACATTTTTTCCATTCAATCTGATTAGGTCCTGAAGAGAAAAACAAAAACCATAGGGACAATTCATGCATACATCAATCATACTACAGGGAGATAGGCAAACATGGGTAATAGTGGGTCATACAGATAAAGATGATTTACCTGAAGGTTCCCTGCCTCCAGAACGCCTCCTGAGTCACGGCAGAGCTCCCGCAATCGATGGGCGGACTCCCCACAGAGTCTTGACGTGGACTTACGGGTTGCAATCCCGCCTGCCGCCTTCCTCTCGTAACGAAGGACTAGACTGAGAGTAAGAAGGGCAGAATGAGGAAATTTCTTGTTGCTCAGATGCAAGAATGGTGCTCTCAGTCTCACTGGAGAGGGTCTTGTAATCTTGGATCGCCTGAGGGCCCCGCAATGGCGGCCAATGTACCATCTTGGTCAAAATTCTGGGTCAAACGGCCGAAAACCGCCTCCTTTGACAAACTCCCTAATCGCAGCAATGGCCCCCCCCCTCCTCCACAACCACTCTCCCAAGCTGCAGCCGCTACCTTTTCCCACAACCGAACCTCTCCTTGCATTACCGCACCACCCTTCACTCTAGACCGACTACCGCAACAAGGAGCCTGAGGATAACCGACAATAGTCAATGGCAGCAGATAGTAGCTTTTGACAACCGCATTTCAACGGTAACACGGCAATTGCTGGAGGCAATCAGTAAACAAGAGTAGCGCAGCCTGCAATAATGGCAGTAACCTGTGACCAGCCACAGCAACCACCAACAGTTAGGCAAAGAGCGCGGTGGGTTCGACCACGATACTGCGATTCAAGCTTTGGCCGCGCCGTTACCTCACAGGTAGACACTCCAATTTATACTTCGTGCAGGTAGGCCTCCTCTCCCTCACTCATACCTCCCTCACCCCCATCAGCGGCTGAACACAACCGGGTAACTCTCCATCCGAGCAGTTAGCCTCACACTACTTCACTCAACAAGTCAAGCAAAGTCGACATAAACATTCCGCTGGAGTACGACCAGAACGCTGCGCTACAGAGGCGGGCTACGCTCCCAGTGTGCAGCTACAAGCAACATGAGGCAGGTGCTCCAGGCCCGCGGCCTTGCTTCTCTCCGATTGCGACCGGTAGGCGAGCATAATCAAAAGAAATCTCCTCGAGAGGGGGGGGCCAGGCACTCGAGTGCGTATCCCCGTCCACCCCGTCATTTTGCAGCCCGACCGGCCTTCGCTGCTATAACGGGCAAGGTCGAATAAATCTCCCGCTAGAACGCGGGAAGATACATTGCCCATTCGAAGCGCCCCGAACTCCTCGACTCCACCCCTTTCTCCGACTTGTTTCCCTCTTCTGTTCCCGAACGCAGCCCCTGTCTGTAACTCAAAACCGAGTTTCTCGTAGGGGTACGACCAGGCACACCGGTCCGCCATCTACTACGAGGGCGTGTATAGGGAGGCGCCCCACCATCGTGAACTTATCTCTGCGCGTTGCCATAAGGTAAGTACGTCCTACCCTCCCCCTTTCTCTACACACCCGTCTACTACAGAGGGCCGTGCCTCGCTCGAGTTCGTACCAGAAAGAGCAAGACGAAAAAACGAATGGATCTTCCGCTAAAGTGCGGGAAGATTCATCACCATTTGTAGAAATCTTCCCTGGCGCAGCCCAAAGTTATTACAGCCCCAAAACCGTAACTCTAATGCCAAATCTGACTTCACAGACCGATTTACGAGGTCAAAAACTCTCGGAATCGAATCTTTACTCGCCCAATTTCGTAAAGGAACGGGCAGGTTATTTATTTTTCCATTGCGCCATGCTCACTCGTTCGTCCCATTTGCGCACAATATTTTCTTTTCTAACTCCTATTCCACTACTCAATAGCCAAAACTAACATTCCCGCCGGATTCGCCCTATTGAGAAACCCCAAAAATCGAACTTTACTTCGACAAGATCGGTCAAGAAACATATGAACTATCGCACCTTCTTCCTCCATTCCCTTTTGTTCGTCATAGCTCCGCGCAATCTAATTCTTCTTTATCTCGTCCTACACTAATCCTTCTTCAAAACTAACTTCATTTTCAGATTTGTCTGGGGTTAAAACCTCGGGATAACGTCTTTCCCCTCCTGTTTCTACTATGGATCGAAAGATCCGCGTCTCCCTGACTGCGCCTTGTCCATTCCTCTCACCTCCTATCGTTTGCACCCCTGCGAATGAATCGGGACGCAGATAGTGTCCGAGTGCATTCTCCCTCTGCAGCTTGTCTGCTCCCACTCACTGCCTAGCGCCTCACTTGCCGCCTCGCTTGCGTCCGCAGTCTCTCTCCTGCTTCCTTACTGCTGACCATGCACTGCCTTGCCATCCGCCATTACTATCTCTGAATGCACCCGACGCCTACCACCGTCCGGATTCGTCTCCTCTTTCTCTCGACTAACACCGCCTAGTGCCACTCCCCCACCGCAGCCGACTGCTCAGCGCCCGGCCCACAGCCTCCTGCTGCTAACGCAGCTCCCCACAGCCTTAACGCTTCGAAGTGGACACCACAACGCTGTCGAACGATACAGGCAGTAGAAGGCGGTTGTAGGAAACGAGGTCCGATCTGCAGAATCTTTGGAAGGAACCAGCCACTAGACGGTTCGATTGGTCTTTTGCCCCTATATTCAAGCCGGACGAGATGATTTGCACATCAGTATCGCTGCGAGCTTCCCCCTCGCTGGCTCGTCGCTGTCCCTGCTAACTCTCTATCTCACCTAGCCATGCTATATTCTGCATACACCCGGCTGTGCGCCATGCCCGGGTTCACTTTCTTAGCTTTGCTCGTTCCCCCCCCCTTTGCCCCGTAGCGGCCTGTTACGGTCAGCACAGGGTTCAATAGCACAGCGGTCCGGCCTTGGCTCGCCCTCCCGTTCCTGCCAGCCCACCACCTTGCCCTTTTGTCACTGTGTGGTTCGACAGCGTCCAAATGCCGAAGGAAGCAATCGGCTGTCGGTCCCAGCCAGCTTATGCCTATCGTTCTTGCGCAGGGGCCATGCTAATCTTCTCTATATCGTTCCAATTTTAGCGGATGTCCCGAAGGACCTCCACTGTGGCATTGCCCTACGGCCCTTCCGAACTCAAACACTCTCAGGCCAATTCAAAATAACTGGTCCTATTCATCGAGTTCCATCATCTGGGCTCAAATACAGGTCTGTAGTTCAACAGTTCAATGGTGTACCCGCTGAGATGGGCCTTTGAGTGTCGGCCGCGCTCACGGCGCCGCGTCCTAAGACAAGACGAGGCGCAACTTCGACGCAGCCACAAAAACAATTTGTAATTGCACTTCATGCAACCCCCCCCCCGCGAATGCAACACTCCCTATGTGACTTTATCGCAGCCTCGTGTCCCTGAATGGGATGCGATACCACAAGGACCCGAAAAAAAAAAAAAAAAAAAAAAAAAAAAAAAAAAAAAAAAAAAAACAAAAAAAAAAAAAAACAAAAAAAAAAAAAAACAAATAACTTAATAGTGGTGAGGATCAGCGGGGCTGCTAATACCTTACCAGTCCCGAGAGGCAGGCCCGCCGCCGCTCTCGCCAGCAAAAATCCGAGGGGGAAAGCCCCGTCGGGCCCTCAACCCCTCGGTCTCCTCCGCGCCGCTTTGCTGCTTTCGGGCCGACGCCCGCCGGCCTCGATCCCCGAACCTCCGTAGTAATTGTCCGATGCCGTAACCTTAAGGGCTAAGCCCAAGTCTGGGGCTGAGTCCCGCAGAATACCATATAGGCAGTGCGGCGCGACGCTTTTGGGCCAACCAAACGGCTGCGCGGCTCCCATTTGCCCGCGCCGGTTTGCTTATACCATGCCATAACTACCCCGCGCGCCATCCTACGACACCCCGCTTACCGCACGAAATCGAACCATTATTGCCGTTGCCGTCGTCAGGGTCGTTTCTCCGCACACGCGCTTGACCTACTAATCAAAAAGAAAATATCCTTAATCCCTGCTTAATAAAAAATAATAGTATCACCAAACGAAACGACCAAGGTCCGGGCCGACTTTACGATTAAATAACAGAAAAAGAATCACGCGCGCCTTAAACCTGCGCGCCCACGCACTCGTCAAAGCAATTACTGACGCAACCGTGCTTAGCGGGGTATACTTCAATTCTAAACCAAAACTATTTTTTGTCACTTGCAAAAACCAGGGCGGATACCCTTGTAAGGGTATTCGCACCGACAGCGAGACTTGATATAAAACCGCGCGGACGCAAGGCTGACCCATATCGACTCGCAATGCAAGCGTACGCAAGTGGTCGCAATGATGGCGTACTATGTAGTGCCCATAATCAACCGGTCCCTCGTGGATCCGAGTACCGCTTATGACACTCAAGTGTCAGACTCGAAGTGTCGTGGGGGTCTAGTCCCTGATGACATTGCACGGCTTAAGGAATAGTCGTGCCGCCGCCGCGAGACCTCCGGCCTTTGGTCTAAGCGTCTCGGCAGGCAGGGCAAATAGGCTCTGCACGGGGGCAGGTTCCTTTCCTGCGGAGTCTAGGGCTGAGAATGTCCTGGACAAAGACCTTGATAATCTCCAAAAAACAAAGGATAAAAGAGAGTTTTCCTTTTCTCTCAAGACATAATCTGGTTAACCCTTATGCATAATCACCGTAGGTCTCTCAAATACTCAGGGTACTCGTAAATATATGAGGGTTAATTATATAGGACGCTCACTTCTCACAGTCACAGTGGGGCTCCTCTCAGCCTTATATATATGTATGTGAGCGCAGACAGTCAAATCCCAAGTCCGAATCACCAAGCATACCTGCAATCACATCAAAGACTCAACTAGAAAGTTCATGCACTACACGGGGTCAACTTCAACCATTCCTTGCACTCATACCCCTCGCTTTAGGCATACAAGCCTTACTCGTGCAACTCTTAAATAAATACTCAGTAGTTTTATTGGATGACCATTCAATAAAGTCCGGGTAAAAACACAACAAAACAATTCAAATCACAAGGCCAAAGCCTTTAGGTTGAGTGACAGGAGTGAATCGGAGTTGAATCGTAAACCGACGAATCGGCAACCGACCTGTTATCAGTGATAACAGAAGATGATCCTTGTGGATCAAGTTAAAACTGGTCCAAGTCCTGAATCAAATGATCAAGAGGACCTGTAATACATGACAGGCCAATCCCCAAGCTAAAACCATAAGTGTATGGAGAATACAACTCCATAACACATTCTCAGTCAAAATCTCCCTATAAGCTAAGCCTAAGTCTACCCCTAAGCCCATGCCTAAGCAAAGGTAGACCAACTGCAGAATCTCCCCTATTCGGAGTGGAGTGCCAGAATCGTCATCTGTCAAAATATTATCTATCTCCTCTAAATCAAGAAAATTTTGGCAACGCTTCCCGTTGGAAAAGTGCCTTCCCAAAATTTATATTAGTCCATATATGAAAGCAGAAATAATCTCTAACTCTGGAAAGTCAAATTTTGTCTAACTCCCTGAATTAGTAAAAATTTGGGGAACACTCCCTTTAGAAAAGGAGACTTCCCAGATTTATACTAAGTCAGATATGAGCTTAGAAAACAACTTGAGTTCAACTTAGACAAGATTTAACTAACTCCTTAGTTTTTCGAAAATTTCGGTAGCACTCCCTTTAGAAAAGAATTATTCCAAAATTTATACAAGTCTAAGTTCAGAGTTTGAAAATAACTTTGACTTCTCAAAGTCCAATTTTTTCTAACTCCCTGAATTAACAAAAATTTGGGCAGCACTCCCTTTAGAATAGGAGACCTTTCAGATTTTTACTAGGTCAGATATAAACAAAAGACAAATTGAACTTTGACAAGTCAACAATTGACTAACTCCTTGGATTTGTAAAAATTTCGGCAACGCTTCTGTAGAGAAAGTAGCTTGCCAAGATTTATACAAAGCCAAGTACAAAAAATGATCCCAGAGAATGCGAGAACTGATCCAAGTAAAAAAAACTTAGCTCAGAAAATGCAGGAATTGAAACTAACTCCTATAGCTCTAGCACGTGGCGAGCGACTAAAGCAACTACCTATCAAACTGAAACTCAGATAAAGCAGTGATCTCACTCAGCCACATGCAGACCAAACCACAGAGGTAAGTACTCTCACCATCCCAAGTTTATCTGGACAAACAATAGTTCATAATCTTTCAATAATTTAACCCCTTATACCCTGCTTACATAAGGCATAAGGTCAGGCCACCCAAACTTATGGAATGAGCCTAACTTGCAAAAGAGTATACACAAACAGAGGGCACAACTACTTCTCTCTTCTTTGGGCATATGACTAGGCCATTCTAGTCGCCCTTAACTATTTAAGATATCCAAGTTATATATACCTGTTTTCCCCTTTGTCTTCTAAGGCTGCATATGACTGAACTAACTTAAGTTCAGTCTGGCCCAGTTTACCATTAATTTTATTCTTAATTGTACTCTCTTCAAGTTATGATAGGCTATAGTCAGACTACCTAAACTTATAGAACAGTCTGATTTACTCGTTCTTAGATAGGATAGTAGTAAAGTATAGCCAAGTTACAACCATTGGGTTCCAGCATGTGCGAGGATTTGAGCTAGACCCCCTGAACTTACAGAAGGATCTAACTCTTTGCCAATTTCATTTCTCTCTGAATCATCATGTGTGTGACAATGAGTCAGACCCCCTGAACTTATAGAAGGGTCTCCCTTTTGCTAAGATTATTTCTTTAGAATAAAGAGTAGGAAGAGGCTGAGCCACTTAAACTTATAGAACAACTCAGACCTCCTCGTTCAGAAACCAAAGAAGCAGATAAAACCCTAGTGAAAACAAGGCAACCCAAGGCACGAAAACTTATTGAATACCCCGAGTCCATGAAAATCATGCACAATCCGACCCTTTACAGGTCAGAGCAGTCAGACCACCTGAACTTACAGAACAACATGACCCTTCATGCAATCCATAGCACTGTATCTCCCCAAACTTATGGGGACATCCCAGCCTCCAGAGTAATCAGACCCCCTAAACTTATAGAAAGGTCTGATGCTCCACTCAATCCAAAAATAAACATAGCGCTGGGTCTCCCCAGACTCATGGGGGCCTCCTAGCCTTAATGACCCAGGAAAACCTCATGAAGAACAACTTTTCATCCTGCCCTTTCCCTGATGCAATCTCTTTTACAATCTGCTTTCAGTCAATCAATAAGCTGAAACTGACATTTGCATATATTCTTTTATTTAGTCTGGCTTGTGTCCTGAAAGTCAAAATAGGGAGACAGGCAACATACTCAGTCAAATATAGTAATGAATACAAGTATGGGTTATAACTGGGTTTATAGGAAGAAGCAATAGTTACCCTTCAGTTCCCTGCCTCCAGAACTCCTCCTGAGTTCCGGCAGAGCTCCCGCAATCGGTGGGCTGACTCCCCACAGAGTCTTGCTGCGGTCCTACGGGTTGCAATCCCGCCTGCCGCCTTCCTCTCAGATCAAGACTAGACTCAGAGTAAGAAGGACAGAATAAGGAAGTTTGAGTCGCTTAGATCCAAGAGGGGTGCACTTAGCCTCGCAGGAAAGGGCCTTGATATCTTTACGCGCCTGAGGGCCCCGTAATGGCAGCCAACTGACAGCTTGGTCAACGAACTCAAACTGTCGAAGTAACCCCTCCTGACGAACTCCCAAATCGCAGCAGTAACCCACTTCGCCAGCCCTGCCTTCCCCCTTTACGCCACGCTTCCGTTCCCTGTAGCTAGACATTCAAGGTCAACCCCCGCAATAGGCTCCTAACTCCTTACAGCAGTCCCGCATGTGCAGCATGCAGTAGCACGTGGCGCAGCCCACAACAATCAATAGCGCATTTATCAGTTTAGCAAGGTTCACAACCACTTCACCGTTCAGGCACGGCAAGGCGCTGAATACGCCTTGATAGTTCGGTCTGTCAATAGCCGTAAAACAGGGGCAGGGCCATCCCCTTACTTGGTGCTTAGTGCCCAGGTCGCTACCGCACAACTGTCAGCAGCAACAACCGAAGTACATGAAGAGGCCGACCTTGTAGACCCCCGCTAAACCAGGTATGTGCCACAGGAGAGCGGTCACTTTCGCCTACACCACACTACCACGGACTGTAGATAACCTGTTGTTGAATCCAGTCACGTGCTGCGCACTTCAGCAACCGATGCAGTATCGAAACCCAATACTTTTACCTGAGACAACAAGATAGAATGCCTGGTACGGGAGTGCCTGACATACATCCAACACACATCCAGACTCCGCTGCTTTCGGCAACAGCAGCCCGATGGTAAGCTCACGTCCTCCTTGCGGATACACCTCTGGTCACCCTTTTCTGTTCCTCATACATGCGCTTGCCCGACCCTTCCACAGGTAAACAGATGAACCTTCAAGCCCCCGCAGCTACCTCAATCTTGTGTCCCTCGATCAAACGAGCGACTCATCGACCAACGGGTGAGCCCCCCCACCTCCTTGCCATTTCCTCGCTTTCCTTCGCAGAGTGGTAGGGTCGAACGGCTCTTCCATTGGCACTGGGACACATGCCCTGGCTACACACGTGCATCTGAGCGCGAGAGGGAGGGGGACGTTGATAGGTGGAGCAGCGCGCCAGCCAACAGGTAACTCTCTACCCCTCCCTGCTCGCTCCCCGTCATCCTCCGCTGAATGAGCAAAAGACGAATGTCGACCCCACTCGGTTCGCTTTCCATCCTCTCCATCTTTGAATGCCCCTGGCACGTGCATTGTCCCGGTTCATTCCACCACCCCCGTTGCTATGCATGCATCCGACCCATATCCGCGCCCAGATCCTTTCCTTCTATACCTCCCATTCTACTAACTGTCTTTCGAAGCTAACTTTAGAAATGGGGTTGCCCACTGTTAAAACCCCAAGTTCGCTTCTTCGTTCGTCGGAAACGGTCGAGAAACGACCGATCTAACTGATCCTCTCTCCCCTCAACCTTCACCTCCGCCATAGCCCGACGCACAGTATTTTCTAACTACCTCCTAATCTACTAACTCTTCTACTTATCTGACTTCATATTCGAACTCGCCGGAGCCGAAAACCCCCACGTAGAGTTTGAGATCACTCGAGTCCGTTGGGAATCGAGTGAGTTCCACAACCTTAGTGTCCCCTTTAGCTTCCTTTCTTCGAATGAATCCAGCGCAGAAACGTGCCCGGATTCATTCCCTTCCTTACTTCTTCCCTCCTGCTCAGTCTCTTCCCCGCTGCACCTGCGTCCGTCCCAGCGCCTCTCCATAACTGCCTACCTGTCTCAACTTTCCCCCGCTCGATCTTGTGAAGAAACGGGCAAGGTATTTAACTCCCGCCTTTCTCCATATCTCCCTCCGCCATCTCTCCTCGCACTGACTTTCTTTACTAACTTCAGTTGTACTAACTTTTTACTAATTCCGACTTCAGATCCTAACTCGCCCTACTAATAAACCTCTACCTGTATTCTCTCTCCTTTCAGTTTTCTTCGGAGCACAGGCGGGGCATGGCAACCTCCCCAACCATAGTTGCTTCCTTCCTTGCGCATGTATCCGGTCCAATCCTACGTCCCCGTTCGTTCCCCAGCTGTCACTCCCATTTCGACCTTGGCTGCCCTCGCCCCGCCAGCGCCCCACAACCTTAGCGCCCGTCTCTCTCCGGTGCGCCTTAGCTCGTAACCCGCCATCCTTTACTATCGAATGAACTGGGCGCAATAGCTGGCCTGGTTCATTCACCTTGCACTCCGTCCACACTTGGCTTCGCCTTGCCTCCCGGCACTCCGCCCTCTGCTGCTCAGCGCAGCCCGGCCGCACCTCGGCCTGTCTCCTCGTCACCTCGTCCTCCGTTTTCCCCTGCTGCGAAGCTCTGCTACCCACCTGCACCCGACACTACCCCTGTCCGGGTTCACTCACTACCCGATGCCCCACCTCGCTACCTGCTCAGCCGTTGCTGCCCAAACGCTGCCCGGCTCGCCCGTCCGCTCCACTGATACTGCTCTGCCCGTTGCCCCTCACCGGCCTACTGCCGACCTCCTAGCGCGAGCCGATGTGGCACCGCTTTCGCATGGCTCCCGCAGGAGCGAATGAGTAGCCGGGCGCTGCCTCCCAATTTATACTTCGGAGACTCGTTGGTCCGCCCTTTGCCATCGGCCCCTTGGCGCTCACTGTGCCCCGTTAGCCCGCTGCGACCGACAGGCCCAAGCTCCGACCATCCTGACGGAAACGCTTCGTCACAACCACCGCCAGGGTTTCCCACAGCCTTCCCTGGCCTACTTTGCTCAAGCGGACCCTGCCACCGCCCCAGGCCCCCAACGACAAGACCCCGTATGGCCAACCAAAGCGGGATCAAGGCCTGGCTTTGCTATTCAACCCAAGCACAGGCCTAGGCGGCCTGGTGCAGATCCCGGTGGTAGTAGCAAATACTCAAATGTGAACTTTGAAGTCCGACGCGGAGGAAAGCCCCGCGGCAGGCTCACACCCAAACCTCACACACTAGATCGTGGTTGGCGGACTAGTGCACCCGTAGAGGGTTCCCGCCACTCAGGTTTCTTCCGCCCCACGGGCTAATTACTCACCGGTTCGCATGCACGTCGGACACCTCGGCCCGACTTTTTCACGACGACAAGATAGGGGAATTTTGTCGGCCTTCTGAACATGCTGAAACCCGAACGGGCCCGTCCAGTCAATGTCCTTGACACCCGCGGCGGCCACTAAGCCCAACACTGCGCCTTAACCGACGGGGCGTCGGAACGATAACAAAAAGTAAAACAATAATAGTAACACAATAAATAAATAGACTTATTAGAACTCTTAATCATTGGGACGTGTCAACAAGGAGAAAGATAGTGCCAGCACCGTCCTAGCGTCGCCGGCGGCAAAACCAGGGGGAACAACCCCGTCGGCTCTCAACCCCTCCACCCCTTTGCACTACTCTAATATCCCCGCGCCGTCGCCGCTCGACGTCGATCCCTGAACCTCCTTAGTAACAATCCGCTGTCGTAACCTATAGGGCTACGCCCAAGCCTGAGACCAGTGCCCGCAAAGTACCGTACAAGGCAGTGCGGCGCGGCGCTTTGGGCCAACAACTCGGCAGCGCGGCTCCCAGTGTTCGCGCCGGCTTGCTTATATCGTGCCATAATTGCCCCGCGCACCATCGTACGACACCCCCGCTCATCGCACGAAGTCGCGCCGCCGTTGCCGATGCCGTCGTCAGGGTCGTTCTCTGCACGCGTGCGTAACTCAATCAAACATACCAGCCAAAGAAAAAATATCCTTAATCGTAGTCTAATCAAGAATAAACAAAAATAAAAATAAAGAAAAAATGAAAAATAAACCGACCAGCGTCCGCGCCGGTTTCATAATCAAAGATAGAACAGAATCACGCAGGCCTCAAACCTGTGCGCTCACACACTGTTTACTCTAGTTAGCCATCCAGTCAACATAATCACAGATACAGCCGCGCCTAGCGAGGTATACTTGAACTTTGAACCAACTATTTTTGTCACTTGCAAAAACCAGGGTGAATACCCTTGTAAGGGTATTCGCGCCGACACCGGGCTGGCCCCCGAACGTTCGGGCGTTCGGGGTCCCGTTCCGGGTACGAACACCTCCAGGTTCAACCCCCGCCAAAAATTGTTTCGGGCCCTAAAAATAAGTTTTTTTCTCTGATTTTTTTTTTGTGAGTTCTCTATGATGTAACCTACACGCCTATAAATTTTGAATCCATCTGCTGAGCCAAAAAAACATTAAAAATCGTCAAAGATGTGGGTACCAAAACGTACTCGCCGACTCACTATTTTGTTTTTTTTCACTTTTTACTTTTTGCTTTCACTTTATTTCGGGGCCTAAACAATTTTATTATTTTTTGAAAAATTGATAGTGAGTTATAGATTATGTAAACTACATATCAATAAATTTTCAGGGCATTTGTCAATGCCAAAAAATAATTAAAAATCGAAAAGGATGGCGGTGTCAAAAAGGTGCTGGCACACTCACTCATTTTAATTCTGTTTTTATTTTTTCTTATTTTTATCATAGTGTTTATTTTCTGTATTTGATTTTTAATTCAATTTGGTAAAGAATTTGGATGTAGTGCCCAGGCAAATGTTGTTTAGTTTATTGTTCTCCATAATATGTTTTTTTCGTTTTTTGGGTCCGCATTCGGCCTGAACGGTCGAACGCCTTCCGAAGGGGTCCCGTACGTTCGGGCGTTCGGGTTCGGGCGTTCGGCACGTCCTGAACGCCGGCAACCCTGTATATATATATATATATATATATATATATATATATATATATATGTGACGATATATATATATATGTACAGGGTTGCTAGGCCGAATGTACGGAGGCCCCTCAGCTGACCCCCGAACGTTCAGGCGTTCGGGTTCCCGTATGGGGCCCGAACTCGAAGGGGTTTGGACCCCGCAAAAAAATTATTTTGGTACCTAACAATTATTTTTTTTTTCTGAGTTTTGTTTTGTGTCTGTTATGTAAGCTACTTGCCCCTCAATTTTGAAGTCATTCTGTGGAGCCAAAAAATAATGAAAATTTGGCAAAAATGGTGGTGTCAAAACTTGCTTTCCCACTTACTAATTTGTTCTTTTTCTCTTTTTACTTTTTGTTTTCCCTATATTTCGAGGCCTGAAAAAAATTATTATTTTTTTAAAATTTATTTGTAGGTTTTCTATTATGTAAGATAGATATGTATAAAATTTCACGGCATTTGACAAAGCTTAAAAAAATTAAAAAATCGCCAAAGATGGCGGTGTCAAAAACTTGTTCGCCCACACAATAATTTCATTCTCGTTTTATTTTTTCTGATTTTCATTATTATTAATTATTTTACGCATTTGATTTTGATTTCAAATTTGGTAAGGAATTTGGATGTATTGTTGAGGCAAATGTTGTTTAGTTTATTCGTCTGCTT